>PVKU01001216.1:0-329129 GCA_004027475.1 Anoura caudifer | reverse complement strand
CTACATCCAAGATTGCTCTATCCAGCGAAGCTGTCATTTAGAATGGAAGGGAAGATAAAGTGCTTCTCAGATAAGGTCAAGTTAAAGGAGTTCATCATCACCAAGCCCTTATTATATGAAATGTTAAAGGGACTTATCTAAGAAAAAGAAGATAAAAAATATGAACAGTAAAAAGACAGCAAACTCACAGGTATTAACATCCACACCTAAAACAAAAGCAAACTAAGCAAACCAGTAGAACAGGAGCAGAACCACAGAAATGGAGATCACATGGAGGGTTAGCAACAGGGGAGTGGGAGGAGGAGAGAGGGGGAAAAGGTACAGAGAATAAGTAGCATTGACGGTGGGTAAAAAATAGATGGGGGAGGGCAAGAATAGTGTGGGAAAAGTAGAAGCTAAAGAACTTATGACGCATGCACATGAACTAGAGGGGGGGAATGTGGGTGGGAGGGGGTATGCAGGGTGGAGGGGAATGATGAGGAAAAATAGGACAACTGTAATAGCATAATTTATAAAATATATTAAAAAATAAAATAAAATAAAATAAAATCACAGCCCTTCAAAAAAAAGAAAAGAAAGAGAAGCAGCTGGGACGATGGAAAGGACAGTATTAAGGACAGTGTGGGCCGTGTACGAGTGTGCGCGTGCCTGTGCACGTGCGTGTGTGCGGGCCCTAATCTGGAGACATCACGGGAAGTGCGCGGCCTCCACAGCAGGCAGTAGGAGATGGAGGT
This sequence comes from Anoura caudifer, assembly GCA_004027475.1. NCBI lineage: Eukaryota > Metazoa > Chordata > Mammalia > Chiroptera > Phyllostomidae > Anoura > Anoura caudifer. The sequence continues at coordinate 328,395 of PVKU01001216.1, read as the reverse complement.
GTCCTTGTGAGCAGGGTCACCCCTGACAACAGCTTCTAACACCTTGGAGAAACACCCGTTCCTTTCCCACAGCGGGTTCCGCCCCATCTCATGGATTAGCACTCTATCACCATCCCCAGAACTGAAATCGAGTGATATGTGATAGGCCTCTGGTGGAGAATCTCATTGGAGTTGCCCTCTGTATCTGAGGCGCCAGAATAAGACATCAGACCGTTATTTACTGGGAATCTTCACATGCAGGAGTTTAATCTAATATTGGTGTTCTGGAAAACATAGCTGGGGGACCCTTGGGTACACTTCTAATTTAACCAAAAAAAAAAAAAAAACGCTTTTACAGCCTTTCTTAATATTCTCTCAAGTAGCTAAATAAATTTGTTTTTTCTTCCTCTAATATTTTCATGTAAATCAATCTCTTGCCTCCTTCATTCTCATTTATTGTTTTCATTTCCCATCTGTGGAAGCTTTCAATTTGTCCTTGTTGCCCTAGCCAACACACATCAAACCGACCCCAACAGAGCCCGGTTGTGCCTATGGAGAGTGGTGATGGGAGGCTGAGGCACCATCCACAGGACTCACAGGGGATGGACAGAGACGTGGTGAAGCCTGGTGCTGGGGTGGGACCCTGCCATCCCCGCCTGCTGTCGAGCAACAGAGTGGCCAGCTGCTGTGGCAGGGGGTAATTTTGTTACCAATCTCCACAACCAAGCATGTAACCTCACACATCCTATGTTCTTATTAGAAATCTGTCAGTCATGACTTTGTTACATCTTTTTTTAGCCATTTTTTCCTTTTGGTGAATAGAAGTTTCCCGTGTAAAGAGTTCAGTGCCTTTACAATCTGCCACCTCGATCCTGTCACCTGGGGGAGCCCCAGTGACGGCTTCCCCACCCAGATCCACATGCATATGTCTCAATCAGCCTCGCTCCTCCTTGGCCATTTTAGGAAGAACCAGAGTCAGCCAAAAAAAAAAAAAAAAAGGTTGCAAACCCTTTGATTCACATGCCCTGTATGGACAGTCCCCAGTCTGTCACACTTTGCTATTTGGTCTTGAAAACTTTTATCTACAGGATAATTTTAGGACTATGCTTTACTTAGAAAATCCAGATCAACAGAAGTTGAGATAGTCTCAGGAGGTTTTGTGTGTGTTTGAGTTACTTTTTTTTCTTTTTAGGATGATTTCACATTATTTTGAAGGGTTCAGAAATATAATGTGTTGTAAGGGAACATCTCACCAAATACACAGACCCCTTGAAACTTGTCCCTCCTGCTAACAACTCTGCAGGCAAATACATTAATGTCCAAGAGCAAGAACTTGTTGAGATCCAGTCCTGCTCTCCCTTCTCAGCCTCTCCCATCTCTGTCGGCTGCACTGGCAAGTTAACACTGACCTGTTTACATGCCATTCCTGGAAATACCATTCCTCAACACGGGCTGATTTCCCTTTGCTTAGCATTACCTTTATTACCTGTGAAATAGGAGAGTTCAAAATCTGACTTCTCCATGAAGCCCTAGTCCAGATTCTTAGATGACACGTAAGTCACCCCTTAAACTGTGAGCTGGCAGACCTTTGCTCACAACTTTACTAGTTTTTAGAATTCACTGCAATGTCTTGTCACGTGCCCACAGATCTAGCTGAGTATCAGTTCTTCCAAAGCAGATGCCACATCATTCTCCTTATAATCAGTAACATAGCTGACCCCCAGGCACAACGGGTAATGGAGTGAGCATGTGTTGTGTTGAAAACACGAGTGAAAGAGTAAATGGCATGTACTGGTGGGGGAATTTCTGGAAACAAATCAGCATGTGTGCACACACCTACACACATGCATACACACGTACACACATAGCCCCCCCCCCACAGGCCCAGGTAAAATGGAGCGTGAGGCAGAGGCTGGGTACAGGTGTAACCTGTCTGCCCCACAGAATCACCCAGTTGTAGTTTTTTGTACTGGTGTCCTTGATCAATTTTCTTCCTTGTCTGAAAGTCAAGAGTGCCTCTTGCTACAGTCCTCCCAGTCCATTAACCTGGATTTGGCACAAGGGAATCCATTTTAACTATTACTGGCCTAGGATTTGCCTGCTCTACTTCAAAAGAATGCTCGGCTATTTCAACGCACACAATACGAGAATACCCAGTGACAAACATAAATACTCACACACGCTGCCTACCTGTGCCTTCTGGAACATTCAATGAGAAGTTCAGGAAAACGAGGCCTACCATTGATTTTTCCATAATACCCCAATACATATCATTAGCTGGCAATCTGTCAGGCAGTTATCAATTCAAGTGACAGTCTTCACGTTCAAATCAATTCAGGTTAATTTTGTAAGAATCATTCAAGGGAGCGTGGCATCGGGTCCCTGATTTAAATAAAGATGTATGACATCTTCCACTTTTCATCTATCTTGTCATTCTATGAGGAAAATGCGGTCGTCTGTCTGGCCCTTTTTTATGTACATACAAACGATGCTGCTTATCACTCTTGGTTCCATTAACCTCAAGACACTCGCTTTCCCCCCCTCTGAACAGTTGCTCCATTATTTTATTAGTGTCCAAAATGAGACCTCGTAGACAGTGATGATCAGAGAATAATGGGAATTAGAGATGGAAATGACATATTAGGTCTCCTTGTCTGTTTCCTGGGGCTAATGTTCTTGTCAGCCAGTAACTCAGTATTTTCGCCTTATTTGAAATGACACCCACACGGGGCCTCCACCATTCATTCCCCTGGAGGCTCTTGTCTACATCCTAAGACTGTCCCTTCCCCACAGCCAGAGGGAATGGCCTTGTGCAGTGACCAAGTGAGGTCAGTCCCATCCTCACACGACCTGTCTACAAGGCAAGGGCTGTGGAGGCTGGAGTCTTTAGCCCCCGAATTCAATCACGGTGGACAGCCAGCCTGGACCAGTCAGGGCAAGAAGCAAAATGATATTTTCTCCAGCAGCAAGTTTGTAGGCTAAGAGATAGAGAGCCGGTTATCCATCATCCTTTACAATATTTTACTCAATAAGAATCATAGCCAACTGAGATTCTCAGCCACCGCATAAGCAAAAATCCTGCCTCCCCAGAAACTATGCAAACATTCCAGGGGTCAGAGAGGAAGAGACACTCTTTATTCAGACTCTGATGGACACCTGCCAGCCGGGTCCTCTGCCCTCCCTGCCAATCTCCCCAGAACATTCCGCTTCCTATGCATCTACCCTCCCGCAAACATCTTCCTCTCAGGGTTGCGGGCTGCCTCTCTGATTTGGTCTCAGATGCAGTGGAAACGCAGCCATCCTTCATTTTCACGAACAGAAAAATTTCACAGCACTCTGACTTCCCCGAGTTTTCTGACCCGTGACTCAGATTTCCTTTCTCTACCTTCACTCTCCCTTGTCCTTCTCCCTCAACCTCAACCCGTTCCAGAACATTTGCCCTCTTCTAACGTCTGCGGGCATTTATCATGCTCTGACTTAGTCATCAGCTGGCCAAGTTCTCCGAGTTGAGTTCCAGCCCTTCCTCATAAATCACTCCCTTGAGCTCTTCAATCATTTTTATTGCTCTTCTCCAAACTCTCACCCATTTGTCTCCATATTTATTGCTCCGAGAGTCCAGAACTACATTCAATATTCTAGGCCCAGTCTCATCAGAATCAGACAGAGGGGGCCGAGTCCCCCAGGGCAGTGTGGGAAATGACAACGGCTTCTTTCTTGCCCCTTGTCGGGCTGCAAACACAGTGCTGATCTGCACTCTGAGCAATCACTCCAAAGTGGCGTTTGCCTTGATTTCTTTCTAATTCCCCCTGTTCCATTGATTGCTATTATTAGTTAGTGTTTACTGATCCCCTTCTCCTTCCACTCCCCTCCACAGCCCAGCCAATGCAGAAAGTCAGCTCTCAGCAACCCAAACAAAGCAGGAAGTTGCTTGTAAAAAGCAAGAGTAGCTAGACTTGTAAAAGCGAGAGCACTGGTGATGGTCACACTGCATCATCAATGTACGTGATGCCACTGAACTGTACACTTAAAAATGGTGAAATTGATATTAGGAGCATTTTATCCCAATAAAAACTCACCGAACCAAAAAAAAAAATTTTTTTTAAAGCAACAGACAAGGTGACTTTTTCATCCTGATCAAGTGTGCTAGGAGGTAAGCAAAGGTCTCACAGAGAATTGGTCACTGGGGATCAGGCAAAAATAGTCTTAGTCAATCCCGAGCACACATTGAGTCTTTGCATTTCACCCCAGCAGACAGTCCCAGTGTAAACATGTGAACCCACCCCGTCAGCCTTGCAAAGCTCGCCAAGCCTGGGGAGAGCTGCACAGGAGCCTGTGGGGCTCTACATGCCTCCAACAAAGCCAACAGCCATGTTCAGCCAGCGGAATCCTCATGGCTGGCGGTGGTGTGACAAGGAAGACAGGGAGAGCTTGGTGTTCAGATCCCAGCTGCATGGCTGTGAGGCAGAAGCATCCTCTCTGAACTCATCACAGCGAAAACACTGATAGGGACATCACTAGGATGGTATAACTCGGGAAAGGTGCCATCACATTTTTACCCATTTGCTGCTCAGAACGTAAGCAGCCTTTAGCTCTGCTTCCCGACTTGTGGTGGCTGCATGTCGGACCCGAGTGCTGGAGTGATGATGCTGGGGACTCGCCATCCCCTACTTACCCCTGGTTTGTCCCCCATTCATTCCGAATGCAAAGGTGCTTGTGTACTGGATCCTTCATGTACCCTTCATAGCAGAGGCACTCCCCTTAGAGGCAGGGCGAGAAGGGGGGAACAGAAACACAGAGAGATAGATTCACATGTGTGTGCTGGGGAAAATGAAGATGCAACAATCAAACCCGGCCCTAGCAGCAGCACGGAGGAGACCCCATTCCTGTCTCCACTGCCCACAGGGGTGAAGACCACCCATCCCTCCATTTCCCACTACATGGTAATATTCACTGCTACAGAAATCCACCATTGACAAGGCACCTACTGTGTGCACTCTGTAAACACAAAGGCAAGACCTCTGGAGCAGGGGACTTTTTCCACCTGTACTTCCTCGGTGCCCAGTATACTGAGAGGCATGTAGTAGATGAGGAATAAAATGTTTAAAGACAGCCTAAGTGCGTTATTTCATCAAAATTTCTGAGAATCTTGAAAAGTAGCTATTATTGGCTATGGTGTGCAGATGGGGAAACAGAGGCTCAGAAAAGTAAGGGGTCTGGAGACAGCTTGTAAATGGCAGGGTTAATACTTCAATCTATGTCTGTCTGACTCCAGACCTTTTTTTTTTCCCATCACGCCGTGCAGTCAGCCCACAGAACAACCACCAGAGTGGAGGCTACTTACATTAACTATGTTTTTATAGGAACTCAGGGTTTTACAGTAAACCAGCTAATCATCTTGGCTGGGAAACAGAAGGATTGCCCACAATTCCGTATTTTTTTAGGATATTGCCGTGCTTCGTTACCATCAGTCATTCCATTGGTCTACCAAGGCGTGCATGACCCCTCCGACACCGTACGCAAAACTGCGTCTGCGTGTCTTCCCAGGGAAGATCTGCACGGCATTCACCTGATTCACAAGTAAATCCAAGGGCCCCACAAGATTACGAATCATTGCTCTACTTAGGCCTGATCTTGAAGGAAGTCGTTGCTGCTTGCTCTGAGGTCAGTCCCACCAAAGCACCCTATTAATGCTTCTAGGGCCTATTTGTTTCATGGGTAGGGCGGGACTTCCTGAAATCTGTAAATAACAAAGGTGCCATGCCCTAAGGAGACAAGGGGCACACAGTTTCTTTATCTCTCTGGCAAGAGACACTTAACAAGGATATAAATAGGATAATAGCTTTGAGTGCTATTTTCTGTTTCCAAAGACAAAAGGCAATACAAGTGCTGAGGAAAGGGGCTGAGTGGGCTCCGAGCAGGCTGTTTATAGGATCTTAGCTCAACCGTTTACTCCAAGACTGACCTATAAACTGCTGGCCATCAGGCCTCACTACCAGGCGACATGCATTTCCTTCCCCACACCCACCCAAGGTGCTCAAGACTGGAGTGAAAATGAGCAACTTCTTAGTTTGTAGGGGACCCACAGAAAGTAGAGGTGTCTCCTGTATGGCAAATTCAGGCTTCCACATGGTCTAGATCACCAGAGGCTCAAATTAACTGGCATAGCAGCACTGAGCTGGACCTAGGGATGGTTGGGCAGCTATGAGTCAGACACAGGACAACACAGCTTGACATTAGTTGAAGATGAGGCTTTCCAATGAAGGCTGCTTCTATTAATTCCAAAGAAAGCATGAACCTGAGACCATAAGCTACACAAGGGCAAGAGCAAAGTTAGCTTTTCCCCCATATGAGTAGGTCTTTTATAAATAATGTGTAATGGAAAATAACCACATTAACTAGTTTGCCCTGAACTTATAGATAAGACCACCCACACCTCACCCTAAGATGCAGATATCTAAGCCAGTTCATGGGTCAAGGGCCCCACTATGCTTCTCCCAGAAGGAGATCATTTCCTACGTGTCCTTGGGGACAATGGACATGAAATGATATTAACAGGAATTCACCTCAAGAGGTTGTCAAACCCATTACTCTACTCTGACTCTTACAATGGCCTTGGTTGGATGCCCTGCCTGGAATTAAAGATTGAAGAAAACGGGAGTCCTTCTTCCACATTTGATATCTAGTTAGCAGAAAACATGTAAAAGAAAGTACAGTAACTACTCAGAGCTCAGGCAGAGTCTGATTTTCCTAAAGCGGCCAACACCTACCATTTGTAGGCGCATTCGCCTTTCTCAAATTGCCTTTCCAGTCATTATCTCCCTATGAGGTTTCCTTCATTCATCACCATGTGGGGACAGGCTGCTTCCCTCCTGAGGACAGAAAGCTTCTCTCCACATAATGCCACATGCAGCTCAAAGTCAGAGCAACAGAGAGGTTTTCAAACACATCTGTGAAGAGTTTGAGGATATCCAAAAATCTGCCTCTCAAATGATCCTCATTTCCAGAACCCACCAAATCTTCCTCTCCCGTGTTCCTCCTCAAAACCAGTTTGGCCATCTAATACATGGAAGGGAGATTGGGCTTGATGAGGAACGTTGCTATGGCAACCCACAGCAAAATCTTGACTGGAAGAGGGGTTTCGTGCAAGCACAAGCTCTGTTAGCTGTGAATTTTAAAGACCCCACGAGGGTGTTGGATGCCCTCCTAAGCTAGAAGTGTTATAGTCTCTGCACCTGCTGTGACAGATGGCGGGGAGCACATGACGTGCTGACTGCGTGGAAGTGTTCACAGGATCCAACAGGAAGGCATGGCATGGCCACGGAAAAGGGCCCGACCAGGACGGAGGCACTCATGGGCGGGCAACCTCACTGCCAGAGAGCAGAAGCCCACCAAGAGGGGATCTATGCATCGCCTGGGCAGGGCTACACAATTTGTGCTTGGCACCCTGAAGGAAGGCACCTTGAGGGACCTTGTGTGATGGACAGAGCCTTCAGTCACTTCCCACTTACAGCTGCAGGGCTGAGGAACGAATCTCATGGAAGGATTAGAGAAAGGCCTTGAAGCCAGAGCTCCTCAGCTACAACCGGGCTTACCACAGGTCCTCCATGACGTAAATGCAGATGAAGGCTGAACAGTCTGAGTCACCTCTAGCCTTCAGGTAGCTGATGGCTCTCATTAAATAGAACTGCTGTGTTTCAGCTAGAAAGGGAAATTTTTACAAGACACCTGGACTTGGGTGACATCAAATTGCCTGGTCTCCTTCCCTGTGAAGACAGCAGGCAGAAGCCAGGCCTGGCGTCAAACACCCCCATGCAAGTCTGAGGGGGGTGGGGGCAGACATAGGGCAACATGCCTGATGCACATCCTGAGAGAAAGTGCTTTAATCGAGTCACAAAAGGGAGTTTAGAGTGAGCAACTCTGGGTGACAGGGACAAAATGGGGGCTGCGCCACCTCGTCCATTTGGGTTAAACTAGAGAAAGTTAGACAAAGAGAGGTGTTGGTTCAGAGAATGCCAAGAGGAGGAGGGCTAGACTGACGTGAAAAAACTGGTCCAACGACCCTCACCAGATTTCACACGTTTCCAATGGCTGGGACTGGCTTATGGAAAGGCCCGGGACAAAAGAAATTCAATTTGGGGGAACATCTTGGGTGGTGATGAAAACCTGATTCAGCTTGGAAGCTGTGCTCCTTGCAGACCCGTGCACCCGCACATCTTGAATGGGAATGAACGTCTGTGGCCAGTAGTGACGGGAGCTGGGAAACGAAGCAGCTGTGGGAGCCCCCACAGCTGCCCAAGCGGTAGGAGCAAAGGCCAGGAAAGGAGCGCAGAGACAAGTCAATGAAATCCGATGGTCTGTGTCGCCATCAAAACACAATCAAACAAGCACAGGACCACAACAAAACCCTTGGAAAGTACAGGAAAAGTCAGCCTCTGGCTGGATCCAGCTGGGCATTAAGCCTTGCAACCCTAGGGGTTTGCCGTTTGCTAAGCGACACACACAGAGCTCCAAACCTGGGTGGATCTGGAGGGAATGTCAATGCGCACTCGGCAAAGGGCTGGTAGGCACTGAGATAAGAACTCGAGGTGCCTTACGCCCCTCCCAAATGGCAGGGTTGCTAGAATGTAAAAGGGAGGCTGCCATGGAAAACAGACCAGCAAGTGACCTCCATTCAGCTTCTCCCAGACTCCTGAAACATCTTCAGAAAGTCTACTTAACCACCCTCTGTAAATCGGGCAGGGTGATACAAAGGGCCACATAACAATGCTCATTCTTTCCCCACCCTTCTTCTCCTTCCCTAGTTTACTAGTTTTCCACAGCTTCCGTAAAATGTTACCACAAACTTAGAGCTTTAAAACAACATGAATTTATCACCTTGCAGTTCTGTAGGCCAGAAGTCTGACAGGGGTCTCCCAAGGCTGAAATCAAGGGGTTCGAGGAGCGCCCACACTCCCTGGTTCCAGCCCCCTCCTGCCACCTTCAAAGCCAGCAGTGGCTGGTGGGGGTCCTGTTCACGTCACATCGCTCTGGCCTCCTCTTCTGCCTCCCCCTTCCCGTTTTAAGCACCCTTGCGGTTACATGGGGTCCACCTAGTTAATCCAGGATACTCCCGTTATTTTAAAGCCAGTTGTTCGGCAACCTTAATTCCATCTGCAACTTTAATGCATCTTTTCCACGTAACAGACCATGTTCACAGGTTCTGGGGACGGGGACTCGGACAGCTCTGGGGGCCCATTATCCTGCCTGCCACACTGGCTGCCGCACCACCGTGAAGGTAATGAGCACACACACGCATCGCGCTGGGACGCTGGGGAAGGGCGCCCGAGGAAAGCTCCAGGCACCCCGAGGCTGCTCCTTTGCAGGGACTGAGCGCCTGCTTGTGTGCTTGTTTGTGTGCGCATGGAAAAAAGTATTCACGTGCACCTACGCAGCTGCACACACACGTATGGGCGGACCCCTCGGCACGGCTGGGAAAGCACATGTCCCAACACCATGTCGTTTCCAAATGAGTTAGCTGGGGGATTGCAAAAATAATGTTGGCTTGACTTGCAGCCAATTCCCACACTCGGCTCTCTGGAGAAAGGCTCTAGGAGGGAGTGTGGGAGGCGATAAAGTTTCTTACCGATGCGCACGTGGGACGACCACATCATCCCAAGTGCAGAGACAAGCAGGGCGGGAAGGGGAGAGTTTCCAGTTCCAGCATTCAAGTCTTGCACCCGTCTGGGACCCCCCTCTGAAGATGCAGTGCCTCAGTCCTGTGGTGGAGTTTGGGGTCTTACTTTTAGTCTCCCCCCAACGGCTTCCCAGTTGGAAATTCATTAATGGTCACGGATACCGGGAAGCCATCAGCAGGGGAGGGGCTTCCCAAAGTCGTTGTCAGCGAGGACTGGAAATGAGACGTCCAGGTGGCCTCGCATGGACAAGCAGCTTCCTGAACTCCTGGCTCCAGAAGCCATGATGCTCAGTAAGGGTGGCTGCTTACACAGTTTTGAATGACAAGCTTGTTGGGTCGGACGTGTCTGGGGAAATCAGTGGAACCCTTTATAACTCCACCTCTGCTCTGATTTCAGGATGGGCGGAGCACAGGCTCTGCTGAGGGTCCCCGTGGGATTCTGGGCACCTCATGTACCCTCTTGGGGAATTCAAGCATCGATCTAAAGTAAGGGGGCAGTTGATCCCTGAGACTCCTCCAAGCTGCAAACACCAATGCCTTCTTTCCACATGTAATTAAAAGTGCTTTCTGTTCTTGAAAACCCCAGCTTCTGCTTCTAGAGCCCTCTGGAGATCAGGCTTTTCTCGGAAGTGAGTTTAACCACTGAGGTTGTCATGGGGTCTCCTCATTCAGGTCAGCGGGGGGACCAGAGCCTAGCTCAGTGGCAGGGAGGGGCCTCCCCTCTGCGATGAGCTCTCTTTCCCTGGAGCAGGCTGGTTTCGGGCCTGGTGCACAGCCCATCTGTTTGGCTCCGCGTCTGCCTGACAGCGTGGGAAGAGCCGCAAGTAAGCACAGCCTTAGACGTCAGATGTTTAAAATGCTGTACTTTCTGCTCCATATGGGGCCTGGGATCTTTGTGATGGGCCCACGTGCCGACTTTCAGACCTAAGAAGGTGAACTTTAGATGTCGCTGTGACCTGTCACTCCCCCCAAGAGTTAGAGCAATGGACCATGACAGAAGTAAGGGCTAGACAGATCTCTTGGATGTGACTTCTACTAATATCCCTCCACTCCAGCACCTAAAAAAGATGCACCTGTCAGGGTGTGCGTGTGTGTGTGTGTGTGTGTGTGTGTGCGCATGCAAGAGGGGATATAGCACAGGGAATCAGAGAGGTTGGCCCCCAATTCCAGCAACACCTCACTTGAGGGTCTTAGGTAGCACTGTTTCCCCATCCTTTGCCCTAAGACATCATCCTACTACTCTGGGGAAGCTCCACCCGTGGTGCTGAATCTACTGGAAACAGATCTTTATAGAGATGAGTATGATGCCCCCTTTGTACAACGAAGGGCAAGACAACCTGGAATCAGGTATCCGTATTTCTGGATAACTTGGGGCTCGGGAAGCACTGAGTCCCAGTGTCTGACGTGTATGAATCTTCCCCCCTCTCAGAGAAGCCCCCGCCCCATTGGATAATGTAACAGTCTAAAAGATGTCTATGCCCTTTGCCTCAGGAACCCCTCGTCTTAGATTCATTGGGAGAAAATAACTTCAAATGTGCCCTGCATTCATGTAGCATTATTTATACCAATTAAAAATTTAAAGCATCCTAAACATCAAAGAATAAGAGAATTCTTTAAATGAGCTATGATATACACATACAATGGAATACCAAATGGCCATTAAAATTATATTATTGAGGGTTATTTAATGTTCTAGAAAACTCTCATGATAGAGTAAGTGAAAAAAATCAAGAAAACTTGACTGGACTTAGTGTGCTCACAAGTTTCTAAAAAGATCATGCACAGATAAAAGATGGGAAGGGGGGCATGAATATTTTTAAATGATTTCTGTAGGAGATAGAATTATTGATGCTTATCATTTTCTTCCAGAAGCTTTTCTAGATTTCCCAAAGTTTCTACGATAAGCATGCATAAAAAGCGTAGCCTCAGTAGCTGATCTTCCCCAAATGGATGGGGAATGGCTGTGAGGTCATCGACACGGATTAGTCTGGCACGGGGCTACAGTCAGCATGCTCCCCACACTGCTACCGGGAGAGGACCCCACATTTTAAGCCCAACACGTTCAGAGGCCCAGTCACATGGGCAGTCAGCACAGTCTGGGCTCCCAATTGCAACGGGACAATGGGAAGGGATGGCCTGGGTTTCGAGGGGGTGATTGCAAGAGGCATGATCTCTGACAGTTACCCGCTGCCCGGTGCTCCCGCCTACCAGTTTCGGGGTCGCATTGGTGTTCACAGGGGTCCAGCAGCCGCCGGGCACAGAGGTCCATGGCCCAGGGCCCACTGGAGTTTTGCTGAGAGAAGAGGACCACTTGGGCTGGGTTCAGCCAGTCGCTGGCGTCCAGCTGGCTCCCCTCCAGCAAGATGAAGCGGCTCCCTGCAGGGTGGGGAGAGAGGAGGCATGCCCCCGTGTGGGCACAACACACACACACACACACACACACACACACAGATGCACCCATACACACAAACACATGCACACACATAAATATACACGCATGCACCAACATGCAAACACACATAACTACAAGTACATAGGCACACATACACACCTACATGCACAAACACACAAATAAATATAAACATACACATAATCACACACAAACACACATATGACATAGAGTAAGGGGCACTCTGCAGATCAGCCCAACCCAAGGCCATTCCTTCTGCCAGTCCTGAGCCATCATGAGCCCCAAGAAACATACCAGCAGATGGAGGCTCAGCCACCCCTTGGACCCCCACCACAGTGTCCCCTGCTGCCTGGCCCCACCTCCAGATCCAGGGTGGACCTAAGGGTACAGGGACAGAGCAGGTCTGCGATGGCCATGCCACTGCTCTCTCAAGCCCAGCCATGGGCACTGGCACTTGTCTAGGGGGACAGGGACCTGCTGCCCGTCGTCACCTGCCATGAAACAGCTGGCCCGGGGACAGTCCCCCCTCGTCTCCAGCAACCAAGGAGACAGACACAAGCAGGTCAGTAAGGTGCTCTGGGCCAAACAAATTCAGGGGCTCTCAGAACCTCTGTTCCTCCCTCATATATTGGGGTCCCCCTGGATTAAGTAAATTATTGCTATGGAGCTCAAGGCATATAATAAGTTACTACAATTAGGAATTTCTCACCAGGGCACACCAAGCAGGGAAGATTCTTAAACACCTCAACCATTCCACTTAGTTTTCCCCTCTCAAAAGCTACAAGGCTCTCAGCATCTCTCTGCCTGCATCTAGTATGCTCTGCGTTTCTCCACAAAGATAGGGGCTTCTTGAAAAACAAACAGAAATGGGAAATGAGAGCGAGCATAGAGATGAGGGATCTGTTCAGGTTTTCCACCTGCTTTTTGATTGCATGTGTGGACAATCTGGTGTTGCCCGCAACTTTATTTTCCTGTGTTTACTTTCCCCTCACCTACAGTAATAGGCAACCGTGACCCCGGGTTTCTCCACACCCTCTCACCCAACCCGAAACCGCCCACACTAGGGAGGGAGGCACAGGTCAGGAGTGGGCTCACCATCCGCGATCAGGTGTTCGGGGACGTGCAGGGTGATTTTGACGACGAGAGGGCAGCTGACGTGAGAGGAGCACACGAGGCCGATGACACAGCTGGTGACGCTGATCAGCATCAGGGTGGTCTTGTTGACGGGACTCCGGGGAGAGCCCACTGAAAGGAGGACACAGGCAAGGTGCGTGGTGGTGAAGACCTTCGGCGGAAGGCCAGCTGGGACTTTGGCTGCCCAGCCGGGTCCGGCCAACAGGACAGGCCACTGGCAAGCCCAGGCAGCAGACCTGTACAGCTGCCTGACCTCGGTGACATCCGCCCTCATGAACACCATGTCATCGGCTAGAGTCAGAGGAAACTTGGCCTACTGGTGGCCCTCAGGGTCAACAATGGCTAGCATTGTGCAAGTCATCTGCAGCCTCCCTGGGCCAGGGTCACAGAGAAATGGTAAAGGAGGGCAGTCTCCCCGTCGAAACGCCTGTGCGAGCTCCAGCCTCTTGCCCAGGGTGGTGGGACCTTGCTTTGGCCCCCTGCACTTCCCCCAGCTTCCTACAGAGGGTGCTCTCACAAATCAGCTCAGTCACTTCTGAGGAATTTCCTGAGCATCAGTTGTCCCAGCTCTCTGGCTGGGAGCCCTTGCCCTGTAGGGCCTGGAAGGAGGGAACTGAGGAAAGTCGCTCTGTAGGAGAAGCGGATGCTGTCGCACCAGAAGGCTCTCCCTGGTCACTGGGGTAAGGTCAGAAATAGAAGTTTAGTAAAAATAGACTAGGGCTGGAGAATAAGAAATACTCCCAGGTGGGTGGGGTTGGGCATAGGGAGGTTTTGGTGTGTTTGTTGTTTGTGGTTTTTTTGTTTGTTTTGGTGGAGGTGATTTCACATAAAGGCAGAACAGAGGTGGGAAAGGAAGGAATCAACAAGAAAATGCGCGGGTCCTTTAGGATTTTTCTTGCCGTCTGTGTTACTACTCACTGTCGGTATCAATAAAAGGCACCCATCCCGTCTCACTGAGCGCCCAGTGTTTCACATGCCTTCTGACATTTAGAGTCCTCACCTCCTTACAGTGCATCTACGTCTGTCTGCACAGTCACCGGCCACTCCACATGTCAGGGAAACAGGTCTCAAAGAGGGGAGCCTCCTAGTGATGGTCACCAGTGACGGAGTCTAATTACAGGCCAGGTGCCAGGTACCAGGACCCAGGGCCTTGTGGCTCTTGTCATTTCACGGTGACCACGGTCTCACGAGGCCGTGTCCACAGAGTGACAAGCACTTAGAGAGGCCACAGGGCAGGTCCAGGGTCAAGCAGCCACTAAGAGTGGGGCCAGGATCAAAGCCCAGGTCCAGCTGAGGCTCCAGCCCCGACGACAGTGCAACCTTTGGGCCCAGGGAGTCTTTGGAAAGGCTGCTGCCAGGAACTCAGGGATGGTTTTTGGCCCATGGATGCCCCACCCTTTTTGGCAGCAAGTTCCCTGAATGGGTGTGTTGGCAGAGGCTGGGGGGCAGAGACTCCAGGGTGGTGGGCAGCCCCTGGACCTGCTGTCCCTGGCTGCCCGGAGAGAGCCTTCTCACGGAATCTATTTCCCCACACTCATTTCTCGGCTCCAGCCCAGCCCTGAGCAGCAGAGCCACCACCGGAACGTCCCTCAGGCACTCAAATGCAAATCCCAAACTGGATTCCCCACTGCTCCCATTCCTGCTGCCACTGCCCAGCCAGAGTCATGTACGTGGTTTCTTGAGCACCAACGTTCCTTCATGTCCAGCGCCTCCCTCCCCGACCTCCCGATCGCTGATGCCATTACATCTTTTCTCATTTTGTGTCCAGACTTTCCCTGTCTCCATTTCTGGATGATGGCAATAGCCATCTGCTGGGATGGTGTCCCTGCCTCAACCTCCCCCCAACACCTACCCTCCACCCTGCCCCAGAGGGACCTTTGCCAAGCAGAGGGGACCGGGGCACAGGTGTTTAAAGCCTTCAATGACTCCAGCTGAAGTGTCAGGTCCACCTCCCGCAGTCACGGCCATGTGCTTCCTCCTGACCCTCCAGCCTTCTTTCCTGAGCAAACCATGGACCTGCACCATAAGCCTCATTTCAGTCAACCAGTTGCTGCTCTCTGGCGAGACTGCTCTTGTTTATGTATCTGTCACTTGGCATGTGTTACCTCCTCCTCCATAGCATGCCATTCTGCTACCTTGTCAGCCTGATGTACAGCTCCTCTTCAAGTCTCAGCTCAAACAACAGCTCCCTGTAAACACTCCCTGGAACCTTTAAGAACAAATTCTCACTCCTTCCTCGCCGCTCCTCTAGCCCTTGGTGCACCCTGCTGTCACCGCTCTTGTCACACAGCATGACTGTGGCTTACAGGCACTTGCCACGGTTCTCCTGTGACTGTAGTCACTTGCTATTCATCTTCTCGTCTCCAGTTCTTCTACATCAGCAACCCATCATCCAGCATCTCTACTTGGCTTCGAAACTCCAGTCATTCCCTACAGCCCCCGGAACCAAAGGCAGACTCGGTAACGTGGCACGTTTATGGTCCTTGTTATCTGGACTGTTTTCCAGCCATCCCAACTATGCAGCCATTACAGCTGCCATACTGACTCACTTTCGCTTGCTTGAAAATATCTGTTCTTCTGTGCCTTTAAAGCTTTTTCTGAAAGATTTTATTTTTTATTTATTTTTAAAGAGCGGGGGAGGGAGAAAAAGAGGGAAAGAAACATCAGTGCGGAGAGAAACATCGATTGGTTGCCGCTTGGTCCGTGCCCCAACTGGGGACTGAACCTGCAACCCAGGCATGAGCCCCTGCTAGGAACTGAACTGGTGACCTCTTGCTTTGTGGGATGATGCTCATCCAACTGAGCCACGCTGGTCAGGGCCCTATAAGGCTTCTTCTGTGCTATTTTCCTCCACTGGAATGTCCCTACCTTACAGTGTCTTCTTTCAATAAATGCTTTATATTGTATACAACCTCAGTGCAATTATTTTCTTTTCTTTTTTTTTTTAGCCTCTGAATGCTATCAGGTAGAATGAACTGTTCTTGCTTCCGAGTATTCGTTTTACTTTATTTATATTATTAAACTAAGACTTATCACTGCGCCGTGTTTTCATGCTTCCACCACCTATCACAATGCCTGACCCATGGCAGGTGGGTTATAAAATTTCTTGCTGATGGATGTATCCAGTTCAATTCCCCAAACACTTACAAGCATCTATTGTAGGCAAAATTCTCCACCAGGCACTTCGGAAAAATAAATTAGACATGCCCATCCCTAAGACGCTTACTGTCTAGTTAATAGCAATAAATAGTTGATGTACTAGGAGAGCTTAGTATTTAAAATAGCTTTATGCTGCAAAGAAACTCCCTCTAATTCATTACTATGGATTTTCTTAAACAGGTTTTTATTAAAGCAGAATGTGCCCTGCTTTGGTATGGCCTGGGCTGAAGAATCCAGGTTGACTATTTGCTGTATATAAATACACAATGAGGATCAGAAGGTCCTCATTCACGCCGCAGGGATACTGGGGCATCAGGCATCAAGCTGCCCAGAGGCCCCACTGAATGTTTGAGGAAAATGGTAGGAAGAAGTGCTCTGCTGATCGCTGCCCAGCCCATGGAAACTAGAATTGGGAGGGTTAAAAGGGATTCTTCCAGTCACTGCGAAGAGTACCCTCAGTACAGAGGAACTCAGGGGGAGGCATGAGGTGGCCAGAATGCTGTTGTCTTTTGAGAGCATTGGCTGATTTATCAGTCGGGGAAAATCCTATTGAATATAATACAGGGTATGGCAGAAGTAACGCCTGCTTGGGTATGGTTGGTAGGTTAATAATATGGGTGTCATAAGTTATAGTTTTCATTGGAACATTTCACCTAAAATGTCACATGGTGTGCTTGAGTGTGATATTGTTATGTTACAGAATGACATGCTTATGATTTTGTAACGAAAGACTTTGTAACAGAAAAGTGGTGTCATTTGGACCCTGCAACCTGTACAATGTGATGTCACTCAAATATCCTCCATTGTGTCTCAAGGGGCCCCTGTCTGAAATTTTTTAAGATGAAATGTTATGGAAACCTGAGGCTGCACTGTGAGGAGCTCTAACAGCAACAACAGGGATTTCACAGTCCTTTGCCAGTCACCAAAAAAAGTACCTTTTAACATAATTTCATCTGGATGGTAGCCCTATGTATGAGGCACTGTTAATCCATTTACTATGTGAGGAAGCTGAGGCTCCCGGAAGTTATTGTCCTTCTCTAATATCAGTAAATAGAGAAGCTGATTGGTGCTTGAACCCAGGCCTCCCTCAGTGAGGAGGTGATACCAGTTAGTCACAGGATGTAGCAGCCACAAGACCAAGAGCCACAGCCGAAGCCCCTGAACACCAGGGCGGAGTGGCAGTGGGCATGTGGAGGGCAGTGCTGCTGGTACTGAGCAGAACGAATGGGCTAACTGGGACCCTGCTGGGAGAAGGGAGGGGGCTGGGATTGTGGGTTCTGGTGATTCTACGGGGAGGGGATTGAAGGGCAAGTGCCATCACATGCATGTTTCAGGCCACAGAGGACTCCTCAGTTGCCCCGCCCACCCTCATCCCTGCCTCGCCCGAGGCCAGTGTGGCTGGATAAGCATGGGTCCTTACCCTGTCCTCTTCCCCCACCTAACACACTTCATCAACTTTACTTCCTGTCTCTAAAGATCAAAATAGGACTCCCGAGGTTTCCAGAAGGAATTGAGCGTCTTCTGACCAAGAAATAGCCTTTCAAACAACTTGGAAACCTGTTTGAGAGAGCCATTATCTGGGAGAGATGGGTCTCCGAAACGGTCCACTCCAGGCTCTTCTTTTTTCTTTAGGGCAGACAACCAACTGTGGTCCAAGAATCCTTCCCGCAGAAACGGGCTTTGGTATGCAGACCCCACAGCCCGACCCTGCGCCTCTGCAGCTCCCCGGCCTCCCTGCCCCAGAGCTTCTTGCCCCCCACTTCGTCCCTCCTATCCTCCTACCTCTACTGCGTCTCCGGCTCCGCGAGGGGTCGGTGTAGAAGGTCAGCTGGGGGTCGTTTTCTGTCTCTGTGCCAGAATCCCCCTCAGGGTTCAGGAAGGCGGAACCCGCTGAAATGAACAGGACCATGGCAAAGACAACATCTTTAGTCTTGTTTTCATGAAACTAAATCTTTGGGCAAGTTCCAGAGAAAAAGCGATAAAAATAAGAGCAGGCTAGCTGACAATCTGGGAGGAGTAGCCATGGGGCTTGGAGCTTCCCGAGACACAGATTTATTGGAGAGGTAGACTTTTATGTGACAACAATCATAGAGCCCTACCTTCCCCCAGCATGCCCCTGCCAAGGAGGGCCATTCCTGACAGCTACCTGCTGGGCATGGATGGTGGGTGGAAAAGGAAGAGAGAGAAATGGTCCTCATTACAGGTCATGATTCTGGTTCATATCAGACCGGAATTATGTCTTAAGGGACATATGCCCTTATGCCTTAATATCTATAGGATCTTATATTTTTTCCTGGCCCCAGAATGAAAATATATTATTAATGTGAAAAAGAGAGAGAATAATACATAAATGTAAAGAAAAATATGTAAAGGGCCAACTCTGATGTCTTCTGAATCCTTATCATCAGAGCGAAACTATTAGCATTTGATGTATATACTCTCTGCCTTTTTCTGATACAAAACCAGATAAACATTTTTCATTCTCCCCTTAAACATGGCATTCTGCCACACCTTCTATCTTACAACCTCTTTTTTCATTTAATAGATGGGTGGGCAACTTTCCACATTAACAAGTATAGATAGATCTATACTATCACCGTTCATGGCTTTGTGGTCAGCCACTGGGTCAGAGACCCATGTGCGGGCACTTAACCAGGTCCCTCTTGACAGACACTGAAGCTATTTCCCATTCCCCTCTCTTTTAGATAATGTGACGAAGAGCCTTTTACACCCATCTTTGCATATTTGTCCAGTTATTTCCTAAGGATATATCCTTGTTGATGAAATTACTCAGTCATCGGGTTTGTATATTTGAGTTTTGCTGGTAAGTAGTATTTGACAGGCCTCCAGAAAGACTGTGCCAAAATATAGCCCCTCCAGACACACATGGGGGGTGAGTCAAAGATATCATGGGGCCCTGCCTGTGCCGGTACTCAGGAATCCACCTGCATGCCCCAACATTGGACCCGGGTACCTCTCGCTTTGTTGTTAATCCGCTTCCTCTGGCTACTGGAGGTGTGCGACAGCAGGGTGGCCTGCTGGTGGTTGGAGTCCACGGGGCTGGTGGCGATGATGTTATCTTTGTACTTGTTCATCAGTGACAGCTTGGCATTGTCACTCCCTGGATAAGGAAAAGTCAGGGCAAGAACTTTCAAAGGTCAAAGAGAGTGAGAGCAAAGGAATCTGCATAAACCAAGTACATGGAGTTTTCACAGAATTAAAATAAGGAACCTTTAAAGTGAGGGCTTGGCAGAGACAGAAATGCTTGGATTTCTAGGGGACCGTGGAGTGATGAGAGGAGTGAAGTAAGAGCGATTCTAACTGAAAAGCAAAGTTACCTAACTGCGTTGAGAGGGTCACCACGCGCGGCCCTTCAGCTAGGCACAGATGGCAGAGGGCTTCCTTCCGGTCGGCCAAGAGTCTCATGAGAATGTGAATTTGAGTGCCTTCAGGCAGAACAGGCCCGAGGCCCGCCACAGTCTGCACCAGTCCCTATCGCCTAACGTCCAGCTCATTCACATGTCTGAGCCATCTGCCTGCTCCCTGAATGCACCTGACTCTGCAACCCCAGAGTATCGCCTGGCTATTTGGTGGGCTCAGGACTGTGCCAGGTGCTATGGGAAACCTGAGACATTGATGATGTGCCCCCTACTCTCAACTAGTTCCCAGGTTTTAATCTTAGTAGGAAGCGGCCACTCACACAGGCTCTCTGTTTCTGATAACAAGCAGAATGGAGACCTGCATGATGGGATGTCAATCTTTTCGAGTTGAAAGTCCATATAAAGCAATATTCAGTATCAAACTGTCTTCTTTGAAGATAATGGAGCAGTTCTCTGAAGGGCCCCTGTCTTTGGGGTTTTATCTGTGGAGAGCTGCTAATTTATAGACAGTCAAGAGAGAGAGGCAGACTACTGCAAAGGAAAAGTACAGTTGTGTCCTCTCTGCATTTTGTTGACCCTAGTTTTGTTCAGCCGGATCAAGTCTAAGTTTCTTCCCCCTCATGGCTCACAGACACACAACATGTCTGCTGTCAGACAGGCTGATTGCATCCCTTCGTTTTCTCTGAAGAAGTACATCCCTTATAAGGACCTCATAGGCATGGGCAAGACAACACAATTAAAGCGTGCAAAGCCAGAGTCTCCAAAATCATAGAAAAGAACAGGTCTCTCCACCCCCTCCACTTCAATAGAAAATTAAATTGTCTAAACAAGCCCATATACAAATACCACACACACACACACACACACACACACACACACACACACACACACACGTTGATCTTTCTTGCTATCTTCTTATTTCCTGGAGGATGGCTCACTGTGTACAAAAAGTCTCCAATCCACTCTTGGATTGGATCTAAAAGTATCTCTGCTACCCGCGCAAAGCAGAGGTGGAGAGGAACCCAAATTACAGCCGTCCTGCTGATGTCCCATGCCAAGAAACAGCTCTCATCCTCTCAGGAAGAAGCTTACACTTCTTGCCCACCTGGGAAAGGGCACCGGCACATCCCAGTATGCATGACTGGCAGCCACAAAATTAGAAACAGCTCTTCCCTACCCACTCCCTCACTCCCCGCAACAAGGGACAAGAACCAAGTCACCCACCTGGTGTGAGGTCCATGCCTGCCTTCTCGTTGCAGCCCTGCAGGGAGTCGAGGGTGCGGGTGACCTGGCTGGCAAAGTCCTCCCCTCCATTCATGCACTCTCGTTGCAGGTGGTGGCGTAGGTCAGTGATGTCGTACTCATAGCCGTCCAGGATGGGTGTCTCCCGGATGCTCAGGGTGCCGCTGGAGTTGTGGCCCTGCACGCGGGCGTTGCGCAGGCTCTCCCGCCCGTGCCCGCCAATCAGCACCGAGGGGATGTAGTGGATCTCGTTGGCTGCCTCGGCACTGGCGCTCTTCTGGGGCTGCGGCACCCGGCGGCGTTTACACCAGCGGCGGCGGGTGTACAGGATCATCACCAGGCACAAGATGGACAGCAGCAGCGCGATCATGCCACCCTGGGAAGACAGGACAGCAGATAGGGGCGGGGGTACCGTGAGCAAGCATCACTCGGCAAGCCAAGGGGCAGTCTGCTGTGAGCCGTGCTTCAGGTGGAAGAAAAATGGAACTGGGATGACTGGTGTGTCATCTCAGTGATCCGCGGGTGCTTCTAGCTTAGTGGACAGTGTGAATAAAGAAGGCTTTGTGGTTTTGTCTGTGTGCATGTATTTCAACTGCAGAAATAAGGAAAAGGGTTAGTTTGTTAAGGCCTATCTATTCCATAAAGCTAGTTCCAAGCCAATTTTTAGCAGTGGGGGTGGGGATCTGGTTTCTTCCTCTCTCACATCTTTAAGTCAATCACATATAGGTTTTAACCCTGGTTCTACCAACGATCGCAATTCCTCTAAACTCAAAATCTCAGCTTCCCACTCCTTCTGATGGAGAAGAGATACAATTACCCTCACAGGGTGGTGACCAGGACCAAGTTAGGTTCCTGTGTGAAATGCCTGGGAGAGGGTGCCCACAGAAGCTAGGCTGACTCAACATAACCTTAGATATCTCATCAAAATCCCCATGCCAGCCAGGAAAACCATGGGCCAATCCAGAGAGGCATTTACATCCAAGTGTGTGGAGGCATCTCACTGACATGAGTTTGGGCCACACTGCTGGAGGAGACAGCCTTCCTCCACTCACACTGTCCTGCGTGATGCTCCTGTTCTGGCCTCCTCTCCAAGGAAGAGACCGAGACCCACGTCCTGGGGTCAGGCTGGTGGGAGAGTTTTCTTCTGACCCTCCTCATGCTTCACGGCCATCCTCTGTGGCTGCTACATAAAGATCAGGACACCACTCCCTTTGTCCAAGGGAAGGATGTAGCACCTGCTTCGAATGAACACCTCACCTGGACACCCACCCAAAACAGGGCTGGCAGGGAGGGGCTGGCAAGCCTGTTGCTGCTCAGCGCTCAGTGGACATCAATCTTCCTGTGCACAACCCATCTTCTCTCCCTTTATTTTGGTCCATTTCCCTCCAGACCTGTTCCATCAGGTGTGGGAGTGCCAAACAGTTGTTTTCCCAACCCTGAGCTTCCATCACTGCCACCCCATCATAAAGGCTGGAGATGAAAACCCCGCACAGGGCAGTGTCGAGATTATTCCCCAAACTCTTTAAAGGGGATTCTTCCAAGTCTCATAATAATTATGTCTTGGTTTATCAAGTTTCTCTCCTCATAAATCTTTTCATTTACCCTCTCTTTCCTACCATCAGTGTGAGCAAAGGAGCACACGTGCATGCGTGCATACATACACTCACAAACATAAATACAAACACACATGCACGCACACACACAAGATGCTGCCACTTTCATACAGCAGCGCAGAGGAGCTGAGACAAGAAGCAACAGAGTATGCTGCAAGTGACAGGTCATGTCTGGTGGCTTGTAGGGGACACACACTGGCCGCCAGCTTTCAAATTCCTCTGTTATCTGTGTAACTCTTTCTCCCGGTGACACCTCTTATGCAGGTACAGAGGAAGCACAGGTGTGAAGCTGCGTGGTTACAGCCGAGTGAGTGTCCACAGCCACACAGCCCATGTTCCATGCCCTGGCCGACCACCGCCTCCCCTGCCATCCACCCCCTGTCTCTGCAGATGAGCACACAGGGCCCCACAGGCCCTCAAAGGGGGCCACCCTGGAGCCCCACATGGGTCTGAGAGGGAACAGGTGAGTCCAACCCAACAGGCTGTCAGAGGGGCTGTGTCTCGGAGTCAGACCCATGTCCTGTCCCCCGCCCCAAACTGAACCTGCATCAACAGGTAATTAAGCCAGAGGAAGAAAAACTCCCCGAGTGAGAATGGTTGTCAGACGCTGATTTAGGCTAGCGGCAGCGGGAGGTAGTTTTATTCCCTGAAGAGTTGTAGTTTTAGCACATACACATCCACCTCTGAGGACCGGCTTCAGCACCGGCACCGTCTTCCCCGCTCCCCCGAGGGGGTGGGCTCGGGAGCCCCTTCCACTCACCATCCCCAACTCTCCTCACAGATGGCCACCGCAAGGCCAGGACAAGATGCAGTCATAGGTTCTTTCCTGATATTATGCAGGAATAAAATGAGGACAGTTGCCCAGGACGGCGTTTAACTGTGCATCAGACATTTGTTCTAAATGCTCCACACTTTCAACTCCAAGAGGGACAGTTAAACTATTTTAAACATGTTTGCCATTTTACATTTGAAAAGGCTGAGGCACAGAGGTAAAAAAAAAAAAAAAAAACCACCATAAAACCTTGCCAAAGGTCACACGCAACATGAATAGGACTGACAGGAGAACAGACTGACTCCCACCTCAGAGCCTACAATCTTCACCATGTGTCCACAGCCACCCTGAAGGAGCTTTGCTCCCTGGAGACACAAGCACCCTGGCATTGAGCTCACAGACCCTACGAGGACAAAGTCGGAGTGTGGATGGATGATGATTCCTCCCAGGCCCATCCTCACTTCTCGAAGGAAAAAGAACTATTCAGAATGCCCATCTAGCTGACCGTAGGTAGGTCAAAAAGCAATGTCATAAACACACGTCCTTTTGCGATGCACCCACGAGGTGTCCCTGCCTGAGTTCGGTCAGTCGCAGGAAGATGAGAGTCCCCATTTCAAGGTCCCTGTGCTAACATGAGACTGTGCATCACACATCGCTACCTGCCTGGGGGGTACCATCAGGCCCTCAGTTCAGCTGAATTGCAACAAAGAAATCTGTGTTCTGGTTCAATTGTTATTACTCACTAAAAATCTCTGGGTTCCTCCCCTCCTTTTCTGATGAAGAAACAAGTTCCAGAGAAACCGCAACACGAGGCAGGGCCCACTGGTCCCAGCCCCTCGGTCGCTGCTCTTTTCATGGTGCTGTTTTGTTAGGTTCACACAAAATTCCCTTCACCATGCTCAGGCCTAGACACTCAGGAATGGTTTATGTTTATTTTGTAAAACGCATGGTGACCTAAAGGGAGCTAGAGCACAGGTTTTCTTCGTTTGGCTAAGTCAGTGTATTTAGCATATCTAATCTTGCCCTAGTAGAACATTTTCTTTACTTAGAGTCAGTGACTCCTGGCCATCTTAACTCTTTTTTAAAGAAATACTGTGTTTATTTAATGTTTTATTTATAGAGAGGGGGAAGGAAGGGAGAAAGAGAAACATCAATCAGCTGCCCCTCGCATATCCCCAACCAGGGACCTGGCCCACAACCCCGGCATGCGCCCTGAACAGGAATCCAACGGGCAACCTTTTGGCTTAAAGGATGATGCTCAACCCTCTGAGCCATACCAGTCAGGGCTGATCTCAACTCTTTAATATCAGTAACCAGTAACGAATTCGAGACATCAAGCAAAACTTAATGCAGGCCCAGGAGGAAGGATTCTCAGGTAGTCAGTGGCGTTTGTGGATAGTTTCTCTCCTTCTACAACCCAGATTGGTGGCAGATGTCACAGCACTTTGAGATGACTTATACCAATTGGGGGTTATTATGTAAATAATAATACAGGGGTGGGGGGCAAAAGTAGGTACAGGTGTTCATATGGAAAAAGACTTGCAGGGCATGATTATTACAATAGCTTTATTAACTGAAAAAAATGCCACGATGCAACTGTAAACCTACTTTTACCCACCCCTGTATACATAATGCTATATAATATTACTATATAATAATGATATTTTATAATAACAATAATTTATAAAATTGCCACACACACACATTCCTCCGAACAGTTTATCTGCCCCACCCAGGGTGAAGGTGACCAGGCAATAGGGAAAGACACAGGGGTTGCCTCTTTCTACAGTGACAACTTGGAAATCCAGTGTTCACATTTGACTACTTCTACAGTCCTGTGAGAAACTATAGCTTGTTGATATTATTACTTTTAATCTCACTACTTCCACAGAGGACTTTAAGCCATTTCAGTGAAAAACACAGATGCTCTAGGATTTTCTTTCAAATCATCTAGTGAAACCAAGAGGTGGCCAATGGAATGGAAATAAACCTGGACCAAGAGCTGCCACTAGGAGCTTCCTGATAACCGAGTCAAAAAGAGGAAGGCAAGCTGCCGTATCTTCTTGTCTGACCAAAGGGGGCCTGTGGGGAGGAACAGACCTGCTCCACGCTTCCAACCCCAAACGGACGTCTGCCTGGCTGAGCGCGTGAGCATGCCGACCGACGTGACTGCAGCGTCCTCACACAGGAGCCACAAGAAGTGCCAAGAGACTTCATGCTGGGTTCCTGGCTTTGAGCTTCTGCGTCCCCTTAGTGTGTTCAGAGTGTGTTCTTCACCAACACGTCTTAGTTTGTTTTCATGGCAAAAACATTAAGAAACATCTGGACCAAAGTGAAACAAGTTCCAAATTTAAACATTAAAAAAATAATAACACTGACTACATGACATAAAATTATTTTGCTCTTTGTTCATCTTTTCATGAAATTTCTGATTATTCTATTGATTTACCTCAAAACTGTTAACATTTTGTAACTAGAGGCACGTCTGGGGCATATCAGAGCTCCACAGCTATGAACGAGCTGCTTGCAAAAAAAATGGCTTTTAAAAAAGTGTTTTTCTTTAAAAATCAATAAATCATTTCTACCAGCTTCAACAGAGATCAAACAAATGAAATTGGCTTTTATTTTATTACAATACTGACATTTTCGGTACTCACCTGAGAGTATGGCATGAGGTCTGTCAAGTGATTTGCAGATTTTGGAATCTTTATGTCACAATGTTTTATGTAACATCGATGGTAACTGCCCTGGGACAGAATGTTCTCGGCAGATCTCCCTTTTCCACTCATCCCAGCCACGCAGGTCAACCCCAAGCCCTCTCATTACCTGACATGTGTATTCGTCCTTGTTCTGGGTCACACCACCCTCCCTTAGTTAACTCTTACTTGTCCTCCAAAGTGAGTTCGGTGACATAACCCCAGAAAACACTTTCCTAATCTTGCTGAACTGCCCACAGAACCTGCCATATAATTCTGAACACAAGGACTTTTGCCTTTGATTTGCTTGTCAGTCTCGTCTACTAGGTTACAGACTTCATGAAAGCAGGTGTCACTGAGCTCCAGGGCCAAGTACAGTGCACGACATAAAGCAGGTGTTCAATAATTGTGGAAGGAAGGGAGGGAGGGAGGGAGGGAGGGAGGAAGGGAGGGAGGAAGGAAGGAAGGAAGGAAGGGCTCAACTTTGAGTATATTTCAATATGGACATCTTCTATGTGCCTGCAAGTAAAACTGACATAAGTCAGTTGCTTATGTGACTCATTCATTCAAGTCATTCCTCAATCATTCAACAAGTTGTCTACTCCCTTTAACAAGGCATTTTCTAGTGGTCACTGCTATGTGGATTCTGCAGAGAATGATACAGATGTAGGCCCTGATCTCATGGATTTTACACTGGAGTTAGAGGGAGTAACCTGTGTGATGAATTTTTAAAGGTAAATACAGGAACAAAAGGAAGAGAAAAAAACACACACCACAAGGGCTGGAAATAGCCAGTCATTACTCTTCCTCCTCCAACAGAAGAAACTGGGATAGGTAAAGCGACTTTGGACTAGATGGTACCCTAGGTAACATCTCAGGGGAAGCAGACCCCTTTTCTTATCCCAAATCAGTGTCACGGGATGCACAGATCTCAAAATGAAGAATCGGTATCTATCAATGGTGCCAACACTTAGGATATCACCTGGCTTTTGTGAACCCTTGGCAAAGAAATGGAAAAGCTGAGATTATGTTTCCAGCCTCCATCTGTCAAGGGACCACAGCCAATTAATCGGCTCACATTTCAAAGCTTAGCTTCACCCTAGGAGGAACCAGAAGAGTGAATGTGAGACATAATTAATTATCCCTCAAGGCAACTGGACAGACTGAATTCCAATTATATTCCAAAGGGAATTAAATGGTGGTTAAAAAAATAAGATTCAAATAAAGGAGTTTGGTGGCCCATGTCAACTACTTTTGGGTCTGTGGCACGGGTCCTCTCTCATGGATGACAGCGCTTGCTCACATCTGTCTCTGGCTTTCAAAGGAGGCAGGCCAAGAGGAGAAAAACTGCACAAACCCATATGGAGGCACTGGTCATATTCTAATCTGCTGTCCAATGTGCCAGGGGCCGGAAATGGATGAGGTAGATAGATGGTTTTCAAAGTCTCGCCCAACCCTGTGTCTCTGTGAGCCCAAGGGAACACCAGTCCCAAACTATTGATACTAAAAGCACAAATGTCCCCAATAAAACAGTAGGGCTCACCAGTGGAATGACGATACATAACCTTTTGAACCTACCCCAGGCCTTCATCTATCAAATAAGGTGACTGGAAGAAATGCATTGAGTTTTCCAACCTGGAAATGTCCTGATTGTAATACTGGCCCCTGCCCAACTGGAAATAGCTGTAAACTGGTAAACAAATGGTAGAGAAAATGTCTGTGACCTCTTCCTGCCCAGCAAAGCCAGAAACTACAGACCGAGGAAATGATGGAAGCTCTCCTTCAGAGGTGGGCCAAGCCAGCTCCTCCCTGCAAGGCACAATAAGGCCTTTGAAATCAGATGATGTCATTGAAATTGTAGTAACAGGTGCTTGACCTTGAGGATCCCTT
Organism: Anoura caudifer; assembly: GCA_004027475.1. Taxonomy (NCBI): domain Eukaryota; kingdom Metazoa; phylum Chordata; class Mammalia; order Chiroptera; family Phyllostomidae; genus Anoura; species Anoura caudifer. The sequence goes on along the minus strand of PVKU01001216.1, from coordinate 300,447 downwards.
CACTGCCAGAGGCGTCACCTCAACTGGAAGCAAAAGCCCTTTGGACAGCTCCTCCAGCAGATTCTCTTCTGCGATGGCTGGAGAACAGAAACCCATTATCTCCTGCCCATCTCGTTCCCAAATGGAAGACAAGAGAAACACTTTAAGCATATTAAGTAGCGAGTCCAATTTATAAATTATTAGGAACATTACCTCCCCTTGGGGGTTTTCTGAAGTCTTTAATGGTGTGGAAATGCTTTCCAGTCGCCATGGGCTGCCACGTTAATTAAGAGGCCTCAGTACGTCCTCTGGGGCTTCTGACATGAATCGCACACCCCACTGGCAGGGGACAGACCCGCCTGCCTGGTTAGCCTCTCACTGGCATGTGACACTGCCATAGCCTGCTGTCACGAGATGCTTCAAGACCCCTTCCCCATGCTTCTAAGATCCAAGTCTCCGCAGCTAATGAAAGAAATAGGGTGTATGCCCAATATCCCCCTCATTAAGTTGCCATTGGTTGGGTAAAGGCAGGGACCAGGCAACCATCCATCAGCAGGAGACGAACCCTAAAACTAAGAGCCTTCCAGGTTAGGCAGGTTGACAGTCGAGAGTCCTTCCCAACAAAAGCAGCCCAGAGCATGAAACTCTTCTTGGGAGGAAACTCTACTCTGTAGCTTTGCTTTCGGTTTCCAGCTCTCAAAGTTTTCATCCTGTTAGGTTTGATCACTGTCCTGTGTCTTTAATCTGGGAAGTCTGTCTTCCATTTCTTTGGGAGACTTCAGGAGCCTCATCTAATGACAGCCTGAAGTCCTACCGGGAAAGTGGCTGGAGGCTAGCGTGACGGACTCGGCCTGGTTATTTCAAGTTGTTCTCTTTCACATGCTTTTTATAGAGCTGCTTTTTCGGTTCTTGGGATTTTTCTTGCCTCAGAGCCTTCACTTTTCTGTCCCAGAGCAAAAGCAAAAGAACGTATTTTTTCATAAGGTGCCCAGAGCTGTCTAATCATGAGCAGCTTCGGCAACCTGTCGTTCGATTCAACCTGTCGTGTAAATGAGAACGCTAAGGCCGCCTGGAGCTGGGTGAAGCAGGGTGAGAGAGCAGCAGCTTGTTACGGGCTGGGCTTTCTGGGTCCAAGGCCACTCTGGCAGACCCCCCAAACCAAGGAGTGGCCTAGCGCTCTGCAGAGCAGGACAGTGGGGAGGGAACAGGTGACCAGGACAAAGCTGACGTCTTCTCATCCCTCCAGATGTAGACTTAACATCTGTGATGACGCTGCCTAGGCTGGCATTAGGGTGGAACCCCAATTGGTGTAGAGACAGCACTGGTAACCCGGGTGACGTGGGTATGCGTGTGCATGCACAGGCACGAATGTGACGGGCAGACAAGGAGATAAAAGGGTCCAACGCAGAAGCAAAAGCACCCCAGGCCACTGTCTCAGAAGCCCCAGGGCAGAGCTGCGAGAGACAGGTGCCCTCCGTGGCCTTCAGCAGCAGCCCTGTACATCTTCACCAGCCAAGCATGAAGCCAATAAACAAATATCTCCAGCTGGAGAATGCTCATTGCCTATTGTTGGCCATGGTCTTTTCCTCCTTCCCTCTTTGTTTTTATGCAGTAGGTGATCTTGATGAAAAAATAATAATAACAATAATCTGCTCCATTAGGACCAACCATTATGAGAATTATAGAACAAGTAACCGAAGAGGCAGCTGGCACAGTATATGCTAATGACCGATAGACTTTAACTCTCTTTCTCTTTAAACGTAATGGAGTTGTCAAAGCCTCTCTGTCCCATCTCCTCAGATGCCAGGCAGTTCAGCCCAATGGGGAGGAGAGGAGGTCTCAAGAGAGATCATCGCTGTGTAGGCAGCAGCTGGGGCTGAGCAAATGGAAACCAATAATCCAAGTGAGTCACTGAGGGCAGACCAGCTGCCAGGCACCTGTGGGGATTCCATGGCTTTGAATGAAAACAGTTGGGAATAGGATGGAAGAGAGACTCAAAATGTCAAGATTTCCCTGAATTTGGGCCATATTCATCAGTGTCACGCTCTGAACCAGTGAAGATTTAAAAGGTCTATTTCCTCCCCGAATACAGACTGAGATGGACCCTGGATGGCTGTGCTATTCAGAGATGCAGTCAGGGGACAGGTGGAAGGCCCTTCACGCAGGGTCTGGGGCTTGGTCACATTTGTGTCCCGCACAGGGAGGCACAACTTGATCCTCACAGTTGCCTCGAGGTCTGGTGTTTCAGTGCTCGGAAGTCCCACCCAGTTCTCCAACACGGGGGGTCTCCAAAGGCACAGTCCCTCTGCTGAGAGAAGTGACAACCATACATAGCCGATGGGTGGTGTTGTGAATATCTGCAGTGCTACAAACCACTGTGAAAGCATTTCTCAGCTTCCTGGAGCAATCCCATTCCATGTGCTTAATTCCTCCCCCGAATTCCTGTTTTACTTTGCTGGTCTATGCACACACTGCCTTATTCTTAAACGCGTATATCATATAACAGAGAGATAATAATAACTACCGTTTGTAAAGCATTCACCATGTGCCAAACACAGCACAGAGTGAATTACATTCATTATTTTATTTAATCCTACCAAAAATATAAGCAGTAGAAATTACTATTTCCATTTTTAAATGACGAGACAGAGGATCAGAGGGATTAAATAGCTTGTGCAAGTTTCAGTGGTAGTATGAGGCCAAACTCAAGATTCAACCACTGATCTTAATAATGTGTTCCATGACCTGTTCCATGACCTTGTCGAGGAGAGAGGGACCCACCACTGTAGCCTGGGCCCCCATTCTGCAACTTCCCATAACCTCTAAGGTAAGTCTGGAATGGCCTTGCTCCTACACACTTAACTTCTGAGGTCATGCAAGCGAGGATTCCTGAATATCTACACTCAGAAATCTACACTTCCTGCCACAGATGCCCCCAGGCATCTTCAGGTAAGCTGATCTCTGGATGGAGCAGATGCACAACCTCAAGTAACAATTTAACTGTGCCCTGGGTAGCGGTACTTGTCAGACTGTCATTCTGACACAAGCAGGGAAAACCTGTGGAGCTATTTGGTCTTAGGTAGATGTTTTCTAAGTGAAAGCTGCTGTCTTCAGAGTCTACAGGGAACAGATGCTCAGCCATGTCCTGGAGAGCAGTTTGCCACCCATGCCCACGATTCAGGTCTGTTTGCTGTCTGCACAGCCTTGTTCTGGGATCAGAGATCTAAGAGGATGGCAGATGTTTTCCCACAACAGAACAACACATGGAGAAGACAGACTGGGGAGAGAATCTTGAACTTGAACACTTTTCAGGGAAACTGGGAACTGCACTGCAGCTAGATCACCCAAAAGACTGCTGACCAACAGATTCGGAGATGGTAGGAGAAGCCCCGCAGGTCAAGTTCTGCATCAGGACCCAAAGGGTAATAATGATGATCACACCCAATGCAAGTCGCTCAAAGCTGGTCAAACACAGAGATGAGTAAGTGGCATTGTGCTGACAAACCTCCTCGAACTTGTCATTGATTTGACCCACAACACTGGAAAATGATGAGCATCCAGCCACATCCCAGTAACACTCCAGCTGTGACTCAATCTTGGCATTGAAGAAAGATATGTATCAGAGCTAAAAAATTATAGGAAAAAAAACAACAGGAAGGACTAGCGGGGATGATATACATTCCCAATTAGCACACCATACAGCAAAATCCCTTCCAAACCCCTACTCCTTGCCAGAAAATGTCTGGCATCAAAGGGGGCGGGGAGAGGGAAGATTGACAGTTACAGGAATCTCCTATTGGACCATGCACTAAGCGCTGTGGCTCTTATTTCCCCCTCTTAAAAAATTATTATAATTCAATTTTTCTCTGGAACTAATCAGCACAAAATCTGGAGAAGAGGCCTGGTCTGTGAAGGCAATCTCGGAGAGAGACAATGATGCTCTCATTAGGGCGGGCTCCCTTCCCCCCCCAGCTCCACCATCAGCAGCATATTGTCTTCAGCTAATTACATTTTTGCTGGCAAGGTCACTGTACAAGTCTTCAAATCCTTCCCATCATTAATTTAAAATGAAAAACAAAAAACAAAAACCAACTCTGCCCTGCTCTGCCTCCTCCCTCCCTGGCAACCACTCTCCCCCCACCTTGCATGCTGTCAGCTGTTTTCTACTTTTCTAGGATTTTTTCTCTTGTATTTTGCTTCAGACGAGGGGGTGGGGTGATGAGATGGACTAGGGACCCTGTCACGTATTTCTTCCCCAGTTGAGCATGGCTCACCTTCTTCTTGGCCAGATACTAGTCACATAAGCCAGGGTCTTGGGCACAGCTCCAGTGCTCACCGGCAAGGAAGGCCCAGAGCAAAGGGAAGCTGGAATCTGAGCCCCAGCTCCACCTCCACCCCATGGAAAGTGGCAAAGGCCCATCTGTGGTCTTTTTTTGATCTACTGATCAGGAGCCCGATGATGCAGAGTGAATCCATAGGTCAGCCTGATCCAGCCAGAGACACTCATGTGACACAAACAGTCAGGGGCTCTTGCTTCCAAGGCAACCGATGAGGCAGACATCACCTGCCCAGCCAATGCTGAAGTCTGTGCCCGGGGCGGGCATGTGTCCCTGCCCCACGAGGGTCCTTCCCAGCCAACCCGCAACAGCATGATGACTTAATTCAGACCACAGTGGCCGGGCTTTCCTTTTTCTACTTTTTAATAGCGGCGATTTATTTTCTTCTATTCTTAATGCTCAGTTCTGTTGTAAGGGGGGCGGGGAGGGGGGAAGAGGTTGGAAGGAAGACAGGGAAGGAAGGAGGGGGAGGGAGGGAGAGCTGGCAAAGGGGACTAGGGCTTGTCTCTGCCCATTCCCAAGCCTTTGCCCTCTCCTTCCTGGCATCTCCTGCCTCACCCTCCCTCTACCCAAGCCCCTCATTCCCTTCAGGTCCCAGACTAACTCCTTCTCTTTCCCAAAGCTAACTTTGATTACTCTAGACCTTAGCCATGTCATTCTCTCCACCTCTTAAGCACATGTTGACATTTCTTAATTAATCTTTAATCTTTAATTCTGCCATTTCTAGTCTTGCAGGCGGAGACCATGCCTTAAAACCTTCCCCCAGCCAGCCCCAGCCTCAGCACAGGGCCCAGCCTGCGCCGGCCTCCCAGAGCAAGGCACGGCTTGATTAATTACAGGGAGGCACACTCAGCTGGCTTGGCAAGGCTGATAAAGCACAAATAGCATGATGTTTACACACTGTTTGTCAGTTCAGGCTTCAGGCTTCCATCTGGAAGCCTGTCTTTGCTCCTCTCAGCTGGCTCCTTGGCTGCAGAGCCGTCCAGGAAGAAGTCAGCTGGCGGTAGGGTGTCAGGCTCCTTACCCGCAAGGACATTCAGACAGCAGTTCCGTGTGACAGAGCCACCTCCCAGGAGGTAGGAGTTGTGCTTTCAGAGAGCATGATGGCTTCTCACTGTAACTTGTGGCTCTCTGTGCCACTAGCATGCAGTTGGGAGACGGCAGAGAACTCACTTCAACTGACAGGGATTTTTTTCTAGAGAAACGAATGGACCTGTACTTGGATCTGACCCGTACTGTATATTTACATTAATATTTCTGTTTCTATAGATTGACTGCAGGGAGGAAGCTCTTCTTATGTCCGTTCTGTGGTTGGGGAGAGTACATTTACCTTAGCAAAAGGACCAAGCACGGTCGGGGCCAATGGGTTGCAAGTTTTCTGTGCCACCACACCAGGACAAATGTGGGCCACCCCCTAGGAAGACCCCACCGGACGCGGAGGGGCCGAAGCACTTCCGTACCAGCTCCATTTTTCTTCTCTCAGACATGCAGCCAGACCAGGGCACAAGCTGAGTGAGAGGGACTGGGTGACAGGTCATGTACAGCGCTACCTCCACTCGGTGGAAAAAAAGAAAACCCGTCACAAACGCCAGCTCTCCTCCTACTGTTGGTATCCAATTCGTTTGCCACACTTTACAACTGATAGGGACACAGTGCCAGGTCTGCCAACTGCAGAGCTGTGAACGCAGCCACAAAGGACCGCATTTTCTGGGCAGCCTCGCTTTGCCAGAGTCTGGGTCAGGGGCTGCCCAGTCCCCAGGTCCTAGCAGGGGGCTTCTCCACTGTATCACACCAGGCGGTACCACCTTGGTCCTTACGCTGTGCCCTGGAACACTAGAAGCTGAAGTTCTTACTCAGAAAAATCTTGATGGTGATTTTGCTGAGTGTGAATTAAAAAAATTAATAAATAGATATACAGAGATGACTCCAAGACCTAGACAGCTCTGGTTCATGTGGTGGTCCTCCCTAGAGTTCCATTTCCATGACTGTGTGACGGGAAGAGGAAGGGTGAGGATTTAGTGGAGAGAAAGGAGCCCCAACAAGCAGACAGGAGCCCTGAACAGAACATTCAGCCAGAGGTCTTGCAGGGCAGAGGCAAGGACACTGACTCATCAGCTGGGTCAGAGTCCCAACAGTGCCACTTACCAGCCAGGCGGCCCTTCAACCTCTGCAGGTCTCAGCTTCCTATTTGACAGACTTGCTTATTAGCCTTCCTCCCAGAACTGACCAATTAGTCTGAGTTCTTTTTGGCCTCCACACATATGGCCCCCACAGGATACCAAGATGCACAGGCCCTTGAAGCAGGGAACTCACATGAGGGGAGGCAACCTCGTGCACAGATGGGGACAATGGCAGGACTGTGCACCAGGGACTCAACAGCACCACTCAGCCCAGCCTCACCCCGAGCCCTGGTGGAGGTCAGTCATGAGGTGGACTTTAAAGTCATGAGTCATTAAAAATGACCTCACTTGGAGGAAACAAGAGACATTTTAAGCCAATGGTACAGCATTAGTGACCTCACAGAAGTCTTCAATAAGCAGAAAGGCCCCGGAAAGATGGCGGAGCTGGTCCATGTGGCCAGGACAGAGTGGAGCAAGGAGCAGTGGGAGATGAGGGTCAGGTAGTGAAAAGTTCACCACCTTGGGATTACTCTTCAGAGGAGAGGGACTCTACAGAAGGGTTTTTTTTTTTTTTTTAAACCAGGAAGAGGATGTTCTCCTCGGGACAGCCTGGTGGCAATGGGAGAGCAGTTTTAAGGGGAACAAAAGAGGCAGGGGGAGTGGGTAGAAAACCCTTGCAGGAGTCTGGTATGAGATGTCGGGGCTCTGGATCAGTGGTGGCCGTGGGGACAGAAAGAAAAGAGGGATTCAGAGACCTTTGGAAAATCAGATGAGCAGAGCTGGGTGCTCAATGGAATGAGGAGGGAGGGGGGAAGGGCATCTAGGCTGGGACCGTGGTGATGGCCCTGGCACCAAGGGAGGCAGAGAACACGGGGTAGAGAGGGAGGTTGGAGAGACAGAGGATACATTACATTTGGCCTGTGTTGTCTGAAATGCATGGGGGAACACCTAGGCCGAAGATCTGTAAGTCAGAAGCTGGAGGGAGCGAAGCTATTGCTGGAGATCACGAGAGTTGTAAGAACCAAGTGGAACAAAACATCATACAAACAAATGATACTCGTTTCACAAACACCAACTGGGGATGTTTCTTGTGTGAAGCGTTGGACTGGAAGCTGTAAGAAATATACAGATGAATCAGACTCGGACCAGATCCTGTCATTTGGGAAGCCTAGAGACTAGTAGGGAAGAAAAGACTCATCAAAATACTGACACATTGGATGGAAATAGACACCAGCATGAAAGAGCCTCAGAGAAGTCCTTCCTGCCCGCCCAGCCGCTGGAAACCAAGGAGGAGGCACAGTCTCTGGCAGAAGGATTGGGGAAGGGGGCCCAGTGGAGACGTTTGAGGTGGGACCTGAAAGGTAGGTGGGATACGAACACATACATATGGAGGGGCAGGGAGGGCACAGAGCACAGGGCCAAGGCCATGGCAGGGACAAGGACAGTGATCAGAGGGTGCAGAGAACAGGATCCTGAGCAATAAGAGTAAATAGGAAGGTTTAAATAATAAGTGCATTATGTGTGTGGGTGATTTTCAAGTGAAGTAACTCTTTCTCCCTTCAACCGTTCTTCCTCCACAACCCTAGTGACTTGGGATGATGTGAGCCGGGGAAGGCCGTGCTGAGCACAGATGCTGGGGGACATTTCTGGATGCGGAAACAGCCCTCGGAATGCAGTCGCCGTGTCACGCAGGAATAGTTACATGGCCCACTTCCCACTGAAACTTCTTTCATTAGGGGAAATCGGTGAAAATGAACATCAGATTCAAGCTTGATCAAAGAGGCGAAGGAACTCACCAGGCGCATGCCGGAGCAGAAAGCAGGCAAGACAAAGGCAGCTGAGTGTCTGTGCCTCCAAGGGGGGCCTCGTGTTCCTGATGGAAATATGGCCCTGACTTGCCCGTCTCCAGGTGGAGACTGCCCCAGAACGCATGGGGCGCACCTGAAGAAAAGTCTGGGAGGTGCCCTGTGAGACCCCACATTGTTATTTGGGAAGTCCGGGTTCAGGAATTTCCCTTCCTAAGCAGACTTCTCCCGCTCAGATGGAGTTGCTGTTCTGGGCACGGGGCACGCAGGGCAAGCGCGCCAGTCCGGTGAGGAGGAAATAGAGAAACTCTAACTTCAGACAGGGTCACTCTGCCTCCGGCCTCCCCAAAGCCATCTCAGGTGGGACAGTACACGTCCTCTCCCGAGCACCCGCAGTCCTCCACCAGTGATTCCGCAGTACTCTGTGCGACAGTTCCTCTTAAAAAACCCCAAGCTGGAGGCTGCAGGCCCTTCCCAGCAACCTGCTCCCTCCCGTGGCCCGGGCACTGCTCTGTCCTGAGGCCAATGCCAGGAGGTTCCCGGAGCACTTCTGGTCAGCCAAAGCCCAGGGCTCATCTAGGGAGATGGCTGTGAGGAGCAGAGCGGCTGGGCACCGGGGGCCTGAGTCATCAACACAGCAAACCCCAGGTGCCTGCAGAGAGGCCCCTGGGACCCCTTTCACGGGGGCAGCACAGTGGGAGGTGCTGGCTCCCTCCCGGGGGGGACGGTCAACCCAGCCTACAGGCACGGAGGCCCACCACTGCCCCACAGATCGTCTCACGTTCATAAATGGGAGGGAAAAAGGGATAGGGACAAAGTGGTTTCAGAGATGGCTGGTGTCCCCTAAGTCTTCGCTTTCACATTCCTAGATTGTGGGAGCTGGAGGTAGCTTGCAAGTTCATCTAGCCAGGGGTCACTGAGGCAGGGTTCCCATGGCCCACCCAGCTATGTGTGCCTGGTTGATGGCCAGTGAAAGTGGGGAACATTGTCATTTTATTATTTATTTTATAAACTATCCTTTTCCTGGACCTACCTGGGAATAACAAACTATAGCATTGAACCCATGCCTTCATTGGCATTTTTCATCTCAGATACAGCTAAAATAAGTTCAACCAGAAAAGGGCAGTCCATTTATATAAAAATATTCAGAAAGTAGGAATACAGATTGTATATATAAGTGGTGAAGAAGGGCTAAGAACAGCCATTCACAGATGAACAAACAGTGAAGGGACTTGCCCGAAGTTTCACAGACTTGCGTGGGGGAAAGGACCCCAGTGAAAGCCTCCTGACTTCTAACTCAATAGTCTTATCCAAAATTAGGCCTCCCGTCTCCTTGGCACGGCTTCAGTCACTACTGCAGAGAGGAGAGATGTGGTCCCCATGGTTCTAGCTGGGATCTCAGCCTGCCTCCCTACTGTGGAAGCTGTGAGCGAAGCCCTGGCTGGGACACGTTAGTGCTGTCCCACCCCAACCCTAGGTGGAGTCCATGGAAGGTGGCCATGTCCTAGAGGGCCTGGGGCCTCAGATGCTGAGGCCGCTTGTTCTCATCAGTGCAGCACTGGCGTGGTGGGGCTGGGGGACACACACAGCCCACTGACAGCCCAGGGTTGGTGACTTGGATGCGTACACACCATGACACTTAGGGAACAAAAGAGGGTGCCTTACCACCCCAAGGGATGCCAAGCCCTTCTGAGTTTGCTCTGTGTGGCAGCTTACATCATTTTGTAATCATGGGCCTATGGCCTATAAATGCCGAATTCTGACATGTTCACGCATAAATCCAAGATGCTTCTGTGTCTGAGTCCCAAAACTGTTCATGTTCTTGCTCAGACAAGAGACAGGAAGGGAGGAAGCAAAAAACTGAATGTTTCAATAAACAGCTGGTGTCAGGTGTCCCTTAGGGACCTCATCCGGCCCTGTCTTCTCTCTGGGACTCACCTTAAGCTCACCTTAAACAAACTTGGGGACTGGGGGCCAGAGCCCAGAGGGTCCCAGATAACTGCTCCGTGAAGCACCCACCGCAGTCAGCCTCAGTCCAATACATCAATAAACTGAGCATCTGATGCATCCCAACTTAGAAGGCACTTGACTCATCTCTATTGCTATTCACGGATGTCAGCAGCAGCAGTACTGGGATCAGGAGAATCATAAATAGCAGGGCAGCTTCCGAGAAGACCCTGACCTCCCCACGTATACCAGAGAGACCTCTAAGCAACCTTGTGGAGGGTGAGAGGCAAGATTCTTAATAAACTTTAGCAGAAACTTGAGAGGGTCACAGCTGAGTTTAAGAGGCAAGATCTTAAAATTCTTTGTCTACCCTCAGCCTCATCAGCAAGGCAGCGAGCCACCATGAACTCTTCAAGTCCTATGTATCAGTCCACGCAAACCAGTTTGGATGTGACATGTCTGGAAACAGAACTCTATTCCCATGTATGTGAGTGCATCTTCTCTATTAGGTATTTTGCTTTAAGGGGCTATTCGAACACGGCTGGGCTTTTTCATAAAAGCCTGCTGTGTAGCCCTGGCCAGGTGGCTCGGCTGGTTGGAGCATGGTCCAGTACACCAGAAGGATATGGGTTTGCTCCAACGAGAGGCAATCAATCGATGTCTCACTCACTCTCTCCCCTCCCCATCCCCCCAAACATCAATAAACATATTCTTGAGTGATGATTTAAAAAAGAAGTATACTGTGTTTGTCATAGCTGAAACCAAGCAGGAGCTATCAGCTGCATGGGGATGAAAAAAACAGCATATTTGCTAATTGGTATCCTGTTTATATTTATACATTTCTTATCAAGTCTAAGCATATTTTCATTTTCATCAACTTTTGTCTTCACTAAACCCTTCAGTCCTCTCAGGAGAGGCTAGCGTGTTTGCATGTCCCCTGAATTGGTGATGGCCACACGCCTTGAATTGGTAGTAAGAACCTCAGTCAATGCCTGCCTTCAGGGACAATTACAGTCAACCTACGGGAGTCTGGTGAAAACCAGCAAACTATCCTTTACATTGCAAATACCACCCTATTGGTTGTACCAAGTTATTAGATTTCAGTCTCTGTTTGGGCTCTGTAGACAAAATGAGGAGAGAGTACTAGATCAGGTCAGCAAACTATGACCTTGAGGCCAAATGTGGCCCACTGCATGGTTGTATAAATAAAGTTTTATTGGAACATGGCCATATGCATTCACTTATGTATTATTGCATGTGGCTGCCTTGGCACTACCATGGCAAGGGTTGGGTGGTTGCACCAGAGTGCATGGGGCCTACAAAGCTAAACATGTTTCCCATTTAGCCCTTCATGGAGCCCTGGCCTAATTTCCTGCCATAATCCATGCCAGCATTCCCTCCATGGGCGTATATAGCTGGCTACCAAATCTAGTCTGTCTCCAACCAGAGCCCATGGGTATGACGGGGGTGTGATATTTAAAGACAAACTCCAGGTCTGTGAGAGAATCCTGAAGCCTCTGATAGGGGCAGACAGTGAGGGGAAGACAGCAGGACCTGGAGGAAAGGTAGTAATGGCATTAGGAAATAGAATCTGAGCTTTTCCACCCACCATTCCGTGCCCTCTTTTCCCTGTTGTGAACGCAGTAACAATCTCTGCACGCATGGGTACCTGGGCAGAAAGGAATTCCCATAATGACGTCATTTGGTTTGATGAAAAAACAAATTGGTGAAGTTCTTCCAGGGAAGCTTGGAGCTGGGCCTATCATCCCAAACCATAATAGAGCTGCTAGGAAACCCTATAAACAATGAAACAGAAGTGGCCTAACAACGAATGCCCTGGATGTCCATGACTGCATCCCAGCTTTGTAAGGGGCTCGTTCTGTTGCCCTGATGTCCCTAACTGCCTTGGTCTTTTCCCTGGGTACAACTCCTCCTGGGCTCCTTCAAGAGGTTGCTATGATCCTCTTTTCTGAAGAGGATTATGAAGCTGCTTTTCTTCATCCCTAAGGTAGTGGCCCCCTGGGTAACACAGGGCACACAGGATCATTACAGGGAGCTTGCGTGGCACCCCAGAGTTTACCCAGTTAATATTGACTGGGCACTTCCCATGGGTCAGGCACTGCAGGAAATCCTTAATAAAAATCATCTCATCTACTCATCAAAATGGCCTATGAAGTAGAATCTATTATTTTCATTTTATAGAAAAGGAGAGTGAGTTTCAAGAGATGAGGCACGAACGTTGAAGACCACAGGCTGTCAGCCTCGTTGGCTTCTCAGTGCCCTTTGCTCAGAGCCACCCGGGTTTTTTGCTTGCTTGCTTGTTTGCTTGCTTGCTTGTTCATTTGTTTGTTTTGCAGCGCTTGATCTTTCTGCCCAGTCTAGCTCCTCAAATTCTAAAGTGGCTCAAGACTCCACCATGACAACATTTTGCCTGAATCTCTTTGTGCCTTCCCAGTCTTCACTGAGCAAAGGGTTCTGCTGCACCAGCTCAGGGAAGTGAAGTGATTCCACAGCCTGGAAAATGGGTGCAACCAGCTGCCCCCGGCACCGTCTGGCCACAGAGTCCCCCAGCAGACTGAAGCCTGAAGTCCGACACACTAGCCTTGAAATCTTGGCCCCCTGGGGTGTCCCTGATTCTATGATCTGCTTTCTCTGAGGCCCAGAGTCTCACATCCAAACCATGGGGAAATGTGTATCTAATTTCACAGGGCTGCTATGGGCATCGATGGACAGTATACGTGAAAATAATCATACACACGTCCTGGCACACAGCGAGTGCAGTGATAACGTCTTTACTATGACCATCACCTGTTCTTAATATTGATGTGAACCCCACAGAGATGATGGTTCCTGCTTTCAAAAGAATCTTCTGGGATTTTTGGAACTAAGTCCTTAAAAGTAAATTGTTGGCTTTTCTACCAATTCAGTTAAATGGCTGAACAGAATATTACATCAAGTTGTTAAAAGGCATTAGTATCCTTGTGGAAATTTGGCCTCTTGGCTATTTTCCTTGCTGTGTGGAAAAATGGGGTACTGTAAGGCCTCCGCGAGCTTCAGGAAAGAGAAGAACAGAACAGCAGAGGGATATAAATAGAAAAGAATGGAGAAGACGGGGCCTTCCACCTGGCTCTCAGTTCTGCCACAGGCCACCCTCAAATGTTCAGTGTTAATATGATTGGATGTTCCTCAAAAGCAGAATCTTGTATTAATTTTCTATCTTCTTAGTAGCTAAAAAAAAAAGTACCTGAAGCCTGACAGCTATTGTTACATGAAAGAATCAATAACTAAATAAATAAATGAGTCAATGAATCTTTTAAATCAATAATAAGTCAATAACGATTTCAAAATGCTATTTTAATCCCTAAGAATGTACTCCGGAAGTGTGAAAGTACATATATGAAGAAGCCGAAGTTCATTGTTACATGACTTTCACAATTTTAGAGTTGGAAGTCCCCAGCTGCCCTCTTCCCTTCCCTGCCAATAAAACCATGGCCAGCTGTGAGGTGGCGTGGTGCAAGCCAAGGTTAGCAGGTGGGTTTAGCCAAGCTGAACAGATCTGAGCTTTTGGGGTGAGCTGCCTGGTGCAGCTACAGAAGGAAAGATCTGTGTTCTGCCTTGGTGGTGGGTCCTAGTGCCCACGGAGTTAGTAGTTTTGAAGTAACAGTGGGGAGAAGTGTCAGACGAGCCTTAGCAGACGGAAGTTGACAAAACAACACATGCAGGAAAGAGGACAACACATACTGGGCTCTGACTTCGAACCGGGACATGAGCTGGCTACTTCCCATGGAACCTCGACTCTGCCAGCTGCCTCCGTGCAAAGCCTGGCTCTGCAACGTAGTGGTCGCTTAACTGTCAAGTTTCTTAGCTTGTCTGGCCCTCCATCTCCTGATCTGTAAACCCTGCCTCATGGCATGGTGATGGAAATAAAAAATAAGCTAATATAAACTGAAAATACTTAGTGTCTGGCACATAGTAGTGCAAAATAAGATGATGAGGAGGAGTATGGTGATGAGGAGGATCTGGTTCGATCCCCCTAACTCTCTGCAAGGTAGACTGTGCTGTGCCCGTGGTGTTGCGCAAGTCAGCCAGGCAGTCATGGCGTGCCAGTCTCTGCTACAGGAAGGGGCTATAAGCGCTGCCCGGAACAGGACTGGTCCATTTCTGTGCCACAGAAGCCAACATCCTCATCACTATAGCCAACAGGAGGTTGGGGTTACATCCACCTATGGAATCACTTGATAGGAAAAGCTCTGAACAAACAGGAGGTATGGCAACTGGGGAGAGCCCCCCGCTTCTCTCACAAAGCAGTGTGGGGAAGGGACCAACGCAGGGCATCTGGCAGCATGGAAGCAAAGCTGGAAACTGTGTCAAACTGCGAGAAGTCAGGAGGGCTCATGGTAAGGTGGCTTGATGAGCAGATGGAAAGTACAAACATAGAAAAACAATAAGACGGGAGAAATGTAGAGTCAAGAAGACACAGACAGTAATTCATAGAAGCGGGAGCAACAGAGACAGGTCGGCCAAGCCCATGCCGACAACATAACATGGGACCTGCACAACCGGCCATTCCAAGCTTCGCAAAATTCTGCTGTGTGTTCTTATTTGTTTGTCTGATTGTTTGTTTGTTTTAATTAGAGGATTCCCATCTCCCTTACTTCCATATGAATGTCTATTGTCAAAGTCCATCACAGAGAAGGCCTGTGTAGGTCTCCATTTCTTAAAACTGAAAAGTCTAACCAAAGCATCCATTTCACAGGTGAGGTAATAAAGCTTCCAAAAGGGTCGGCAAATTACCTAAAGCAGTAAAGCCAAGGAGCGAAGCCCACCTTCCAACTCTAAACCCAGCGTTTCTTCCCATTATACCCAGCTCCCACTCCCCAGGAATACAGGAGGGTAGCAAGCAAGATGCATCAGCTGAGCAACTGAACTGCTAACAGAGTCCCATGTACCTGCAAACCATGGTGCCAGGTGAGGAGGTTTGCAAGCCAAACCCTCCCTTGGCACTTGGAATAACCCCCAGAGAAACCCCAACATCTCCAGTCTTTTGCACATCAGTCTTTCAGAGCAAAGACCCAAGAGCGAAGAGGTTTTGCTTTTAGGGATCTTGTTGATTATTTCAGGAACTGCTGCCACTTTCCTAACAGAAGGCAAGGTACACAGTGATGACTCTGGCAGGTGGGCAGTACGCTGGCCCATCAGTCCAGCCCCATGACAGATGCCTGAATTGCTAGAAAAGTTCCTTGTACTGAATCAAGACCTGTCTTTCTGTACCTTCCAGTTTATTCCTCTAGTTCTGTCCTTCATGGTAACAAAGGACATGTTGAATGCCATTTGATTCTGAAAGATCAGAAAGATTGGCCCTGATAAACTAGAGCATCCCCAGTCAGAGCTACACAAACAGTATTAAATGACCATGAAGATGTAAAAGGGACCCTGATTCATAATACTTGTAACAGATTTTCTGAAGGCAAGAGCTGTTGACAGAATAAGCATCCCACCCTCTCTCCTGTGCCCAGGACCACCAAGTAAGGACGGACCCGACGGTCTTGGTGGCCCACAGGGATGAGCACCCCTGGAGCTGCTCTTCTCTGCCCTGCCAGTGGTTGAGCTTTAGAAGTGAAGTGCAGATGGCTTCAAGCAAAGTGACACGTGATGCTCCAGCAGGTGGGCCAAACTCAATCGCAACAGGGAGAGCAGGGGTGGGGGCTTCGGCACAAAGCTGTCTACAGCCGTGGGAACACGAGGCTGGTGGCTCCCATAAGTGCTCTGTGGCCTTTGTACCAGACTCTGCCCCCAATGGAGTTAATGTTCCCACTGTGTCCATCCTGTTTCTGCACTCTGGGACTCTACAACAGCACCTGTGGTCTCTTTCATCCCTGAATCTTGTTCTCTCTATTTTTTCCTCCCAAAAGAAAACTGTGTGTCTTGGACTCACCTGGGGTTCCCTGAAACAAAGAGCCTGGAAACACCTGAGAAGCCCGTAGTCAAGGACACAGAAGCCTGCAGACACTGGCCAACAGGCTTCATGCAGCGGGAGCTAGATGTCCTAAGTGGCACCCACGCCTGAGGGGTGGGCTTTGTCAGATCCTCAGGGGGACAGACTGACGCTCAAAGATGACCTTTTCCCCACAATTGTGAATTGTGCCTGAGAAGGCTGAGCTACAAAGGATATTACCTACCAGTCAGAATTATCACTACAAAATATATATCAAACCAAAGTATTTTTGAAAGGCTATTTGCTGTGAAAAATGTACTCAGCCAACCTGGATGCATAGAGGAAGTCTATTAACACTGCCAGCTTTAATTACAAAGATGAAATATATATATACATAAAATCATTGAAATTCTACTAGACATTGCTAAATTTTGCAACATGCTTTAAGAAGAAAAATGTAGATTGTATGATAAATTAGCCAAAGTAAAACAGGAAATGTATATCCACACAGAGTCTAAACAGCTGACATCAAGCCATGTTAAAACTTGATCTTCCCAGAAATAAACAATTTGCTTATTATTGAAGAATTCCTGGACTTCTGGTTTAAACTCAGACACCAATTTTCATTTGATGATCTTGCCTTCACTGGTTCAAGAGTTTGCAAAAGCCTCTGCTTGTGTACTTTTCCCGTTTTAAATGCCAATTATCTTGCAAAATTTGAAATAAATCTCTTTGGCCAAGTTTGAGTCACACAGCAGGTTAAAATACATTGTTTGACCCGAAGAGCAGTGATATAAGATTTCGGGAGGAAAATCCAATTATTTTATACCAGGAAGAAAGGGTACCCTTTCAGAAAAAAATTATTCAAAAATTTTAGGATGCGATTGAAAAATAAGAAAAGCATAACGTTTTTTTCCAAGTTTTAAATCACTAGGTTCCCAGCTGAGGGATTGGTTTTCTACAAGCCCATGTCTTGCTGATGATATATTCGTACTGGGCACCGTGGAAGAAATGACTGACTGATTTTCATTCATACAATGCCACAAGGACACCAAAAAGAGGTTCCTTTTTGTTTCTCATTCTCTTATTATTTAAAGTTTGTGTTTAAAACAAAACAGGGTAAATGCAAAATATAAAAATAAACAGCGGCCCAGGCATGGAGGCAAGATGGACGAGAAAAGTGTACGTACAAAACGAGAGAAATGTAAACTTCAAGGTTTTCACAGAGTCATTCATTTCCTCTGCACGTAATGGAAATACTTAGGATTATCAGTTAAGCTCTTAAATATACATTTTCTTAACAAGAGAGCAAAGGTTGGGTATATTCATGTTTTGATAATTACCTTAACTTTTCTCTTCGTCGAATTATGCTAATTGGTTCCAAACTAAAATTGTATCAGTATCGATCATTATAGTCGATGAAAAATAGCCCCACTGCTGTTCTCTCATGGCTACAAGGGTTTGGCAATAAGATTTCATGTACATGCGTCCCACCGCCCAGCACTGCTGTTAGTCAAAGGACTTTGCTACCTTCTTACACTTATATGCTGTCATTCTGGGTGCCTCAAACAGTTGCCTAGTTTACATCTGCAGGATGTGATATGAGGGATATCAGATGAAGTCTACCCATCTCTGAGTCTCTTAAGAAGAAGCCACGGAGACTCCAAGAACCACATCTTCAAACATGATACCCTTAAGACTTGATTTCTAAGCCGAGAGCAGAGAGGCAACTTCGGGCTTTGAAATGGTCTCTACACTGGACTCTGAGGGATGGCAGAGGCAGTGTGGGAGGGTGCGTGGTGCACAATGGGAGTGGAGGAAGGTGAGACAGCAAGCTGGGCTGCACGGGACTCTGCTGACCACGCCGTCTTTGAGGAGGATGGGAGAGAATGCTCCCATTTCCGTTCACTTGGGGATCCCTACTCTCCCACAGAAGTCGAAGGAATTGCTGAATTTTTCATGCAGCTGCGGGCTTACCCACATCCAAGAGGCCAAGCCAGAGACCAACTCGAGACTTGTCCACTCTTATCCTTTGCCCATGCCATTGCAACCTCCGCCTCCTCCAGCCTCATTGAAAATAACTCCTTGTCAATAAAGCTGAAGGAATGATATCTCCCACTTTATTTGAGAACCAGAATGTCACTGGTGGCCTGCCATGGGTGAGTGGTAGCACATGCAGGAAAGATCTAAGACATAGGAATGAGGCTGATTTTTGCTCTTTCCATTTAAGAGGCCACTGCCCATTAATCCTTGCCCAGGGGGTGGTCCCCAAACATGAGCAGCATTGATAGTGTAGGCTTCTCACATGGGTTGTCATATTTTAAGGGCACAACCTACTTCTTCGCAGACTTTGGCATCCTTGGTCAGCGTATTTCCTTCTTCACTGCCACTTGCCCCTACAAATGGGTGAGGGCGCCCACACACAGACACACAGACATACACACATACACACTTCTCTGGAGAACTTACTGGAGTACCTCAACGTGAGGACAAGCAGTGAGTCCTTGCCACACTGAAGAGAAGATGCAGCGACCAAGACAAGCTTTAGACTGTCTGGCCAGGACCCGCCCACTATTCCCCCAGCCCCCACTGAACCTATCTTCTGACACATTGCCTATCTTCACCTCTGGTGTTCAGGTTCTTTCTTTCAGACAAAAATCACACCCAGTAGTAGTTATTGGGAACCTCCATACACTCCCCCCCACACACCAGAAACATGCATTTGGCATGACAAAGACTGGCTCTTTAATGTGGTCTTGGACTCAAAGAAACAAAACAAGATGAATGCCACCCCTGACCTTCCCACGTAGATGGGAGGGTCTCGATGGCCGGTGGGACATCCACCACTGTGTGCTTCTTTCCCATCAGGTGACATTTTTAATGTGAAGACAATGTGGCCTCCACATCTGTCACCACTGTCAATGTCAAGGCTGATTCGGCTGATTGGCCTGATCTCACTGCGGCCTGGAAACAACAGACTACACAGAAGACAGCCTTCTCTGACACAGGAGACACTGGGTCTTTGACTACGAGGTACAAGGACGGCAACTCCCATGTTATAAACCTCAACCAATTTGTAAATATGGGGTCTCATTTATCTGCCTGCCTTCCAGAATATCTGGACATCGAGATTTACCATTCACTACTCAAAAACTCTTTTCTTTGCTCATGTAGCTTGAATCCAGTAGGCCGTATACATGCAGGTAATCTATCAGGCCAGTTATTCACAGGGACATAGGTTGAGGAAGAAATAGAAGGATTACATTCATTGATTTTTTTAAAATGTTATTCTTTTTTTTAACATTTTATTTATTTATCTTTAGAGGGGAAGGGAAGGAGAGAGGAAGAGAGGGAGAGAGGGAGAGAAATATCAATGTATGGTTGCCTTTCGTGTGTCCCTTGCTGGGAGCTGGCCTGCATCCCAGGCATGTGCCCTGACTGGGAATCGAGCCGCGATCCTTTCGTTCACAGGTCCTCGCTCAATCCACTGAGCTACACCAGCCAGGGCTACATTCATTGATTTTATCAGAAGTTGTTATGGGGAAATTTTCTATGCCAAGTATTTGGATAATAGAAATTTTTGTATGTCTGAAATGTGCTCAATTTCCTCCAATCTGATACACAAAACTAAACAGCATGTAGGGATGGTACCATAGTAATAGATGCATTGAAATTCAGATGCATTGTAACTAGACTGGTTCTCAGCTGAGCTTCCTATCAGTGGAATAGCCTGTTCCCTCCACACATACGGCCCATGGCTCATCAGTCAACAAGCCTCAACCTGCTCTCAGGCTACCCTAGGAGCAGAAGATGTATCAGCTTTGCCAGTGTAATACTAATACATATACATAATACTAATGCATAAAATGCCAAGTGAAGCAGGTATTTTCTATGTCCACTGGGAAATTCATTCATCTATTCCACAAGTATTTATTAAGCATGAAGTATGTGAGCACACTGCTCTAAGAGCTAAGGAGGCATCAGTAAATAAACCACCACCCAACAAAACCTTGCCTGCCATTGTACATCCTTGCTAGTGAGAGTCTAAAACACCGGTTCCTATAATGTTAGGAATAACCTTCTAATTAGAATCTTCTAATCATTTAAAAAATGTCTGAATAGGGCAGGGGACACTGATGGTGAAGTTTCTGAGCTCAGCTAGAGGGAGGGATCAGTGTCTATCAACATGATCTTTATTGCAAGGGGAGAGAAAGGCAGGAAGCTGACTCTGTCCCTGGCACGGGAAGAGTGAAGAGAACTTGGTAGCAGCAAGCAGCTCGGCTGCTCAGTCATTTGGCAAACATTTACAGAACAACTATTATCAGATATTCTGACACACTAGCTGAATAATGACTTTCTATGACAGTCCACTGGCCCGTCTAACACTGTTGTCGGTTTGTGAAAGTCGCTCCATGTCTAGGCATGCTCCTAGAGAGGAGAGTTGGGTAATGGTGCTGCAGAAATAACTGCAACTCTTACTGACACCACCGGCGGAGGCGTTTCCCATAAATGAGACATTTGCTCGTTAACACGATCAATGCTCATTATAGCACTGGGTCTTGCAGAGCTATGTCCATGGCAACAAGACACTCAATGTCAAGGTAATATAGAGGCTAAGGTCGTGCTGCCCTTACCATGACCGAGATGTGCAGGATCCTCAGCTCCTCTTCCGCCGACTCATGCTGGGGCTCCTCGGTTGGGTCTTGTCCAGGGAGGCTCGGGGCGCCATCTTGGTGATGGATGTGGAAAAGCAAAGTGCCGTTCTCTAGCCACTGCTGCCTCCAGCGCACCAGAGGGATGTCCTCTGTGTTCCCTGAGATCTCTAGAGAACAAACACCAAAAGCACAGGTCAGAACTCCCACTGTACCAGCCCGAGTCATCTTATTCACGTTCTTCCTGGACGCTGGCACCCACCAGCCAGCGTCCCCGGAAGACAACACAGAGTTCCAAGTGTGGTCAGGTCAGACTTCATGCTGCTCCAAATCTCAAGGAAGGGAAGAGACCCTGAGAAAAAGGGAATTATTCCCCATAGGTCTTTGCATCATCATCTAGCAAGCCAGCCTCTCACCCACTGAGAAAAATACCAGGTAAAAAAATTTCAGGTTCTTCCCCACATTTCTACGATCAGTAAGCATCCTTTACCCAGCGTGGTCTGAATACCCTGATACCCAGGCCCCTTCCTGGGTAAATGCAAGGTTGTTTTCCTCTTATAAATCTGAAAGTGTGAGTTCCTTAGCAATTACTCCTAGATACCAGTGAATCTACCAAGGAGAGCACTGGTAATTACTAGGCAGAGAACAGGCACTTACAGAACCATCCTGGGAGTTTACTGCTGAGCAACAGGGCTGACAGATTATTTCTAAAACCACAATCATTTTCTGCATAGTCCACTGGAGATGTCTGATCCTCGCTGTGGCAGGTAAAATAATGTTTTAATTCCCTTTAATTTTTCTCCTCACTCTTGCAGAGCAGAGCTGTTGTACGTGGAGAGGGTGGTGAGGAACTGGACCCTTTCCACAGACACAAGCATCCGCCTGCTCTCAGTGCTGTAGATGGAGGCACTGGGCTATCACCAACCAATCAGTCACAATGCTCCAATCATGCACCGCACACTGTAGGCGCTAAGCCCCCCTGCTGCCGAAGAACACTGTCACGTGACCCTCTTGCTAACAGTCCTACATAACACTGTATCAAAGCTTTGAGACATTCCACTTGAGACCGATGTGGTTAACCCAGCCTCTCCAGAACTTCATTGGGACCCCAAACCATTTTTTCCTTAACAGTTATTACCACTGAGCAAACTAACATTCTGCTGAACACACTTTGGCAAGCTTTGCTTGATAAAACGTCATTTTTGTAAGGCATGGCTTCTCCCCAAATTTATCAACTTGAACCAGAAAAAAATAATAATTCCATAGATATAAAAAAGATTTAATAAGACACATTTAGAAGAGTATTCTCATCAAGTACCACAACCACAAAGAGGAAAGCAATTTTAAATATTTATGGAGTTTATACATGTTTTTCATTATTTGTGCAAGGGCACAAATGATGTTCTGCTTGATTTATTTCCTTATATATTTATTCAACTATTTAACAGACATTCACTGGGTATGTATCATGCACCAGACCCTGTTCTAGGCACTAAGATACTAATCTCCAGAAGACCTTCAACAAGGTCTCTACGGTAACCCACCGTGAATGAACACAGTAAGTGCTACACCACATGCATGACTAAGTTTTTTGGGAACACAGGAGGAGGGAAGAGGGTAGAGGGAGGAAGGAGGGAAGAAAACAGCCTTCCAGAAGAAGGTGATACTGGCATTGGGCATGGAAGGGTGGGTGACTTCCTTTTAGCAGGAAGATCAGTGGGAAGAGGAAATTCAGACACTGATAAGAGAACAAGGAGGAGGAGAAGGAGGAAGAATGTTGGCTGGTCGTCTCAGGGTAGGTCAGTGACAAGAATCTGTAGGAGTCACAGGTCACTAGCCTGTGCCTAAAGTACCCTGATAGGACCACCTGTCTCACACTACAGCCCAGGTGGAGGAGTAAACTAGGGGTGTGAGGGAGGACCAGCAGGCAGCGAAGACTTAGCCCTTCTCCCTAATCACTTAGAGAGATCAGTCATCTTGGTGGGCGTTGGGCCGGTAAGCTGGTTGATCTGGGAAGTAACCATCAGGAACATCAAGGAAAATGCCACGGGCAGAGGATGTGGCAATGGAGAGTGCCCTGCACTTGTGTCCTGGTTTTCCTCGGGTACAGTCCCATTTGTGCGGGGAGGCAGTGACACAGGCCTCCCGATTTGCCTTTCCCCTATGGATGCTTTCTGGATTTCCAGGTGAAGAGAAGCCCTGGGTGTGCCTCCAAGGGCGCCTGCATGGACCAGGAGCAGCCACGCCACATGTGACCTCCACGGCACACTTGTCCTTGTGACCACTCGTTGAGCCTTCACATCAAAGCATCGGCACGATTCCTCCCAAGAATCACGCCCTCCTCCCCTAAGTCTCTTTCCTGCCATTGCTATAGAAACCAAACTCCATCTCCTTAGCACTGTAGACCTAAAAATCACCAGCAGCTCCGGTCCCCAGCAGAGCGCCTAGTGGCGTAGTTGAATTGCCCAGCGCAACGCAGTCCAGCCTCCCACCTACACCTGGGACTTATCCCACACATGTGGGTGCCTCTTCAACCCTTTTGGTGCCCAGTTAGGAGAAATCTAGACCCTCAGAGCTCTGCAGCACTTCGCACACCAGACTTTTATTTCCCAGGAGATCTGCATCAAGTAGGTCAGGTTCATTACCTCTGTTTTAACTGTGGCAACAAAGATAAATAAATACCCAGACCAAGGTCACCTGGCCTGACACAGAACAGGGACTAAGACAGATGAACTTCTGTTAGCTCCTGGCCACCCCAACACACACGCCACAGGGCCCAAGCTTTGCACAAGCACAGAGAGGGTGCACTGGAGGAGCAAGTCCATGTGGGCTTCTAGGAGCTTTTGTGCTACAGGATTTATTTATTTATTTATTTATTTATTTATTTATTTATTTATGTATTGCATAGGGAATTAGCGTTCCATGACTTCATTTAAAATGAAGATATAATTCACATACCCCAAACTTCACCCTTTCGATGTGTATGATTTAGTGGGGGTGGGTAGCATATTCACAAAGCTTTGCAACCATCATCACTAATTCCAAAACATGTTCATCAGCCAAAAAGAAAGCCTATCCTTGTTGGCCATCCAAGACATTTTTGGAGGAGGAAGGCATTCTGCTCCAGGGTTCCGGGAGAGATGGCACCAAGGGAAGAGCGGGGGCAGTGAGGAGAGCGATGAAAGGCGCCCACAGGGAGGGGGGCAGACAGCACAGTGGCTGGGGTTGGCACCGGGCCAGCCCTCTGAACCTCTTTTTCAGTTTTCATGCCCATTCCTACGGACCGTGACATCCTGATTCTTCCCAGGGCAAAGGTTAAAGGCAAGAGGACACCACATCCACCAGTCAGAGTGCTGTCATATTTTAGATTCAAGGTAGTCATGGAATGATGGCTTCTTCCTTGGTGTTTCCCCCCTCTCCCCGCAGGGTCTGTCACGGAAAAGCCAAAACGCTAAACTAGGAACTTATAACCAGGAGCTTATTTACTTGCTCTCTACGTGGCCCAGGTCAACCCATGGAAAACCACACAGGGCACAATAAAAGTCAGTGGATGTCATTGCCAATGGCCTGGGATAAAGCTTGAAACGTCAGAGCAATTGATCACATGGTCTGGATGTCAGCAGAAAACCTCAGAAGGAAGAAATGCTCAGCAATTGCTTTACCAACGCAAGGCTGCCCCCAGACGCCCAAGGAGCAAATGGGGGGAATTGATAAAATAGTTACTCTAGTCCAAGGCCTCCTGGGCACTGCAGACCAGGCTCAGGCAAAGCCTTTGCTACAATGTACTGAATAAAACAAGTGCCGACAGGAGTTGACACAGTCCCCTCAAGCTGTCACCACACTAGGGGCTGAACTCTCCAGAAGGGTTATTAGGCTACCGTGACTTCCAGCAAGTCCATTCCTCCTTTCTACAAACCTCACATCCCTCGGGACCTCCCAAATTCTGGACCTGCCTGGAATACACAGAAACAAAGGTGCCATTCATTCTCAAATACAACCAATATTTTTGGAGCACACCAAGTGGGTCACCGTTAGCCAATTGTGTGACATGGTCCTTCCTCCCAAGGAGCTTTTGACCTAGTAAGAATCTAGAAGACATGGCCACGAGTAAGTCCTCTAAACAGTAATCATGGTGCCGAGTCAGAGGGCAGAAAGTGGCTGAGCATAAACCCAGGGGAAGGGATAAAACAGGAGGAAATGCCAGACGGTGGATCCAGATGAAGAGGATGGTGTGAATGTACAAAGGAAGAGCAGGGCGATGTGTGCTTACAGAACCGAGGGAGGTCTGGTTACACCACAGGGTGGAGGACGTGAAGAGGTACAGTGGAGAATGAGCCTCAACATGCAGACTGGTGTCAACCGTGAAAGCACGCAGCCACTCTCCCACCCCACATCATCTCAGCTGCCATTGAGTTCTCGTGCCTGATGTCAATTAAGCTCAGAAATTCAGAAATGTCATGGTGATGAAGCCCACTGCCCCAAACCAAGAATAACAACGGGTCTTCTCCACCAGGGGATACCATTAAGGGTACCGAAGGTAGGTAGCCAAAGCTAGGTAATGATGATCAAATTACCCCCTTTTCCACAATTCATTTTGACTTTCCTTTCCCCCAACTCTGATTTCAGAGTTTGAACGACATTGATGGTAGGTCTGCTTTCCCACATGGCTTCATTATGGGCTTCCGACTGAAACTATTAGCAGTGGCATTAACTTTCAACACATTTGTAAGAAAATAACCTGCTTAAGTCAGGGGTTAATAACAGGAGAGGATCACTAATTATCCTGCAAATCTTTACCCTGGTATCAAACGTGACCCCCATCTTTAATGTCTGGAACGGCAGCCTCTGCAGACCCCAAGTTGTTCCATAAACATAATGACAGCAGCACATTAGTGTCCTGGCCATCTGTGAAGAAGGATGCGGGACAGATAAAAAAGCAGACAAAGGAAAAGGATGCAGAGAGAAAGGGCAAAGTCAAAAGAAGTGAGAAGAGGGGACTGGCCAGAGAAACAACGTGCTTTGGGCTGAGCTGGCGGGGCCTCCGCCCCTCTCCCCACAGGGCCCATCTGCTGTGGAGTCCTGAAGCGATCCCATCCTACCTCCCTGAGTGAGAGCCCCGTAAAGCAAGGTGCCCTGCCGGGCTTGGTTCCAGCAGCACAGATGCCAACAACATGAGGGCCCCCCTGAAGTTTGTGCCCACACAGGCCTGGCTGAAGGAACAACAACATGGGAGACAGCAGAGCTGGGAAATTCTTCTGTGAAGATGCTCAGCGTGCAGCTGGGAAAGGGACTCTGGTCACGGTGACTCTATTCAGCTCGGTGCCTGCTGCCGCTTATTATCTCATTCCAGCTCTTCTGCCCCCAAAACAGGCTTGAGCAATGGACGCAGAATTGTGTGAGCAACGGCTTTACAGCAAAATGCCTTTTGATTTCTACAGCCCCTCACGCAATGGTCAACGGGAGTTACCTTGTATGAGTAACTAGAACTTTCCTGATTTGCTGAGATTTGGAATAAAAATTTCAACCTGTAACCAGAAGAAAGGCAATGTAATTCCTATTTCCCCTGCTCAGTGGTATTTGCTGTCCACGGCAAAAACCAAAGAGCCTAGAAAATGGATGAACCAGTGATGAGAAAGGAATGGCAGGTTAACGGGGGCATGGGACGGGAAGCTGGGAGGACGAGGCTCTGGAACCTCTCTGGAGCTCACTTTTCTGCTCTTCAAACGATTGGACGAGAAGGTCTCTCAGGACCCCCCAGCTCTGACCATGGCATTCAATGACACTTGGCTCTAGTTAGACCCCCAAATCGGGAGCAGGCTGAGTATATTTCTGCCAACTGGATAAAAGTCTCTGTGAAAGTTGTTCTAACAAGCCTTTCCTCTTGGAGTTTGGAATGCTTCCAGCTCAGCCCAGCCTATCAGTTTCAGCGTAAGGACCGGCTGTATTGAAACTCCTGATAGTGACCTATGGAAATTCCATCCATGGTTACGTAAGAAAGAATCATCTGTGTATGGATACCTCCAAATGATGTCCAATGAATTATTTACCTGAGATCCATTGTGTTTATATAAGCAAGGGTAGTCTAGATTAGAAAAAAGAAAACCTTTGCCTGATTTCTCTCTGCAGCCCCGCCAATATTCCGTTATGAGGCTATACTCTAAACATCAGAAATGTTACCATCCTTAATGCTGCCCACTCACCACTTCTTACCACTTCTTTTCTTCCCAAAGAGGTTGAAGGTGGGCCAAAATGAACCAAAAATGAAAGCGATAGCGGTGTGAGAGGAAGAAATAAGGACCTCAAAGGTCCATGGCATGTTGTCTCCGGGGCAGGTGTGGGCAGGCGCTGCAGAACGCAGAGGGTGGCTCTTTAAATCCGGCTGATGGAAAGCAGTGAAGCTTTCTATGGATGCTGCTGGAAGTAGGTCACTGCACTACTCTGTGCCGGCATGAATAGCAATCAAGCAACTATGCGAACGTTCGATTTACCTAGCCATGGAGACGAAAACACTCCCGTGGGGGGAAAATGCAGCCAAAAGGTTCTGACACAACCAGGGAGATGAGGAGGCATTCAAATGGCTTATGATTTCATCCAAAATGGTTCACTTGTTCCTACCACGATGTTTCTTTGGGTCTTTTCAAACCTCTGCAAAGAGTTTATCCACATGATACTCATTAGAGTCTCATTTGAAAAGGGGAGGAAAAAGCCCAGAGCTCTTTGAAAAAGGCAGGGTTATCGGAGCCACAGATGTACTAGTAAGAAAAATTTTAAATATATCTAGTTCTATTCTCCACTGCCACCCGACTGACCTTTGTAAATTGAGATAACGGCACGCATTTAACAAAATCTGACATCAACTAAGATGTGTAATAATATTTAAACTCTGTAATGTTAAAATATGTATTTACGGATCATTTCATACATTGTAATGAGAATAAGTCATTTTGAAGCCTGCGCTTTCATGCCTGGAATTCTGATGTGAGCTTTGCAAGTCCTTGGGGGCCACGTCCTTGCAGCGCAGCTCTGGAAGCAATATGAACACCTGGAGTTTGGAAAGGGGGGCCCTGGCTGCAAGAAGGCGGGAGGGAAACCGCCTCCTAGTCGCAGGGAGAGAGAGCTCTGCTCCGAATTCTCTAGGCTTTCATGGGCAAAGAGTTTAGTGTTTGTTCTAATTCTCTGATCCCGAACTCTTTCTGTGAGGTCCCCTTTATGGCTCTCACCTCATAAGAGGGATGGAAAATGAAATTGATATGACAAAATATCACCTGTAAATGACTTACAGAAGGAGAATAGCCCATTGCCTTCCTAAACCGTCTTGATTCATCTCCATTTCTAATTACTTCTCATCTAGTCACATTTCTGTTATCATCTGTGATTCAACTGAACAAGTAATAATGTACCTATTGCGCACTGGCTCTGTTAAGGAGCCCTTTGAACATTCATGAGCCAACTTAATCCTCAATAATGCTTTAGTGTGGGAATTTCTATCTCCATTTTATAGATAAGGAGTTCCAGAAAAGTCAACGCACTTGGACAAGTTCACTAAAATCGAAGTGCGGGGGATCCTAGGGCTCTTGGCTTCAAGCCCACTATTCCTTTCCATTATTTCAATGCCCATTCTCTTGCTTTTTAAATCTCAACCCCAGAGTAAATAAAATGCTTAGCATTATCTGACATATCATGAACACTGATCAACATCGATATCAATATCATCATCAATTCTGTGTTTGCTATTGTCATGATTAGTATCATTCCCATAAATTCTAAAATTGAGCAATAATCTTGACAGAGTTAAGCAAACAGTACCTTTCTCTAAATGGCTTCAGCTATTTGAGTCTTCAAAAATCCAGGAACTGTAAGTCCAGCCATGTACCCACTTACAGTAAGAAACACGATCCAAGCAATGCTTGTGTTTCTCTGATGCTCCTTAGCAAACCGAACTCTTTTTGGATAAAACTCCACTTACATTCCCTTTGCTTTAAGATTCAGACACAAAGGAGGCCATGCTATCCATGCCCATTCAAGGCTGGCATGCAAGGCCAGTCCAGTGAGCTTGTTGTCGGGCACTTAGAAAATGCTCTTAAATTAAAATGGGCAGGTCCTCCTAAAGGGACATGGGAATGGTGACTGTGATCAAGGAAGAGAAAAGGAGCAAATTAAGATGGTATCAAAATAACAGCTGAACTTCCTTTTCAATGGTAAACTGAGTCCTCTCCTGCAGACTCAGCTCTGTAAGTGCTTGTCATCACTGTTAAGAAGAAACAACAGGCCCAAAATGGAGTCGCTTTTGCCAAACCCAGTGTCAGCAAACCAAGACTTAGTAATACGTAGCCAAAATGCAGGTTCAGCTTCTCCCAGAAATGCAAACTTTAACCAGTCAATTCCAGTCAGATTGCTGGTGTTCCTGGTCAGCACTAGTGAAGTTATCTGCTTGACAGACTCTCGCTTCCTCCCGAGGGAAGGTGACCTTGCCAAAAAAAATCCACTTTTTGCTAATATGACTTCCTTGCCTCACCCACTTTTGCCTACAGCTTCTCAAAGCTCCTTTCTATCTGCTAAAATGAGATGCTGCCCATGGTTAAGTAAGTTCCTCTCACTTCTGAACTCCACTCCTTTTGGGAGGAACTTCCAATCTAATTGGCTTTCCAATCCAGGGCAGGGCAGCTTAAACTAGTAGATGGTTCCACCTAGAACCCAAGTGCCTAGTCCTGGGTTTGGGCCCCCATTCCCATTTAATTGGAAAGCCCTTGGTTCTGTCCCCAGATTGCATGTTGGGAACTGCTGGCAGCAGCCACAGTTCCACATTTGTTTGGGGTGGTCCATACTCCACAGTCTTTGGTGTCTGCTGGTTCAGCCCTTTTCCCCAGCCCCCATTTCCACATTGGATATTGCTGGCAATGCACAGGGGGACTTACTGTGGCCAGAGAGCAGTAACGTCTCTTGGCTGCTGCTGGTGTGTTAAAGTGCACAAGTTTGCCTTTGTGTAGATAAGTACTTACTATCAAACTATAGCTAATGATAATGGGAATCTCAAAAGCCAAAAGCCAGAAAAATTGATGAGCATGGGCTGAGCATTTAAATGCTGTGAGAGAGCTCATTGCCTAACCCAGAGACTCCCATGTCAGAAGTTGCTCACAGAATGAGTTAGTTGATACGAGGTCACCTGCCTGCCTCAGGAAATGAGACACACCATAAACCAACACACAATTCCCACCTAGCCTGTGGCACATCCCTTTAAGATATCAGTTTGGCTCTGACAGACCCAAAGGCTTAACTATAAACAAACAAGCAAATAGGCAGATGCATGGGTAGATGGATACATACATATATACACAGGCAATTAAAATGGGATCCTTTAATTTCAAAGAGATGACTATGCCACCTTCCAGCACACTTGCTTATTTTATGTCTAGGAACTCTGTGGTCCTGGAAGCTATAGATATCTATAAAAATGGCACAATCTTACTAAAAACACCCTAGAATTCCTATCTGCATGACAGGGAATGTTCCAGTAAAACAAGATCACTCACTTAAAAAGTGCATTTGGAAGCAAGCATTCCTAAATCAAACATATTGAATGAGATACCTATTTGTATTGGTATACAAGAGCTCCCAGAAGGCTTCAACATTCTACAATAGCTTCATTAAATAATTTGTTGCAAAAGGCTAATAAAAACGTGAAGATACATAGCCATAAACAAAAGTCCATCAAACTATTAACTTTATGGTTACAACAGATCCCAAGCGAAATACCTAAAATAAACACTTGCCCCCTGCCATATCATTAAAATGGTGGCCAGGGTTGGGGTCTCAGTTGTAATCACCTGGGACCCTGGAAAAGAGACTGTCCTCAAAGGGACTATGCAAATTTTTCAACTTCAGCTCAATGCCCTGGTATCCACCCTTGAAGGAAGAATCCCATACAGGCCCCTCCCAGAGTTGATGGTCTCCAAGGGCGTCTCCAGCAAAGTGCTGTCACTAATCCCTTTACACAGCAAAGAGGAAACTACAATCATACTTAACTTTCAAACTGGCTAAATTCCGGTAGGTACTGGAGCTGTACTCTCTAGTTGAACTCTCACTGGAGACAGAAGATGAGATCCTAGGAAAAGCTGGCAGGAGCTAGCTGATAATTGGCTATGTTATCAAGACTTTGACTGGAGAATTCTTGCCAGAGTCAGCTCTCCCAGGTCTCTGTAGTTCCCCGGGAGAGAAAGAAAAAATAATAATGATAATAAAATGTCACTTTATCCCTCCTTTTTAAAATGCAGCCCCTGGTTATTGATCTTTGGGGGTATCTCTAGATCTTGTGAAAATGGTATCTTCTGCAGCCTCTTGGAGGAACAGAGGCCTCTTGGGTCCATGGGGTTGTTTAATACTGCCAGAAATATTTACTGTTTTTCCCAGCTAAAAACCTGACAAGAAATTGGAAAAAAACTTCATAATTCTATGATCAGAAATTTGACCAAATTAGATGTTAATATTCAGAGTCTAATAGGAATTTGGGGAAGGGGGGTCTTCTTCCCTCCGTTAAGTGTACCTAGAAGGAAAGAAAACTGTCCAAAGACAAAGCTATGATCCTTTAGATTTCCATCTTAGTTGCAAGCTGCCCTCATGTAAAGATCCAAATTAATAATAATGCAGATAGATGGGGGGGTGTTTAGCCCCTTAATATCATTTAGGTTACAAAAGATATCAAGTCTCTGAAGAATTAGAACCAACCATACTTATACAACAAAGTTTTGTAAGACCAGAAATGCAGCTCTAGAAACAATTCAAATTCCACCTAACCTTTTTAGCAATTAACCTTGCCTATTCCTTTTAAAAGGCTTGTAGCTAGTGTGAAAATTCTGGCCTTAGGAAATAAAATGCTATCAGTCATAATCCTAGTTATTTATTAATATGTTGCATGTTAAGGAAAGAACCAGATTTCCTTGTCAAGTTCAACTAACCACGGCCATTTGTAAGTCTTTTGACATATATAGACAATTAATGTTTCACTCTGATGCTTTTGCAAAAGCATTCCCACAAAAGTCTTTCATCTTCAAGGAGATTCATGGAAAGGACGCTAACAAAGTTTCTCATAACTTTGAGGTCATGAAATTGAACTGGATAAGAATTTCCAGAACTAATGAAAAAACTGGATCCGAGCAGAACAAGTATTAATTACATGGGACTCAATAAACCAGAGGATTATAACATTTTCATGACTTTGTCCAAAATGTTGCTGTTTCCTTTATGTTTTGTTTTTCCAGATTTAAGGAAACCTTTTTCTCTTAAGCTATTTGTGACTTAGAGCAATTCAGTAAAGTATACCTTTGTAAACAAAGATGAAACATTGACTTTTTCTTCCTACCCGATCCCTCCAGCATTCAGAAACTCTTGAGTATTCTTTGCATGGCATTACAGTTATGTATTTGCATAATTTCAATGACAATCTGTTCTCCTTGTAACAGGACACAACTGGAAACACTGGCTACATTATCAAGACTTTGACTGAGACGTCATATCTGAGAGAGATGTGCGGAGACTCAGATGTGACCGGACAACTTTGAAGAACTCAGACCAACTTCATGAAGCCAATAAAGTCCCCTGGAAAACACCATCTTGGTGCTCTGCTTACAGAGTTGGCAGCCTTGCCAGGTGAGTAAGGAAGGTCATTTCCCAGCAGGCTCAGGAACCTCAGGATATTTGGCGGACCTCAAGAAGAAGAGAGAGATTCACCCAAATGACAGATATTGATAAAACCTGGCCTTGCGAGGCTTTTAAAGAGTTCAGTCTAAGATTCCTTATGAAAACTTCCAGCAAGCCAGTCCTAAAAGGAGCTTATATGGTCAACCACTGTCCTTGCTGCCTTTATGTAAATAATCAGGCCAAGGTTAGTGTAAACAAATTAGTTCTACTATGATAATCTTTGATTTAGAAAAACTGGGGTGATTGCAGAGAAACAAAAACTATGCACCTTTGTAGATATTAGATTCTAGACCTGTTCATTGTCTGTGAGGTTTGGGTATATACCTGTAAAATGGACTGCATCCTCATTCTTCTAAATTCCTCAAATATCTAGCTACGCATGACTGTCCAAACTAAGGTTTCCAATTTCCTCCCACCCTGCTGATTTGAAATCACTACCTACAAAAACTGCTTCAATCTCCTAGGAAGGGACTATACCAGACCCCCCTCACTACTCAATGGCAGCCAAATATCAAGAACTTGAACCTTGAGTCTACATCTCCCAATTAGAAAGAGCCCCTTAGGACCCTTGGGACTGCATACCAGCTGGAGACCTCCACACCAAATGGCTGAGGAAGAGCAGTAGCCGACCTTGATGTAGATTGCATCCACCCACAACGTCTGATCAAGACTTTCCACTTTAAACTCGCAACCCTTCCCTCTTCTCTTTCTTCCTTTACTCTAACATTGGCCTGGAAATATAAAGCCATCGTCCACATCTCCCAGGCCATGGCTAAGGAAGGTAACCTCTCAGATTGATGGCTTTGTCATCGAAGACTCTGATCTATCCATGATGCTAAAGCCCAGTGTCCCACAAACCATAATCAACTGACCTAGAAGTCTTTTAATGAGTCTAGCTTTCACAGCCAGAACATCCAGTACCTCTTATTTTTCTCTGAGTATAACTGTATGTGCTTAATTAGACACCCATACCTACATCAATCTTAGTACATTTGTACTCCTAATTATCATAATTATCTACATCAGATCTGCCCCCAGTCACAAAACAAAAGAAAATCTCACCAGCAGCACCTTTCTTTGCATGGTATTTACACCAACTCTTTATTTTGGGGAGGGGATTTACATGCCAAATGGGCTGAATACTTAGCCGACCCATTGTTGGAAGGGTCAAGTGCAATAGCCCCTGTGAATGCGTCCATTGACAGTGCCACCATGATGGGCATGGTTTGTGCCTTTGTCCTGCTCGGGCCTATGAAGGCCTGGATGGCTGGCACCTAACCAGACAATGCCTCTTAGGTTATCTAACTGTCCCCCATCTGTTCACAAAGGAACTGAGACACCTCATGGGCCAACTCCCCTGAATTTACATCATCGAGTTAGAAAGGACCTGCTGGGAGGTGCTCATGACCCAAGAGTCACTTCCTTTGGCAGGTCCTGACTTCCCTGGTTAGGAGTAAATGTAAATGAGCTATGATCAGGAACCTCACCTTGAAAGGATCACAGAGTCTGCTACTAAAACAACACCTGTTCAATGATCCTTAGATTCTCTGGCCAAAGTTGTTCTCGATGACAGGATATCCCTTGATTACCTTTTAGTTAAGCAAGGTGTCCACTTGTCTGTGGCCAACACCACCTACTGCACCTATATTAACACTTCTGGGGACTCAGTTACATACAACAAGTGAGCAAGCAGTAAGGAGGCTTAAAAAGGTGACTCCCTGAACAGAGTCTTCCTTTGAGTTTTGTGATTCTGATGGACTTAGGTCTTAGGGACCATGGTTTTTAAGTGACTCCAAGCACTGAGAATAAACCTACTTGTAATAATCATAGTAATCCCTTGGTGAGCTGTGCAGTTGACCCACGATCAACGTGGGTTGGAAAGGCACAGGCCCAATTACACACACATTGGCCCATTCAGTCCCATCAACCCATGCAGTTCAACCGGCTCGTTGAAGGGCCAAGTGGTGGTTGGGAATCCGCATATGCCTAGGACTAACTAAAATTATATGAAGATATTTTACTCTATACTGGTTAGTGCTCTTAATCCCTGTGTTGTTCAAGGGTTAACTGTATTCTCTCAAAAGCTTCACAGGCTTACCTGCAGACATTAACCACACAGCAAACGATCTCTCCTAGACTAGAACGTCAGACAAGGAACAAAGAGAGTGACTGACTTCTAAAAAATGGGAACCTGAAGTCGGGATCCTCGAATGCCGCACAAAGGCTCAGCAAAACTGCAGGCGCTGTGGGGCGGTCTGTGAGAGTGGTGCTGATGCTGCGCATTCCGATCACCTCGCGGGTAAGCTAAGAGTCGGACCAAAGCGGAAATGGTTAAAAAACAAGAAAGAAAGAAAAGAAAGACAGGAAAGAAAGACAGGAAGAAAGGAAGGGAAGGGAAGGGAAGCTGGGAAGGGAAGGGAAGGGAAGGGAAGGGAAGGGAAGGGAAGGGAAGGGAAGGGAAGCGGGGAAGGAAGAACAGGCCCAAAATGGGCTCCATGTCAGCAAACTGAGACAATAGCTAACTTATTAGCAGTTTCCACCGCTTCCAGGGATGCAAGCGTTAACCAATCTGAAATTACCTGGTCAGCACTCAGCCTTACAGACCCCCTACCTTTCACCAAATGAAAGTGACCTTGCCTGAAACAATTACTCTGCTAGAAAAACTTCCTTGCTCCACCTTCTACTGCCTGCAAAGCTTCCTTTTGCATAACTCCTCGGAGCTCCTAACTGCTAAGATGGGATGCTGCCTGATTCATGAATCATTAAATAAAGCCAATTAGATCTTTAAATTTATTCCATTGAATTTTGTTTTTAACATCATAAATGCCCAGAAGTATTGATAGCATTCAAGTGGAACCTTGCATTCTCATCTTTACCTTGCAGAACAAGGCCTTCCACCCCGTTCCTGCAGGACCATGAGATCACCTTGCTGGCATGAATGAGCACTAGCTTGGTGCACACAGAACTGGGGAGCCCAGAACGTGCTGGGCTGGTCAGTGTCTAGGCTTCGTCTCTAAATCACTTCCTCCTACAGGAAGGGGGGCCGATCTAAGTACATGGACACCAAATCATCACATTGTACACTTTAAATAGGTACAATCTATTCATCAAATACATTTTTTAAGATTTTATTTATTCATTTTTAGAGAGGGGGGAAGGGAGGGAGAAAGAGAGGTAGAGAAATATCAATGTGTGGTTGCCTCTCACGTGCCCCCTACTGGGGACCTGGCCCACAACCCAGGCATGTGCCTGATGGGCAACCGAACAGGCAACCATTTGCTTCACAGGCTGCCCACTCAATCCACTGAGCCACACCAGCCTGGGCGATTTGTCAATTATTTTTAACAAAGTTCGAAAAAAGAAAAGGGGATCTAAGTGACTTCTAAAGACTCTTGTCACTCTGAAATTCTTAGATTTCATTTTTTAATTTTCCTTTGATTTGTAATTGCCATACTGGGGCTGAACCTGAAGTTCCTACCAAGTGAAGACAAGTGGCAATAATCTTATGTATTGTTGTGTTATTCAGCCTTTCTTACCTCTCTCTTTTCATCCATCGGTCCCATTGTCACAGGTTTTACAGAATTAAAACCAGAAGGCCAGAGGGTGAGTGAGGGCCTCAAGGGCTAGAGCTAATGATACCAAGGTAACAGGGCTCAAATCCAGCCACCTGAATCCTAGCACAGTGCTATTTCTACAAAACTGTGAGGTCTACCAAAGCAATGCTTATTTACACTGAGAAATCATGAACCCCTCTGTTTGTATCTCAGCTTAATGAATTAGATGCGCAGAAGTTATACAGCAATAGTAAACACTGTCACCAGTTTGAAGAGTTTGGACTTGTAGGCCCAGGACTGAAATTGAGTTATTAACCAATTCACACTAGGGCATAAATCACGCAGCAATCTGATGTAATTTCCCTGAGACAGACTCCCCTGGAGGATCCGATCTGCTTCTTCCTGGATTCCAGTTACCAGTCTGAAGACTCTCCTGGCGCTGCCTCAGGCCCATTTCTGCAGGCTGACCTGTGTCCATGCGCATTGCAAAAGAGGTCAATGTGACCTCTAAATGTTGGTCTAGCCATCCAGTCCCCGATGAGTGGATGATAATGATTTAAAAGAAATGCAAGGTCACTTGATTGCTAAAATATGTCGCTGCTCAGCTGGGAATAACCTGCAGTGACAGAACCCCTTGCTAACCTCTTTCCACTTTTCTCTCCTAAATTCTCTCTCAATTCCAAAGTCCTCCCCTCTCTCCAGGCCCTCCATGCATAGAACATGCACTGAGGGGCTGGCAGGGAGAAAGGGGAGCCATGCATTCTTTAGGAAGATGCATTTCAGAGAGTGGGTGGGCCATCTGTCACTTTGCATTCATCGCTAGCACGGCTCTGCGTGCCTACTGTCTTCTCCCACCTCTCCCTGTGCGGATCTCGCTGCATGTCGGTGCGGCTCCGAATCTGTGTGTTTATGTTCTCACATATGCTTCATGGCACAAGGGAGGTTTTCCTTTTATTCTGACCTCTGTTTACAAGAGCTTTCATTCATGCTCTGTACAGGCCTAATGTTCATAACGTGCTGGACCATGTGACGGTCAGGCTGAGTCTGGCAAGAATAAAGTAGGGCAACTGACAATTATTCCTATTTTTCACAACAACTCACTTATATTGAGCACTGACTATGTGGTAGGTAATGGAATGAACACATACATTCTCATTAAGCTCTCTGATGGCCAAAAAGGCAGGTACTATTGTTGCCCATGTTAGGAAAGTGAGGGAAAAGAGGTTAGGAAGCTAATTGGTCAAAGGACTTCCGAATTGGGACTCTAGGGAAGGAACGCACTCTTCCCAAAGCCTCACCCTCTCCACTTGTCAGTTAGTAAGTGACAGTCCAGTGAGGGGTCCTTGACCTGTAGGCCAACACCTCAACTTCACCTCTCACCACCACTGACCAAGGAAGAAGCTGTAGCTACACTGTGTGAGAAGGTAAGTGAGGCAGTGTCTCTGGTATCATCACATGGTCACGAGAGTGGGAAGGGGTGACACATGAACTGGGACCTGATAATCCTTTGACCTTGAGTAAGTCAAGAGTAGAAAGGGGTGCATGGGCAAACATCAGCCCCCAAACACGCAGTCAGTCAATCCAATACACTACAGCTAATGCTTATGCAGTACTCACAATAAAACATGCGCTATCTATATGCTCTGGATTCCTTGCATTTTCCCAACCACGGTATGAGGTAGGTAATGATTACAGGGGGGAAGGCTGAAGTGCAGAAGGGGTAGGTAACTTGCCTGCTATTATATATTTAGCAGGTGGAGAATACTGCGTATACGTAGGACGTCTACCTCCAGAGTCTGGATTCGGAAGCACTTCATCTCTCTGCCTCTTCCCTGTGGGGCATCCCACCATACGCTCCCTGTTACAAGATTAACATCTAATCAATTTACTGCTGACTGTATAGTCCTTACCCCTTTTCTCTTGACTTCCACACAGCCTTGTTACTATTACTACTATAGTTCTTCTGGAGTGTACTTTTTCCTGAGCAGCAATGCTCCACCCACAGTCCTACTGAAAGGTGACCCCACCATGGGCAGTCCTTCTTAGCTGACCCGGGCACGCCCTGCCTGTGCCAAAGATCAAGAAATAGCCAACAGAGGTGGCGCTGGCCATTTCTATTTTCCACTTGGCAGTACTGGCCCATTCATTAGAGGCTGTAACAAAAATGGTTTGCACATGGAGATGTGCAAAATGAAGCAACTGAAGCGCTGTGTGTTTCTGGTATGAAGGGGCTGGTATTCTAAAGAATACAGCTCTAGGTTTCATAATCAAGCCATTAAGACAGTGAACCTGGGTGACGGCAACCGGAAGGGGCAGGCTGGTAGATCCGAGTCAGCACACAAAGGCGGGGACTCAGGGACGGCTGTACAGTGTTGACAGCTTCTCCTAGCTCTGTGGCCAAGGCGGCACGGAGCTCAAGGGCAAGTCCGTGCCAGTGGGCACGTATCCTCCCTGATGGCAGTTTCAAAGCGGAGGTCAAGTTCAGCTTCTTAGAAACTATGCCATTTTCATTCATGAAGTTTTCAGTATCTTTCTGGTTCCTTTCCTGCACCTGTATTTTCTGATTATACCACACACTGGGAAATAAGCTCCATATGAACAATACCTGCTGGGTGAACTAGTACTTCCTTTTATTGATCCTAAAACTTACCTTTGTTGGGTTTCAAATAGAGCTTTGAATCCGGACAGGTGAGTGCATTTGGCGAACAAGGTCATATATGCCTTACATGGTAAATACAGACCACATTCCCCTCCTACTCTTTGCCTTTGTATCAATCCTATTTCTTCCATCCTTATTTGGCTATTATGTCTAATACCGTGTCTTCACACAGCCGAACCTACCTCCTCCTGCCCATTACAGCTGCCTCCTGTGCACTTTCTGTGGGTTCATTAAGTGCATTCCCCAGAGTGCAGTAATGCAGTCGAGCAGAAATAGGAAGGAT
Source organism: Anoura caudifer (assembly GCA_004027475.1). Classification (NCBI taxonomy): domain Eukaryota; kingdom Metazoa; phylum Chordata; class Mammalia; order Chiroptera; family Phyllostomidae; genus Anoura; species Anoura caudifer. The sequence goes on along the minus strand of PVKU01001216.1, from coordinate 261,482 downwards.
TCTAACATCGGAAAACCTAAGTCTGAGACCAGGCTCCTGCCTCTGAAATCTTTATGCCTCAATTTCTCTCTCTTTCAAAAAATGGTCATAATACAAACATCTACCTCCCAGGACTTGTGAACATAAAAATGCACATGGAAATGCTTCAAAATAGGAGAAACAGGAGTGGCCGGTATCATTAATATTGACATAATCATTAAAGGGTGGTGACAAGCAAAACTTATTCACTTCCTGGTAAGAGGAATGGACACGATTCTAGGGCGTGTGAGAGCATGGTTGTATTCCCACGGCTTCCGTGATGACTCCGTGTTTGCCTCTTTCAGGACAGCCTGTTCAGTGGATGTTTTCAGAGAATGACTTGAACGAACTCCAGGTTATTTTTCTGAATCCTAAATGAGTGACAGAGAACCTTCTATTTTATAACTAGAGCCTGACCCTCTTTCTGCGAGAGCATTAGTTTGATGAGGTGAAAACCACCTTCCTCTCTTCTGTCCTCTCATACAGAGTCTAATGGTCTTGCGGTCGGCCTCTGTCCACTTGACTTCTTAGTACATGAAATTTAGTATCGTCCAGATCACGTATGAAGACTGTTCATTACAGTGCTTTTCATAACTGAGGTTCCATGCCCAACAAATGGGGTGCGGGCTTACCATTAAATAAAAACAGACTCCAAAGGTAGAACCTCGCAAAGCTTTTTGAAAATTTAAGTAGATCCCCTTGATCAGCCACCATGGAGGGCACAGGGATCAGATCTGATTTCCCTTTATAGATTTCCACTGTTGCCATGCACTGCCCCGCCCCCACCCCTCACTGTGCCCGTCCCTTACACTCCTGTTAGGTTCAATTAGTGGTGAAGTAGCTACAGATCTCATCCATCACCATCAGCGCTGGAGGTTTGCCCTGGCAAGGACTCTGAGTCCTCACAAATAGACGGGGTCTGCCAGATCAGGTCGAACTAGATACTGCCACTCTGCTTTTCCCAAGTTCATCTCTCAGATTCTTCAGGGCACCCGGGTGTATCTGGGACAGCACCAGTAATTTAACTATACTTGTTTCCTGGTTTAGGGCATTCTTCATGGTCATTATTATTTGCTTCAGTACTTAAATTTCAGGGGGGAAAAAGTGTTTGTTGAAATTACACAAATTCTTCAGTTAAAACCATGATAAGTCATTCTGTAAGTTAGTTTTCTTATATTCCCCCCTCTACAATGATGAAAGAATGTATTTTCTGACTAACACCATTTCCGTCTATCCTATAGGGATCTCCTATATCCCTGATGGTCCCAAATATCTGGTTTTGGTCAGTTAATTTCTATTTAACACACATTACTTCATATGTAGTCATTTAAGGATCTATTAGGGTTTTCCAAATCTCTGCTTCTTAAAATTTTGTTTTAATATTTAAACTGTTCTATCAGCATAAAACACACACTAAGCAGCTTCACTTTCTCTGCCAGAGGTGTCCTGGGTCACTTAAGAAATGACCAGTATCCTGCTGTGTGTCATCTTTGGTTGTTCACAAAGAGCCAGACCTGGATTTGGTGGGAAAAGAGCTTCTGGTACACAGATGGCTTTTCTTTTTCTGGGCAAACCTTTCCACCTTACTGCAGGGATCCCTCAACCACAAGAGAAACCCCTCAGCACACCCACTATCCTCACAGGAGCGAACCCGAGTCTCAGCTGACTGGCCTCAGAAGTGAGACAAAGGGAGCGGGGAACAGAGGCCTGGACGGTCCTTTGGGGAGGGACAGGAGAAGGAAGGATGTTTTCCATCTGGAATTTCTGAGATTGTGTTATAGATGATACAACTAAGACGAGGGGACTTGAAAACGTTGCTGGCCCTGCCTCTTTAATTACCCTGTCTAGAAAGCAAAGCTGTCACCAGGGCTGGAGTCTCGGTCTGTTCAAGTGATTGATTGAAGCGAGACACGTTTTGACCAATCTAGATGGCTTCGGTTTTACTGGAATTGAGGCAGGCCATAAACCTATCAGTGACTCGGGAAAATTGCAGCAATCAAGTCTGCAGGTGTGCATATTTGTCACATTAATGATGGATCTGTGTTAATATAAGTCACAGAAGGCTCCTGCACGATGCGTTCACATCCTCTGGGGATGCAGTGGCCTCCCAGAGACACTGCCACTCTGTGGCACTGACGGGGGGAGCCCTGGTTCATGGAGGCAAAGTCTCCATAACCCCACCGGCTGCTCCTCTCTGTCCCAGCACTGGCGTGGGACAGCCCCCATCACAGCTCCATCTCCTATCAGATTATCTCATAAATGCTGACGTGGACCCAGGTGAAGGAATTGCCGGTTACCGATACCTAGTTAGATGTGGAAAGAGTGTAATTTGCAGATATGATTGCGGAGTGAGACTGACGGGGTCTAAATGTCAACCTCTCTACTTAATACCAGTCTGTCTTGAACAGATTATTTAAACCCAAGAAGGACCATAGTACCTACTTTGCAGAGTCGCTGTGAATAGGAGACAAAGAAATAAACATGGAGCTTTTAACACAGTTTCGTGCAGCCATGGTCACTTGAATGATTTCTCATCTTCTGACCTTGAAAATATTTTAGCTCCTAGAGATTAATTTCCAGCCATTTCTCATAGGCTGCCAGGTTACTTCAGGGGGAGGAACAGCCTACGGATGGTTTATGAAAAGACAGGTAGGCCAGAGCCCTAGGCATGTCCATCCCAGTGCCTGCCCCTGGCTCTGCCCAAGTAAGTCACCCCTCCACCCACAGACCTTGACCATGATGCCCGGGTCAGCATCTCCCCTAAGGGCAGCCTGTCTGTAGATGGGGCAAGGACCCACGTGGCTCAGCACAAGAAATGGGCAAGTCAGAGCCTCACTCAACGGGTCTGCAACAGGGAATAGGAAACCACTTGGGCTCGTCACAACTGCAGAGTTTAGAGAGATGCCGAGAGGAAGCACAGATGGGGAGCCTGGGCTGAGGGGCCTCTTCAAGCTGGAGAGATGAGGAAATAGAAAAACCACAAGCAACCAAGCTCGGAGGTGCAGAAAAGACATGGAGCATGGAGGAAACGAGAGCCCAGACGGCAGGGGACAAGCAGGAGTAGATGTGCAGAGGAAGGGAGACCCACTGAAGCAGGGGCACAAGGAACACCCGAAACCTCTCCCTCCAGAGCCCCGAGAGCCGGCCTGGACCCAAGTCCCCCTGCCTTGAGGCCTGGCCGGAGCATGGGGACATGGCTCCCGTTCCTTCATTCCCACCAGGTCACTGCCTCCTGCTGATGTGTGTGAGTCCTACCCAGGCTCCCACATCACTGAGGAACTTGAGTCACTGTGCCCACCACCCACTGGGCCCACCCACTGAGATGCAAGCAGCCCCCAGAAGACCGGAATGCTCCGTCGATTTCGAACTCTGGCCCCTCACCAGGGGGCCTTGGTACTGGCACCCAGCACAGGCCTCGTCTGCCACGGCTCGCAGAGAGCCTTTTCTTTCTTTAATTTCCCCAGAACGATGGGGAAATAGATATCATTCTTTTTTTGACATTCAATATTATTCTGTATTAACTTCAGATGTACAGCATAGTGGTTCAACAATGATGTACTTGAGAGGGTGGTCCCCCAATATTTCAAGTAACCACCTGGCCCCATACATAGTTATTACACTATTACTGACCCTATTCCCTGGGCTGCGATCTGCATCTTGGTGACATTCAGTAACCACCAATTTGTGCTTCTTAATCCCTTCACCCTGTTCACGTGCCCCACCCCCCAGCCGTCCTCCCCTCCGTCAACAGTCAATCTGCTCTCTGTATCTATGAGTCTGTTTCTATTCTGTCTGTTTATTTTGGTCTTTACACGTATAAGCGAAATCTGTTCTCTGTATATATGAGTCTGTTTCTATTTTGTTTGTTTGTCTATTTGATCTTTAGAGTCCACATATAAGTGAAATCATATGGTATTCATCTTTCTCTGTCTCACTGATTCTTTATGAGACTAGCCATAAAAGAAAATGTGTGTTTAGCCAAAATGAGAGAGTCAACTTGACCCTGGCTGCTTCCGAATTTTCAAAGTTTAGGCATGGCCTTGCAGTCTCTTTGGAATTCATTTTCCATCTGCAAAATGGGAGTCACAATAGCATGAACCACGTCAACAAGCCACATCTGCAGGGTCGTGAAACACCCAGGCAGACAATGATGCCGGACAGGCAATGCATTCTTCTTCATTACAGAAGACTTTCCTTTGCCAAACCCGCATAACTTAACAGTCAACAATGATGAGTAAGAAAACAAAAGAAGCACGGTACATGACAGCTAAACTCAGAATTTGATAAAACATTCTACTCATAAAGGGATACTGTCAAGTAAAAAGAAAAAGTGAATTTGAGTAGGAAAAAAAACCTGGTTTGTTTATTAGTTTTGCTCCTAATGCCACCAAATGGACCTCAATCTGAAATGGCTTTTGCAATCAAATTTGCTCTTCTCCAATTCGGCAACTTACTCCTTATGCTAATTTGTCTGCACCTGCAGGGACAAAGAACCTGGCAGCACTGAACGTGGGATCCAGGAAGGAAAAGCCACACAAAGATTCAGGAAATGAAACCAGGACTAAATCATATTAGATGTATAAAGGTTGAGCTTTGATAAAACAAGAAAAGAGTGCAGCAAATGTATGAGAGGTATTCTGACCGTGAAACACGACAGAAACTTGGCCAAAGGAGCCGGTGTCTTCCCTGGGTGCCAGAAGCATGGCGGCAGAAGGGTATGGGGCTTTTTGTAAGGCCGAGTGGCGGGGCCGAGCTAGGAGTCTGCCCGCCTACACTCCCCTTTGATTATGGGGGAGGGAGCACCACAAAAATGCCTCAACGAGCTTTACCCTTCAGGAAGTTAGCCTCGGAGAGCTGGGATTAATTCTCCTTTCCAATTTAAAAATCTATTTAGGGCTCTATTTTGAAAGAAGTACCATGATTTTAAGGAAAAGACTCGGTCACACTTTTCCCATTTTTTCCCATTATCTGGGCCTTCAAACCTGTCACCTGCCTCTCTGCTGTCACCTCATCAGGAGTGTTCTCAAAGTGGCTGGAGACCAAACTGGGCATCCCAGCCACCGTGAATCCTAAGGACACAGTGCTGCGAAGTTAGAGGCACCATTTGTCCTCATTTTACAGATGCCCGATCCTTCCACAGCATCAACTCAACACTGCCCTCCCCTGAAAAAATAACAAAAGCTCAGAGAGTTGAGTATTTTGCTCAAGGTCACAAGGAGCATCGGCTCATAAGAAATCCAGGGAAAGAATCTCAAACCGGGGCGCCTCCTGTGAAACTGCCTCTCAAAATCCAGAAAGAAACGAAAATGTAATTTTTTATATTCTACAGTGCTTCTGCTTTGAATATTTTCTCTATTGCTCTGTCCAGTGTAATTCATTTCAGACTCTGCACTGTGTAAAGCACCGCTGAAATTCAAGTTCTGCCAACAGCAGTAACCGTGGAGGTCCCGGGGATGCTGTGACTGTTGTGTGTTTAATGCTCAAGCAGAAATGCCAATTGTCATCTTGGAGTTATTAGACCTAGGGAACAAAAATCAATTTGGCACATACAATGTTCAACAGCCACTCCCCCGCCCCGCCCTTCCTCAGTCCCTGCTAAGCATCTCCACTCCTGCATGCTCGCCCCACCACCAGGCTTCACACACCTCCACAAAGACTTTAAGAGAAATTAAATAAAAAGGGAATTTTTTTTTACCCACTCTGGAGTTTCACTAGACTAGCTGTCTTATTTCCTTTAGACCAATTTTCGTTTCTTTTAGAAATAAGGCCACTTTTATGGCTGGTAACTGCGCCAAATGCATTTCTATAGCAAATGACACAAACTTGTTCATGAAGTTGCTTTTTCATTAAATTAATTCATTGATATGAAAATCCTGTATTTCTCATATTTTATAAATATAAAGAGTTAGAAAATTAGGGGTTAATTAATTTTCTCAAAACCACACGGGGCAACTGGATGAGAGGTAGGATTCACAGTTCCTGCTCCTTCAGTCCAATTTGTTATTGGAGTCACAGAGAAATGTCTTTTAGTAGAACTTCTTGAGATTTTTATATCCCTAATTCTGTTCTGTTTCCCTAGAGAGGAAGTGTAGTGAAGGGGAAAGAGAATGGACTTTAGAATCGGATGGACGTGGTTAGACTTCCAACTCTGACATTTGTCAGTCATGTGATCCAAGGCAAGTTACATAACTTCGCAGCCTCCGTGTCTTCATTTGTAAAATGTAGATAATAAACATATTGTAAAGGGTGTCTGAGGATTAAACAGACCATGTGTGAAGTGTACGGCAAGTGCTCAATATTACATGTGTGGGTCCTGCCTGCTTGCATTTCTTTTTCTTGGACAATTAAAATATAACCGAACCACAAAAGAGAGGACAAACTCTAGAACGACCTCACTTATTTCCGGTTAGCCTGCAAGTTTTAACATTTCAACTTGACAATAAAATATACTTTGTAGAGAAAATACACTAACGGTACCACTTTAAATGCCAAGGTCTTCTCACTGGGCAGCATAGAAACAGGGAAAATGTGAAGCGGAAAAGGAAAACCAAGGATGTCTTGCTTGGGTTGGCCACTAATGAGCTATGTGAACTTTCACTCATTCATTTGTTCACTCATTCATTCATTCCTTTAAAATGTATTTTACCGAGTCATACCTTCATGCCAACTACTCAGGTTTACAAATATGAAAGAGCTTACCTATACGGAGTCTACATTCTACAATGGCCAAGGGGAAAAATAAAACAACTAGCAATGCAATCACAGGGCTGTGGGAAACAGAAGCACAGGACAGAGTAAGTATTAACATGTAAGGAAAGAGTGACCACTTCTTCCTGAGCAGAGACAGTCATGAAGGTTGAAAAGAGGAGTGGGCGTGTGCAAAGTTTAAGGGTAAGCATGGTCACCCCAGCAGTGTGTGTGGCAAGTGGGAGACACCCCGGCCACCCTTTTGGCTACAATATGGAGCCGTGTATCAATAGCAAGGCACTCCCTGAGAACATCAGGGTGGCACATGACAGGCTGCACAGAGCTGAAGAGCTCCCTGGAGGCCAGATTCCAGAGGACGCTGTGAGCTGTGCTTCAGAGCTGTTGGAGCTTTACCCTCCAGGATAAGCGAGTAAAAAGCAAGACCTGATTTGTGCTTTGACAAACAGGCGGCAGTGGAATATGAAGACTGGAAGAGCTGAGACTGAAGACAGGCAGATCAACCCAGGAAGAGTCAACCTAAGAGGGGTTAAGGACTTGCCCCATGGGAAGGAGAAGAGGGAAAACGTAGAAGGAAAATGGCAGGGAGGAATTGACAGAGCGAGTCACTGGTAGATTATGGGGACAAGGGGATGAGGGGAAGGGAAGTCCCATGGATAACCCTGAAAGGCTACTGTGAGCTTTAAGCCAATCACCCAGGAAAGAAACAAAGACTAAGAAGCAAGTTCGAAGGGGTGGAGGTTCGGATATGCTGAGTTCAAACTCCATGTTGAACCTCTACGTAGGAAGGTCCCATAGATATGCAAATGGAACCATCGGAGCAATGGGACAATCTCTTCCATGGTCATTCACGAGTTATAGTCAGTTGAAGCCACGGGAATGAATGAATTCACCTGTGAGTGTGCATGTCAGGGGCCAACGATGACACCAGGGACAACCCCATGCCTGAAGGGAAAAGCTTCCATGGGCCTCAGTTTCCTTTTCTGTTAAGTGAGAGGGGTGGGCTTCTGCGCTGTCTCGGGTGTGACTGTCACCTCTACAATGTCTCATTTCATGCTTTTCTCCTTGGCTCAGGCTTCCCCTCTCACGCAGCTCTCTTTTCTTTCTTCTCACTTTGTTATTCTTAGAGAAGGCTGTTAGAAACTTAAGCTCCGCTAAAGGGGCCCCTTGATCTTTCTGTCACAAGGACAGGCACACAAAGTGTGCAGCAGGGGGACTTTGGAGAAGAAGAAAAGGCAAGCGAGAATCGGGGCAGGTGTCAGCAACAGGACATGGCCCTTCTCACGCCTTCAAAGAAGCCACAATAACACGGTTCTCCCTCCCACTCCTCAGTTGTTCAGGGGAGGTGGTTTTGTACAAAACAGAATAACACAGGCACCTTTCATTAACTACCCCTGGCATCCCTTCAACACTCTTGCTCCTTATGCTGGAGGGAGCTCCGCCCAAACAGATGTGCCTGAGCTCTTGGTACCTCATTTCTTGCTACTAGACAAAAATTATTAGGACCATAAAATGTTCATTGCCCATATCCCCATTTATAACTCTACCCACTCTTCCTCTTAGCAATGCACAACATTTCCTATTCTTCTATAGCCCACCCACATGAGGCATGTGTTCTCTGGGGAAAATACACCCAAATTCCCACTAAGCCCAAGGTGAAGAGGAGGAAAATCAATTGATTTTTCTTTTTTGTATCCTGCCCATTTCTCATTAGCCTTGACCCCTTAAGTCCTCAGATTATGGGCCAGTGCTTATTTTCCTGGCCGCATTACTAGATTTTATTACATTTGTATGGAGAGGCAAGATGGTCTCATTTTATATGTGGGGAAATAGGTTTAGTGACCTGCTGACAACAAGTAGCCACGGATCAATATATTTTTCCTTCTTATGTAAGTCCAGGGCCATATGTTTTTGGTTGTCAGGGCAGAGTATAAAAAGTACTGGTCATCATATAAAAACCCAACCCTAAGGATCTCTTGCCCTCACTGCAGCACCAGCCAGCACCAGGAGATGACAGCCCTCGGGATTTCCTACAATTCTTGTAGGAAATCTGTAGGTCCAAAAGCACCATATCATTGAGGGAAAAAATGTTCCATCTCTTCTTTTAAAATTAAACCACCGCTTTTAGGTGTCAGAAGTTAAGAATTCCAAATGTAAAGTCAGAAATGAATGAAAACTCAGCAACTGGGGCTTCTCGGGTATAAAACTGTGACTAGGCATTCAGTTTCTAACCCCTGGGATAAAATGCTTGCCTCTTGCAAAGGCCCGTTGCATTGTGGGAAGGACCTAGAGGAGTTCTTTTTCCCTTGATTTTTTGTGGAACTCTTCCCCAAATCTTCAATCATCAACACAGTCTCTCCTAAGTGGTCCTCTCTCCATGATAAAAACCTGGGGTCAGGACATCAGGATTGTATGTTACATACAGAAATGTGAGACAGCCTTAACCCCACCTGGACCACATGCCTGCAGGAAGTTCTTCCCTGCAGGGACCCAGGCACACAAGGGCCAGGAGGTCTCTAGGCACGGATGCCCCTCATCCTCCTCCAAATCCTTTCTCACAGAGTGCTTATCCTGCCTTGCTAAGGTGTTCTTCTTCCCCTGTCAGAGTAAATCCCCCCTTGCTGTCGTTTAAACCTGTTCCTCTTAGCTTTGTCTTCTGTGGAGATGAAAGTACCTACTTTGGAGCCTCCATATATTACCTGTGAAAGCCAGTGACCGCTGGAGTGTCACAAGCCTGTCCTGCTTGGTCCCCAACATGAGAGGAAGGTTGGTTTTCATTGGAATATTTCTACAGGTGGAGGCATGAGGGAGTGAATGGCCCGAGGCATCACAATTTCCACTTAGGAGGAAAGCAAAGCAGACTGCACTAACCAAGGGCAAGAGAGCCGTCCAGCCATGTGCTTTCCCACAGTCTCAGGTCCCGCATGCTTCCCACTAAAGACACAGGCGGCTCTGGGAGCTCCCAGGGTTCATGGGACTTCCCAACTGCAGAGCCAAAGGGCAAGCCCCTCCCAAAGTCAGAATCTCCGGAGTGCGTACCTTCTGAGCCCAATTCCAGTTTTCATAACTCAAACCTATTATCCCAACCTACCGACAGGAAACGTGAACTCCATTAATTTCCGTGCCTTCCACGCAAGTCTTCTCATATCTTCACTTTTCCTTTCATATTCTTTCCAACTGAGAGGGAAAGCTGTTTTGTTTCTTACCAAAATTCTACCCTTCTCCATGGTCCTTAATTTTCTTCCTCACCTACAACCTCTAAAGATTTTGCTCTGCTATCCAGTCCTCTTGACCTTTAATCTGTCTTTCCCGTATTTCCTCCTTCTTGGGTCTAAAACTATACTAAAAGACATTCTCACCTCCATCTCCTAAAAAAAAAAAAAAAAACAAAAAAAAAACACCACCTTGACTTTTCTTACTTCCTTCTATTTATTTTTCTTCATTGCCCAGCCCTTCAAAAATTGAGCCAGCAGATTCATTTCTCTACGCCTTCTCCCATTTACTTCTTAACTCACTAGCATCCAACTTCTTCCCCAAGGGACAGAGGGTGTGAGCGGAAAAGAAGAGCCCTGGTACGATGCTAGGGACTTCTAACAGGCCCAAGAGCCTGGAAAACATGACTTAGGAAGAGCAAGTGGATGCTGAATGAACGAAGGAACAAACAGGGGAAACAGGTGGAAGAGCAGAGGGCAAGCACAGGAAGGACCTAGAGTGAAGGACTGGCGTTCATCCGTGCCAGGCACTGCCCTGGGCACGACCCATACTTTCCTCATTGGATCACAGGTGACTTTGGTTCTGAATTCAGTTCCGCTCCTGATCACCTAAATGATATTGAACAAGTCAGTTACCTGTTTGTGGGCCCCCGTTTGTTACCTATAAAACACAGTGATTGGACAAAAGGATTTCTCATACTCCTTGACACCTCAGGAGACATGAAGGAAAAGCATTTAGTTGTAGATGTTGGAGTCGAACTTAGAGATAAAATACCTGACAAAGAGACTTGTATCATCTCGTTCTTCCTGTTTAACAAACCTATTTATTGAGTAATAATTTGTTTTCTCTTTTTATTTGGACATATATCACTGGGGCCAGGTGGCCTAATGGCAAGATCAGAGTGTCTGAAGCCAGGCAGTATGAATTTGAAACCTATTTTGCCACTTACAAGCCATATGAGAGGCTACTAAACTAGCCAAGCCTCAGACTCCTCACCTATAAAATGCAGCTCCGGCCTCCAAGTGCACCTGCAGAGCCCCCACCCCCAGGACCGTGGCGAGAGGTGACTGAGATAAACAGCCTGGTTCACACGTGGGCGGCACAGAGGCGGCATGGAATAAATGAGAGTTTCCCTGCTTTTCTCTTCCTCTTCTCTCTTTCTTCAAATGCAGGGGCAGCGCTTCTATCGGCTTCTTAACAAATTCTGCATGGACACCCTCCCCTGTCCCGGGCTCCTGGGTGGGCTACTGTCACGGAAACGACGGACCTACTGGAACCCCCTCCTGATGCGATGAAGTAACAGTGCAGCCACCTGCCCATGTTCATGGAGTTAGTTTGTGGCAACATCACAATTAGCAAACAGGCTGTTTCCTTCCTCATGAGGTTCTTGCTCCAGCCTCTCATAACACCCCTGGGGGAGCCACACAGGCGATTTTGTGCTCCCCAGAAATGGTGTATTTTTTCAAACCTGGTCATTATGATCTGACACAAACATGTGTCTCTATTGGGGAGGCTTTGAGATGTCTTTTATCAGAGCGGAGGGACGCCGCCCTCCCCCACACACCTTCTCCTGGGGTTTTCCTTTTCTCCTTCTTACTTCCAGCAGGACCTTCTCCTTAGCTTCATGAATCCATCCATCCAACTCCTCTCTCCACCTTTAGCTGTCTTCTCACTTCAACTAGTTTTAGACATAAATTCAAATTTTCAACCAGAGAAAAATGGCCACAAACCTAAAACTAAACAAATGAATATACCAACCAACACCAACAATGAAACTTTAAATAGAAACACGTGGTAGGGGAGAAAATGTTCCTTTTAGAATGTAACGTGTGGACACTGGAATCCAGCTACGTGTGAGCAGGGTGTTTGAAAAAGCGCATGGGCACAAGACAAAACGCCGTCCAACGGTCAGCACCGCTAACCATCACATGTTCCAAAGACCATTTAATGACGTGGCAAGTCACTTACAATATAAGTTCAAATCATTTTTTTAACTTTTTAAAAATTGGGTAAAAATACAAGCTCAGTATGCTAAAAAAAATTCATATGAATAGAAAATGGGCAAAATATGCAACAAATGTGTGTAATCCACCTCTGGAGAGTGGGCTTCTGGGTGGTTTTAAATTTCTTCTTCATAGTTTTTTGTGTGTTTCGTCTGATTTTTCTATGATCAATAAATAGTGTTTAATAAAAAAATAGTTTTTCATTTGACTGTTAGGTATCTTCTATGGTAACTAACATGTATCCTCAGAGCGTTTTGTTCGTAAAACTGCCAGAGCTATTTGCATGGGCATAGATTGTTATAGCTAGAAAGAACTAGAAAATAGCATCCATTCTTAAACTATTTTTTTTTTATAGCAAAGCTCTTCCTTTAAAAGAAACCTTAAAGAGATGCGTACTTTGTCAACAAAGAGCCCAGCAAGGATAGGGTGCCCGAGCCCCCTCATTCCCACTTTCCCACCCTCCTGGCGACGGGTGAAGTGAGTGAGAGAAATCCCTAGGACCCTGGGAGCTGGGAAGACCCTGATTTGATGCAAACCCTCCATGACTCAGACGAAGACTCAGGCACCAAGAGGGGCAGTGACTTCGAGTAAGTCAAGCTTCCTGACCAGGACGTAACCGAACACCCCAGTTTTCAGACTCCTAAGCTGGTAGCACGAGACACTTGCCTCAAAGAGCAAAAAGCATCTTCTGGTGATGTTCTCGGGATCCGAGATGAGTCGCAGGATCCGACATGCTGACTGAGGAGTTAGCCATCCTCAGCAGTGCACTCAGCAAGCCACGTGCGAAATTCTGCGCGTTCAGCAAGAGCCCACGCTATTTATTGTGTGGCGGTGACCAGGGCCTCTTTAACAACGTCCGTACTCTGCAAATCTCCTTTAATCCCCACCTCCACCCTCCGGCTACCTAGGTTTACAAGAAATACTAGCAAATCCTTTCCCCTGCTTACAGTGAATCAATGTCCCTGGGGTCTGCTAGTCCTCAACCGTGCTTCACGCAGAGCCAACTTTGGGATGGAAGCCTAAAGCCCCCAATCCTGCTGAAGCCATTCAGAGAGCCCAAGGAGCTTGCGGGAGCTGGAGAGTGTTCATCCCCACCCGCCAGACCAGCTCCCACTCTGGTAATTACACTTGGCCTCAAACACAGTGTCCCTGCCTCTGCGGCTAAGCGCACTCTTCATTTTCACCTCACCGAGGGAGTTTGGAGGTGAGGTCGCTCCGGGAGGCTCGCTGACCCGGAGGCAGCTTCGTTGAGGGCCTGGCTGCCTCTCAGCCTGGGCTGAGCCGAGCCCTCGATCCTGGGGTTTGCCCAGCTGCTTGCAAAGAGCTTTGGATTAAAGAAGCTGGATACCTGCAAGGTATTATCATCACCTAACCTTTTTCTATCTTCAGCTCCGGCAACAGCGATGAGGAACCAGCCCCACGTGCCTTGGAGTCTCTGTTTAGTACAGGCCTAGAGGTCTGCATTTTAAAGATACACCTGAACCCCTCAGCAATATAGAAGTGGACTGGAGATCTACTTAAATACCCAAAGAGAAAGGAGGGTTTCTGACCACAGAGCATGGAGGGGCCGGCCTGCCTGTCACTTCTGCCACCGCCACAAAGCCAAAACTGAGTTCCATTGCCAGAGTGAACGGTATGCACTTTTGAGAGCCTCGCCAAGCTTCCTTTGTGCTCCCCACTTCACAGGAGGAGACAAGGGGAGCACTGTTGAGCCTCGGAATCAGGCCCGTAAGCCAAAGACAAAGGGCACTTGAATGGTTGTGACAGTCACCACCGGCCTAACTAGAGACTCTCCTGCGTGTGGCCAGGGTCACCCTCGGGAAGACTAGGAAGGCAGGTGACATACTCACGAGGGAAAAATACATGGTTTTGGAGCTGTCAACAAACAAGGGGTGCCGCTTGAGTTTTCCTGAAAAGTCCTACATTCCATTGATACTATGCTATTTTAAAAAGGATTTTAAACATTTCTATTTGAAAATGGAAGATGCTTATTCTAAGATGTTAAAGAACCCACAAGTTTTTGAAGTCAAACTTCTGCCCCTCTGCCCGGCAATCCCAACCCTGGAAATAACCGACATTAAAATTCGAAATGTATCTTTGCACACTCTTCTCCACGCTCATATATACACAAACACATGTGGGGGTTTTCTTACCTCTCCCCCTCTTTCTTCTCTTCCTTCCTTATAGAAGGGGTACTACAAACATCCCAATGCTTCCATTAAGATTTAGAAATCAGGAATACTAGTTTGATGCGAACCATTTCACCGGGCTGAGATGCAAGACTTGCCCAGTTTTTTGCTTCATGTGATTCTTCTCTCTCTCCCTCTACCACTCTCCCCTCCCCTTTACAGGAAGCACGAGGGGCAGACACATGGGCAGTGGGCAAGTGGGAGAGGGCAGTGACTTTTCTAGGTTGACGGAAATAGCCAATGCCAGCCCTTCTCCTCCAAAGCAGAGGAGGTCACCTAGGAGCCTGTGCCCTCCTCCCCGCAATGCAGGGGACTGGGGCTCCCTGATCTCTGTGTTTTGTCTGGGGTCAAGGGCCTTCCAGCTCAAAGGGAAGCTCACACCACCAGGTGGTCCTTAAAGACTCCATGAGAGTTTCTGGATGTTTCTGAATGGGACCGGATTTAACCCTTCCTATAGCAAAAGCGCCTACGGAGGGACGTTAAAGCCATTTGTTATCATCAGGGTAATGTATTAATCTTTGGTCCATAGCTATTATGGGAAAGAGAGGGAAAGGGACGAGGGAGAGAGGAGGAGAAAAGGGGAGAGAGGAGAAGAAGGGAAGAGAGGGGGAAAAAGGAAGGGAGAAGGAGACAGAGAGATACACTATAAGGATACCATACCTTGAAAACATTTAAGACAAATAAGATCAACAAGCACAAGAACTCTGTAATTCTCAGAGTCCAATTCACAAAACACTAGAAACCCTTACCTGATTCCCCCCAGGGTATACATGCTTGAACACTGGTACCGCCCTCCGTCACATCCACTACTCACACAGAGACACCTGCACAAAGGGCACCAAGGGTGGCTTTATCCTTATTGTCCCTCACTCAAAGGCCTCTTCGCTGCCCTGCTCTCCACCCACCAATCACACAGTCTCCAGCACCACCAGCCCACTGGCCCCCCTGGGGTTTTCCCACAGCCCTACAAACCTCATCCAAACTGACCCTTAGAAAAGAGCTTGAAATCAGACACTAAAATAAAAATTAGCGGTCACTGAAAACAGTCTCCTCTCCTGGATGACCAGTCAGTCAGTGGTTGATGGAAGCTTTTACCTTTTTAATAAAACAGGGCATCCTTGTCACTTCGGACACCAAAAGCACCAGTTACCCACATATTAGTTTGGCCCTGCTCACATGAGCATAAATGAACACGGTTGTAAAACACACACGTATATGTAAACACACCCCTTCATCATCGCCACTACCATCAACACGATACGATACAAAGCCCCTGCAAGTTAGAAAGTTTCTACTTATACACAGTGAAACTGATCATGTCTGCAATCCATTTTTACTGTAAGAGCCAATCACTGCCCTACGACAATGTCCTGGCTGGAGGGAAGTCACTGTCCCAACAATCAGTAACCAATACAACTCTGTCCATCTACTATACATAGAAACATATGTACTGCATTTATTTAGTTTTTTGGTCTTCCCTAATTTAAAAGATCATAACATTAACTGAGCATATACTGTGTGCTAGACATAGACAATGATTCACAAAAATTACATCATTTAATCCTCGAAATAACTCCGTGGTACTGGTGTATTCTTAGGATCCTTTTTAGACTGCAAGCTTCCTAAAGGAGGAGTCTTAGGTTTCTAGTCCCTGGCAGAGTGTCTAACGGATAAACCAGTGGGGTGGCTTAGCAGATAATTAGCACCATGATGAAATCTTAAAACTAGAAGATGTTACAAAGGTTACCTAGACCCTATCTCCCTCTGACCATAAGTGCCATCTAAACGTTCACCCAGCTTGTGCCAATACAGCTCAGCCGACACTCCAGCTCTGGATAAAGCCCGCCCACCCACGGGGAGCTCCGCTGAAATGCTCTCTATGTTGAGTCAGAACGTCCTCTCTGAAGCCTCAACCCACCAAGCCCTTGTACTTATTTGGCTTTTCCCACATCAACATGAAAGACCTTCAAATGTCTGAGGTCAGCTCCCACAGCTTCCAGAGCTTCCAATCAAACATAACTAGTTCATTCAAGGGTCCCTTACCCTTTCAACAGGTTTTGGGACCCTTTATCTTTGAGATTGGGTGGTGAGGAGAGCTGAATTCAATGTTAGTAAGGAGCAGCTGAGTAACATACCATGTGAGTCTGGCTCTACTTAAGGCAACTAAGGAGTGATGGGCCTGGTGGTGAAGGGAGAGGCCAGTTCTACCCGAGTGCCTTCAGATGAGAAAACGGACTTTGTGAAAAGCCAACTGCAGTGTGTGTTTGGACGAGATTCACCCACTGAACTACATGCTTCCTGCAACACAGCAACCAGAACTGACCTCAAAATTCTGGGTATCGTTTGACCAGCTCTCAAACACATAATGTTAATTCCTCACTGAAGTAACAACACTTCTATTAATGCTGAAAATGTTACATTAACCTCTCAGGATGCACCATTCTGTTGGCTCACATCTGGCTCCCTATACACTAAAGCCTGGAATTACTTTTATAGAGCTGGTATAAGTTGTTTTCTTTGAGTGCGGTTTTAGGAGTCTATGTTTATTCCTACTAAATTTCACCATGTCAGATTCAGCCTATCTTTCCAATCTGTCAAGATTGTTCTGAGTGCTGACTTTGCCATCTTTGCCATCCAATGCAAATATTCCCTTTGCTGGTTTCATGTAACCTATAATTATGATAAGCATGTCTTTTTGTTGGGATGTAATTCGCATGCCATAGAATTTACCCTTTTAAATTGTACAATCAGTGATTTTTAATATATTCACAAAGTTGTACAACCATCACTCCTATCTAATTGCGAACATTTTAATCATGCCCAAAAGAAACTATCCCCATTAGCAGGCCCATCCCTCCTCCATCCCTCCTCTGCAACCACTAATTTACTTTCTGTCTCTATGGATCTGCCTGTCACAGACATCCCATATACATGGACTCATACAATACTTGGCCTTTTCTGTCTGTTTCCTTCACTCCGCATCATGTTTTTAAGATTCATCCATGTGGTTGCAAGTACCAATACTTCATTCATTTTTTAAGGCCAAACAGTATTATATTGTATGGACACAGCACATTCATCAGTTGATGGGCACTTGGATTGTTTCTGTGTTTGAATATTATGAATAATGCTGCTGTGAACATTCATGTGCAAGATTTTATGGGGACAGATGTTTCCAGTTCCCTTAAGTATATAACTAAAAGGGGAATGCTTGGGTCATATGGTAACTCTGTATTCAACTTTTTGAAGAACTGCCAGATTGTTTTCCATACCAGGTGAAGTATTTTACATTCCCACCAGTAATGTGAAGTAGAAGTGGAGGGTTCTACTTTTCTACAACCTGGCCAACACTCATTATTGTCTGTCTTTTTATCGCAGCCATCTATGGGGCTATCAAGTGGGATTTCACCGTGGTGTTCATCTGTAGCTCCATAATGTTGAGCATATTTTTTCCCCCACACATTTGTATATCTTCTTTGGAGGAATGTCTATTCAAATCTTAGCCCAATTCTAGTTGGATTATTTGTCCCATTACTGTTGAGTTGTAAGAGTTCTTTCTACATTCTGGATACAAATCCTGTATCTGATACATGATTTGCAAATATTTACTCCTATCCTGTGGGCTGTATTTTAATTTCCCTGATAGTGTTCTTGGAAACACAGACATTGCAAATTTTGATGAAGTTCAATTTACTTTTTCTTGTGCTGCTTGTGCTTTGGTGTCATGTTCAAGACCCACTGCCTCATCCAAGATCATGAAGGCTTATACCTATATTTTCTTCTGAGAGTTTTGTAGTTCTAGCTCTTATATTACATATTAGATCCATCTTGGGTTAATTTTCATAAATGGTATGAGGTAAGAGATTCCTCATTCTTTTGCATGAATATGCAGCTTTGCAGATTTCCCAGCCCCATTTTTCCCCAGTGATTTCTCTTGGCATCCTTGTCGTCATGAATCTCCCACAAACATAAGGGTTCACTTCTGGATTCTCTCCATTCTATGCCATTTCCAAATGCCTGTCCTTATCCCAGCACCACGTTGTATCTATTACTGTGGTTTCGTAGGACAGACACGTCATTAAATGCTGTGGAGGTCAGTCATGGAACGTTGAGCAAGACAGGATGAGGAAAGACCCTGCCACACGACAGGAGAATACAAGCTCCATGAAGGCAGCAACTTCACCTCCTTTGGTCCCTGGTGCATCCCCAGTACCTAGCAAAGAGCCTGACAGATTCGATATTTGTTGGCACTGAACAAATGATTGAATAAAAGCAGGATTAGAATCCCCTATAAAATTTCAATCACATATGAATCTTAGCTGAACCAGCATTCTGCTGTCTCCTTCCATTGTCTCTGGGAAGCTAGTTTGAAAGACCTTGCTCAATGTCCTGCTGAAGTCTAAAGGACATGAGCCGTCAGTGTTAGGATATTGTATGTGACATCCATCCCTCAGAGTTACGAAGAGAACAAGGACTTTGACCAAACCTGGCAGAGGCAGGACTTGGCCAGGTGATTTGAGAAGGAAATCCTCTATCACTCAGTCTCCTAAAACCATTATTACCAACTTCAAATTGCAAAATCTTAGAGCAACCAAAATAATACCTTTGTTAGTTCAAGAGAAAGTTTTGGTGAATTAAAGAAAACTTTCTGGTGAGCTAATGTTCTGAGATGTCACATTTGCCCTTTTTGGAAAAGCAAGAAGAGGAAGCAACAGCAACAGCAGAACCAGGGAAAAGAGGACCCTGTACACACCCTCAACGCTGGTTTCCAGCTCCTGATTAGAAAGTGACACAGTGGGCAGATTTCATCAGAAGATGAAAGAAAAATCAACCAAGAGAAGGAGAGATCTCACTAGTTCCCAGAGATGAATGACAGAGTTTTGTTTTTAAAGTTCAGTTTCTTTTCTTAATCGCAGATGACAACTGACTTTCGAGCTGTGTGTTTGTACATGGAATTGGTGGGTGTCAGAAGCTAACCGAAGGTTTATATTTTGGGATTTATGTTTCGGTGAGGATCTACGTACGAATACTGACGCTGAAGTTGGCTCCCAAGGGAGCCTGTCTTGTGGAAGTCACCTTGCCTGAACTTCTGGGAACTCACAGGCAACTCCTATAATACAGTCACTGCAGCCTCTTGCTCCAGTGCTGCCTCCATGGTAATAAATAACCATCACCATTGTCATTTGAGATTGCCACACAAATGATCTTCTTTAATCTTTCCAATTGAGATAGATATTGTCTTCTGCTGTACAGATCAGAACAGCAAGGCTCAGAGAAGTTACAAAAATTTTCAATTCATAACCGGAAGAGCCATGACTCAAACCAGGGCTGTCCGACACCAAACTGCACCCCCCTGGCCCTCGAACATCCTGACTCTCAAAAGGTTACAATGCACTGAAAATGTGCTCAGAGGGGTTGGAAATAAGAGAGGCTGCCTGTGCCCACGACACTCTCCTGGGTTAATCCAACTGCCCCTCCTGCTCCAGTTCCCCGCGCTGGGCTTGGCCAGCTCAAATGTGCAAAAGCTTAAGTCCACTGCCTTTCTTTGTCGTCCTGCTGCCATTCACAGTATGTACTTTCCTTCTCAGTTTGTGCCTCTATGTGTGTGTGTATAAAAACACTTAACATGAAATCTACTCTCAGCAAACATTTAAGGGGACAGTACAGTAATCAGCTATATGCATAGGAACGCACAGCAGAATTCTAAAACTTTTTCAACTTGTGTGATGGAAACGCTATACCCACTGAACAGCAACTTTTTATTCCCTCCTACCCCCCGCCCCCCGACCCTGGCAACCATCACTGTGCTTTCTGCTTCTGTGAGCTTCACTGCTTTGGGCACCTCATGTAATTTTCATCCTTCTGAAAAGACTTATGTTGCTTTGTATGATGTCCTCAAGGCTCACCCATGTTGTAGCACATGGCAGGGTCTCCTTCCTTTTTAATGCTGAGTTTTTTTAAAATAAATAAATAAATAAATAAGCAGGTAGGTATAGAGATAGATAGATATATAACATATGGTATATGTTTTCTTTATCTATTCCTTTATCAATGGACATGTAGATCCGTATCTGGGCGGTTAGCAATGCTGCAGTGAACTTGGGAATGCAAAGGGTCACTATCCTTACTTATTTATCTAAGTCTCTGCATCTCTGGACAAGTCGGTTGGTTATGCCTCACAGTCTCTTCGTGTACAGTAAAAACATGACTTTTCATTATGTCACATTAGGTGTTGTGATGGTCAAGGTCGAATAAGCAAAGAGCTGAGAAACAGGAAGCAAGGAGAAACACTGGGAGTTTAGAAGAGAAAAATAAAGAAATAAAAGGACAAAGTAGATGGGCGATATTGAAAAATCACTGTTTATAAGCTCTGTAATAAGTTGATCTCCCTGTCCTTGCTCCACCTGCTCCTGGGCAAGGAAGTGAATCACTGAGTAGATCCACAAGGGAAATAAAGGTGAGAATACTCACTGTTGCTAACCAGGTACCTACTCATCCCAAATTTCTTAAATGACCCAGTCTGTGATTGAGGTTCCAAGAGGTCGTGAAGGAACCCACATCACCTTCTATTAATGTTAAATGAGCGTGGGAGTGCACTTCGGGCAGCAAATCAAAACCACTGTTAACGGCTCCTCCAACTCAGGAGTTGCCCTTCTCTTAAAGGGCCAGCTTCCCTTTCATGAAAGACCATATTTTCTATGAATAATACACATATTACTAGGGAAAAAACACAACATCAATTCTCAACATGCTAGATGTAATATAGCCAGCTATACTTAAATAATTATTGTACTGCTATAATTAAAAATTGAATACCAAGACTTATGTTAAGGAAACTCCAAAGCTGATTTTTATGTACTTTCTATTTTCTTCCAAAAAATATCACTCTTACTAGCTTTCCAATATTATTATGATCCAGAAAAAAACTGACAGGCAAAAAAGAGTAAATCAACATATACTTTGTCTTTAAAGTTCAAGTTTGTATTTTATGAGCTATCAAATATAGTGTAGGCTATTTAAAAAACTCAGGTATGACCATATACTATCTTCTATTACTTGTTTTATTATAAAAAGGAAAATCATGTAAAATATCAGATTGGTTTTTTAGACACCAGAGACTTTCATTGCATATGTGGGTTTCTGTCAACCTATTCCTATACTAGATCCCTGGCATATAGCTAATGCTTAATGAATATTTTCTGAATAAATATTAATATTAAAATAAAAACTAAGAAAATACTTGAGGTTGGGACAGTTCAAAGTTTTGCCAATATGGTTGCCCAGTGGATTTTCCATCTTTTCCTGAATTAAAAAACAGTGAGCGCGCATGTGCGCACATGCACACACAGACACTTTGCTTTAAAAAAAAAGCCTAAGGCAACTAGATACCATTCATTAAAACATTTAAGACAAGTGACAACTCCTAGGAATATAGAACAGAGCAAGCAGGATAAAGATAGCTTAGAAATTGCACACACACAGCATTTTCCTACCAATGCCCTAAACCCCTGCTGGCCAATTTTTAAAAGTGAGCTTTTATTGCACCATAAAAAGGAACAAGCTGAGGCTTTCACCTCCAGAGAAAGGTTAGTATCTCCATGGAGAAAGCGTTGCCTTCAGGAGCCCAGGAGGAGAAGAAATCACCACCAGTGGGCAAGGACCACGCACTATAGGGGCAGCACCTGGGTACTGAAACTCTGTTCATTAGCAGCAGGTGAACTACGGCTTAAGAAAGATGCTTCCATTTCTAAGTGTAAGGTAAGTTGATTACTGGGATCTGCTCCCAATATTACCACTAACAACCTTGTCTTTTAAAAACCAGAGACCTTATTTGGGAGATCTGCTTGGCAGTAGCCACGAAAGCTAAGTACTATAGCTTAGCTTAGTCTATCCACTATAAGCCAAGAATCCCACTCATAGGTAGATACCTAACTCTCCCTCTGGACTCTCTCCATCCAACCCTACCTCTTCCATTCCCTACCCTACTCCCACCAAAAAGTAAAAGGAAAAAAATATCAGGATGTTTTCCACTGTCTATTACTTTGTTTTTTAATAAACAATTTGCAAGGACCAAAAACTGCATTTACAGATGAGTCAAAAGGTATGCACAAGAACGTTCATAGCCTCCTTATTCAAAATAGCCCCGAACTAGAAACTATCCAAATGACCAGAAACAGTAGCATGGATAAACACATTTATATTCATACAAATGGAATACTATGTTGCCATGATGATGAGTGATCTACAGCAACTCTCAATAACACAAACAGATTTTTACACACTGACACACACAAATAACAAAGTAAAAGAAACCACATATGCAAAAGGTCGGCACTGTGTGACCCTTTTATATAAAATTTGAAAGTAATCAAATTAATCTGTGGTATCACATATCAAGTGAGTGTTTCCCCCAGGGGTGGTGATGATGGTAGAAGGTGTACCAGGTGGGTGGGGGGATGAGGGAGATGCTATTTTGTTTCTTGATCAGGTCCTGGTTATATAAGACCACTACCTTTATTAACATGCATTAACCTATATGCTTAGGATTGGTAAGTTTATGTGAGCACATGTATATGTCATTTTAAAAGTCCCAAGTCCTAAAAATTCTCCCCTAAAAACATGAGAGGATGAGAGTGACAAATTAGCAGACGTCTCCGTCTATGAGATAAAGAATGACTGTACCCCCACCCTATCCTTCCCTCACCTTCGCTTCTGAAACTGCTCACCAGCCTGCAAACGAGAAGCACAAATGCATAAAAGTCACATTCTTATGCAGGAACCAAGGTACTTCTTTTTGCCCCAAGGCAAGATCAGGTCTCAGTTTTTACACACTAAAAATGGACCAATTAGGATAATGAGTGAATTCAAGTCTGTCATTTTCAAGTTGATTGCTGTGGTATCTGAGATGGGCCCCACTCATTACAAAGAGAAATCAAATTCATTCAGGGAACACGCATCATTTAGGAACGTGAACTAATTGGGCACTTGTCCTGGGTGCTCCATCTGTAAAGTCTACTGGGGAAATGGAGGTTGGTCCTTGAGGTTTAATAAGGGGAAGAAGAAAGGGAAATAAACGTTTAAAAACCTATGATGAGTCAATACTGTGTTAAACGTTCATAGCATCCTTATGACAGCTTTGAAAGGTAGGTACTGTCGGCCTCATTTTACAGAGTCTGAGAAAGGATGAAGCCTACGCAGGCTGTGCTGCTACTGAATGAAGAAAGATTCCGTTTTGGGATCACGTAGTCATTGGGCTCTTTCCCTATCACACAGCTTCTACACAGGTCACAGCCTTTGGACAAAATGTCTAGTTAAAAGAACCAAAGAGTTTTCTTTTCAACTCTGCTTCAACTCTATCCTGATATCAGAGAGTATTCCAAGTACGAGGAAAAACACATCTACCCAGTTGCCTGGGGAGACGATCTTAAAAGCTGAGGTGGTGAGGATAAAAGATGATAATAATACTTGTGGCTGGGTCAGACCACTTCCTCAATCCAGCCCAATGTTCTTTCATAAATGATGATGTACGAGGGGTGTTCTAGGAGCGCTCTTCCCAAACACAGGCTTCAGAAGGTTAGATGTCCACGTTGAATGTGTCTACCTTCTCTTAGACCTGAGGAGGAATCGGTTCTAGCACTGCAGAACTGGCCAAGATGCAAACAGAAAAAGGTAATGGTCCAACCCAGAAGCCTTCAGAGAAAGAGCAGGTAAACCTCACAGACGGCTCTGAAGTGCTGCAACTCAGACTGGAGCAGGCCTTCCCCGAAAGCTATTCCGTCCTCATGCTGCTGCCAGGACCTGGAATAAGCATCTCTGTACCTCACATCCCCCGACAGGATGGGATGATAACAACTCCTACCTGTTCTCAAGGGCGTTAAAAGAAGTAGCTGACGTCTGCAGAGAGAAGTGCCACGGAAGTGCCGAGACTTGTGTGGCTCAGAGCAGGGAGCCCTGAACAAGGCTGACCGGTGCTGGTCCTACACAGACTGTACACATTCTCAGCTCTGAACAGAAAAGGTTTAAGAGCAACTTCCTAGTGCACAATGAGACACTAAGGTAAACAGACAACGTGGACTTATACCAGGGGACTCAATGGATTGTGAAGCCAGAAAAAAAATTAGAATGAAATTCACCAGACTAAAGAAGATGTGCAGTGAGCCCTGCACTTGCAAAATCACGAAATGGGCATCTGCCCTGGGTACCCTCTCCAGCAGCATCGGCAAGGCTGGGCACTGGGACAACTGAATGAAACCACCCGGGAGGGCTGGTCAGGACAGAGCAGACACAGAGGCTCTTTGAATTAATACTGATGGAAGGTGAAAACAGAGAAGGGGATATGGGGAGCTACCGAGATGGGGCAGCAGATACTAAATGGTTATGCAAAAATAGCCAAACAACAGACAAATCAAACTCAATAGCTGGCTCATGATCTGGCAACTCTCCTCTGAGGCTTCCAGATGGCGGCAGGCAGAGTGAATAAGAACCACCTCCCAGACTGTCCATGTAAAATGTGAGATCAGTTTACGTGTTTATCTGCCACCACACTAGCCCCTGAAAAGCAGGTATTATCATTTTTAAAGAAATGAGGGTCAAGGTGACAAACTAACTTTCCTGAGACATTGAAGCCATCAGTAAAACACAGGTTTGGCTGAAACCAGAGCCCTTGCTCATTGAACTGGTTCCTCCTGTCTCTTATCACAGTTATCCACCATGCACACCAGCTCTGTGCAAATCCCTAGGCCAACTTACTATGAAATTCAAACCATGGTATGGCTCTGGAGTTCAAGGTGATGGTCTGGAGGGCAGTGAGGCATCCAACAAGCATTTGAAGAGGGCCTGCTGTGGGCTAGGCTGGTGCTAGACATGGATGATGCAGAAAAAAGAGGACCCCCTCCCTGGCCTTGGCCATGCCCATGGGCACCAGCAAGCAGGGCATAGCAGCCATCCTGGACAGGTCCCCCTCAGCACAGACCGCAGCCACAGCTGCTCAGATGCATCAGCAACCTACACAGGTGCTGGCGCCCTTGAAGGCCACCCTCCGGGAACCCTGCAGCAAGTAGTATATTCTTCCTGCTGAGTTTTGACAGTTCTTCATTAAAGACCTGAAGATTATGGCTAAAAGCTGCTGCACTTTCCTTTACTTTTAATTACAGTCCTGTGGAAGGTTTGACTTTTTTTTTAAATAGCAAAATTGCTGCAGAAGAAAATAAAGTCCTTAATAATTTATTTATAATGCTATTAAGACAAAGTCATGTTTTATTGGGCAATGCACATTTATGTTGTGATGTGGAAGTCAATAAGGGGGCGCTTGAGCCGTATATAATATCTATTAATATTCTCCACTTAATGTTCACCAAACAAACAATGTCTCAGCATGTATAAACAATTTCAATCATTAAAGCAGATGATTTTCCCAGTTTAACTATTTCCTCCTGAAAGAACGCCTCAGCCGTTTGACACGCACAGCCTACCATTCCCAGCAGAGCTGTCCTTGTCTCACACTGACTCCAACTGCAAGCGACCTCGGGGTACGGACCCTTCCTCCCTCATCTGTGAGATGTGAAGATGTCCACAAGACGGTGTGCTAGTCTTTCCCAGCCATGAGGCTGCGAAATAGCGCTCCTTGGGGCCTCATCTTGATCACCGCTACCTTTGGTTGAGTACCGTTTTGAAACGAGTTTCCTTTCCCCACGTGGGTCGTCCTCTCCAACTCCTTCACCTGGCTTAGGGGACGGATATGTAGGATGAAGACTCACTGGCTTCGGTGGGGTAAGGGTTTGCTCCCTGACTTGCTATTTGTCCTTGAATAGGGGTCCTTCCGGAATCCCAGGCCCATCACTTCTCGCAGATGGGGGATTACATGAGAACGCTCAGCTACCACAAAGGAGCGAGAGAGGATTAAGTAACAGGCTTGTAGGGGACTCAGCCAATACTTGATACTCCAGTAGACACTTGGCCATAATTACCTTTCAAGACTCAAAGAACTTGCCTGAAATACCTCCCAGATTCAAGGGCTAAATGGTTCTTTAAGAGAGTGTAGTGCCTTTTTTTTTCCTCCAAGAGAACGGTACCAACAACTGAAGGGACCCGAGGCTCCATTACAATGGTGGGTTTCCTGCACCTCAGCTCCCTGGAGTCCTGAAGGATCAAGACCACTGTGTTTTCCAGTCTTATATCATTCCCCGCCCCCACCGCTGCCCTCCTCTGTAGGTGAATGATGATGCTAAGAACACGAAGGGAAATCTGCTGTGAATATCTCAACACTCTTAAGACCCTGCCTCCACTCTAAATAATTTGGTCATCCCACTATAAGCTACATGTTCACCATGCTCAAGAGAGACTACAGGCTTCATGGAAAGAACTCATATTTAAGCAGGAAATCAAAGATGATTAGACGATAATAATAGTTATTGTTAGCATTGAGAAACTGGTCTATGCTGGCATTGATCTCAGTAATTTTCACTTATCAAATCCTTTATTCCTCAAGACAACCCTATGACATTGTTACTATTTCCATGTCCATTTCACTGTATTGAAAAAACCATTCATCACAGGAAGGTTAAAAGCTTCCTGATGCCACGTCTCCAGGGATTGGTGCCACCAGACTCACATCCCGGCAAGGCGGTGTCAGGCTCTTACTTATGCTGTTTTTCAGAGTTGGCATGAATATCTGACATCATATGTGTAAGGAACTGGCCACATTGTAGGCAACCAGCAAACAGTATTTTTTATAACATTTCGGTCAAAATAGCTATTTTCATGAATGTTATTGCTTTCCCCAATTGATTATGACACAGATTCATCTCTTATCTTTCTCCCCTCTACCCTAACCTCCAGTGTTTTCAACTCCACTGGCCTTGCTGCTGTCTCAGCCATGGACACAATGCCCAGGGGCAGCCAGATGTCGCAGAGATGTGCCTGACATCCCGTCCACAATGCTCCTAGGTCCTATCAGCTTCCTGTCTGCAGTTCAGTTCAGAGCAACAAGTCCCCGCCCCCTTCCCTGTATTTCCCTCGCTAGTGCTTCAGCCTCTGAAAAACTGGCCACTTATTTTATATGTGCTGTGTATAACTTCTGCTGCAATCCCATTGAACAATGGAGCCACGGATATGTTAAGATGCTCTCAACTTTTGAGTCTCTGATACCTTGAAGATTATAGACTCCTTTGCTGCAACTCCCTGATCCAATCACCAAAACACCATCATCTTGTTTAGCTCAGGTAAGCACTGAGCTGAAGGTGTTCAAACAAATGATAGCAACAGGGAGGCAGATAGCAGGGCTCCTAAGACGCTGTTCCTGGAAGATAATCACAGTAATTTGCTGTCACCGTTTTCTCACAGTCCAGACAGAAGAGCAGCGTCAAGTCCCAGAGAGAAGGCAGAAGTTTTGAGGCCTGAAGAAACACATGGTACATATGAATGCTGGGAACCAGAGGCAAAGCCAAAGCCAAGAAATAATGAAGAAGCAGATGGAGGGCCGTCAGCAGGAACATGGACCCTCCCACTACCTCACCTAACTAATTTGGGGCAGCTGGCAGTGGGTCTAAAGACCACTTTCAAGTGGCACAATGCCTCGCTCCTCAAAATGTGGCCCAGGAACCAGCTACACGGGCCTCACTCAGGAACGTGTTAGCAATGAGGATGCTCCCCTCCCAGACGTCCTGGGTCACCTTCAGCACTGGGAGCTGGCTATTCCCAAGTACATTACATATGGAGAGGTTCATAGCTCAGGTCAGACTGGCAGGACCCACTTGCCTACAAAACAGATTCCATTTTGAAAATTCAAATGAGTAAGTCCACATTAGCATATAAATACAAAATTAGGAGAGGGGAAAACAACTGAGAAGCTGTGCTCGGGACAAATGCAGTGAGACCAAAGTAAAGATGGCAAGAGATTGACAGGGAAACCCACCAAGGATAGTCCACCTGTGGCTCTGATCCACCCTGTGCTTGTCATCTTCTTGCTCTGAGCCCAGGGAGGCTGGCATGTGTCAGGGCAGGGAGATAGAGAAGGGGGAGCTTCCCCTTGGGCTGGCTGTGTCCCTCCATGGAGGTCCCAGCTGTCTCCAAACAGCCCTGGGTTCCAGTAACTGCTCCTTCTCACCACTCCATCACCTACTGGTCCACAGCTGACCACAACACTTCACTGTTATTGTCTGCATTCTGCGCTATTCCTTCCTGCCCCTTCTGAATAATCCTGCAGTAAATCTTATAAAACTCATTTGGAGTAGATACCCTGTTTTCTGTGGGGACTCTGACTGACAGATTTAAACAAAACTGTGGGTCCAAAGAAAGAAAGAAGAATGGAAAATAGTAACCTGTCATAGGGGAGAAATGGACTCAAAATAAAGATCCAGGGGGAAAGGGGTTGCAACCAATTTAACCAAAGGCTGATGTCACGCCACACTTAGATGTCAAACCTAGTGCTGTGCTCAGATATGAGCATCAGCTTCCCCTCCATCTATTAATAAGTCCTAATGCTCACACTGGGGAAAGTTTCCAGTGCATTTCAGTCCAGACTCTCTGTCTATCAAGTGTATCCTAGTTGTGCATCTTCTAGTATCAATATCCCTCCAGCGGCCTGTCTGGCTTGCAGCCAGGAAACAGCCTTAGAAGATAAGACAACACCTGAACATGTCCCCTCTCCTTCCTTTCTTCCGAAAGTACGAACAAGTACTTGACTAACTAGTCTCTGGTTTCCCTGAGATCTACCCTTTTATAATCAACTTGTTCAGGTGCCCCATTCCTTTGCATAACATGGCCCCTTTTTTCTAGAAGCTTCCAGGATTAGATCTGATCAAATTTCTTTCTGATTCCCTTACAATCACATCATGTCAGATGGGTACACTCCTTGGCCTATCTTCCAAACAAAATGTGGCCGGAACGGAAAAGAGGACAACCACTCAGGAGGGACCATTTCCACAAGAGGCCAATGTGGACAGACTGGTCAGGTAAAAAGGTGGCCCTGCAGCTCCCCATCCATCACCGCCACTGAGGCATCAAGCCTGGTCCCACCACATCCTCGTTCTGTCCCTCTCTCAGAATCTTATCGCCAACGACCAGTTCTGACATAACTCGGTAGCACTCAGCATCCAAGGCCCTTAGCTGGCCCACTTCTTAGTAAAGTCTACCTTGCAGTTCTGAATCATAAAAATTGCTCCCTTATCCAGCTCCTTTGGAGCTTGCTTGCTGCTAAGTCAGAGCCCAAGAGACTTCCTGTAAGCAGGGCACATACATGCATAGTCACGCAGGGACCTACAGGGCAAGAAGATTCGAGTAGGGCTTCTGGATTCCTGGCTTAAGAGCCTAAGTGGAAGGTGGTGTTGCTCTCTCACTTTTGTCAAATTAATTGATTTATTTTTGTCTCTTTGGCCTCCTGCACTCCATAATAGTTTCTTTGTCCTTCCCCTTTTTCTCATCCCTTTGACTTTTTTAGAGAAACTCAGTTGTCTTTTACATTCCACATCCTAGATTTGGCAGATTGCTGTCTGTGGTGTCTTTTAACATTTTTTTCCTTGTCTTTTTAACATTGTGATAAGATACACAAACCGTGAAATTTACTATCTTAACTACTTCTAAGTGGACAGTTTGTTGGAACCATACACATTCATGTTGTTGTATTAGCATCACCAAATCCATCTCCAGAACTGTTTTCGTACCCCTGCCCTGGACCCCAGCCCCGTCAAACACCGACTCCCGGACCCGTCCCCTTGTCTCCATGCCTGGCAGCCACCCCCTGCCTTCTGCCTTGATGAATTTCACTGCTCTAGGCACCTCCTACAGGTACAATCACACAGTATCAGTCCTGTTGTGACTGACTTACTTCACTTAGCATAATGTCCAATAGGTCCATCCATGTTGTAGCGTGCATCGGAACGTCCTTCCTTTTAAAGGCTGAATGATATTCTAAGATATATATATAGCACATTTGCTCATGCATTCCCCTTTTGATGGGGGCACCTGGGTTGTTTCCATCTTTAGCTATTGTGAGGAATGGGTGGTGTCATTTGTCACAGTAGGGAAACAGGAGGGTGCAGTATGCAAGGTACAGGGAGAAACGGTGAGTCCAGTTTAGGGCATGTTAACGTTCAATGCCTGTGAGACATATAAGCGCTCACATTCTTTATGCAAATGTGCACACATCTCTTGAGCTCCCGAAAACATCTGGGCTGGAGGTAGATTCCAGTTGCAGAAATCTGGGCGTCAACAGAAAAATGGAGCGTGATGAGATCACCTCTGGAGGGCAGGCGGAGCCCAGCAGAAGGCCTAGGGTTGAGTCCTGAAGAGCCCCAATTCTGTGACGAGGAAGAGGAGGAGGAGCTAGGATAGGAGACAGAGCAAGCATACAGGAAAACAGAAGTTCAACAGCGCGCAGGGTTATTTGATCCCAGGGAACATCTGGAATAAATGGAGGATGTCAGGCCTCATCTGCTTGGTAAAAACTAGGACTGAGAATAGATATCATTGAGATTCACTGAATTGTGAATATTGACTTTTCAAACATGGTACACCACATTTCAAAGTATATACTTGAGGCTTGCAGAAAATAGGCAGTAAATCTAAGAAACTCATGGGTTCAAGAAAGAGTAGAGAAATACAACTACTAGGAAGGGGTGTCTAAAATCATGGGCCTTACATTTGTGACAAATTTTTAGACAATGTTTGAGATACACCAGATAGAACTTGCAAGGTGGTTTTAAAGGAGAAAAATGCTCTACGCACACGTGCCGTCCCCAGAGACAGTTAACTTGACTGCCTGCAAAGTGGAAGCGTTATGGGATGGCGTTTTAAAACTCTAGCTCTTAGCAATATGCTATCTGTAAAAATGATGGTTGGCCAAGAAACACGACGCTTAGGTTGGATTTCAAGAAAAGTTCTCTGTGACTGGAAATTATTAAAAACGATCAGAATTGTTCAGTGCTGATTGGAATCCAGAGACCATGGAATGGCTTCTTCTAACATAGTTTACAAGCAAAAACTGGCTGTCATCTGTCTGGAACTCTGCGTGCGGGCAGGCCTCAAGATGAAGACGACGGGCGTGAAGGTCTCTCGTGGGTCCTTCCTTTCGGAACATTCTGTGATTCTCTCCATGGTTTTACCGGTTTGGGTGAAGTGCTTTTGTCACTCCAGTTTCCAATCTATCAGAAGAGAGAGACCAACCAAGCCTCTCAGACTCACTGGTTTTTCCACTTCCCCGAGAAACTCAGCCGAAGGCATCTTTCACCTTTAATTACACGTCTGAGTGTTTTCCTCTTAGACTATTATCCTTCACGGCTTATCTGTCTTCCGTTCTCCACCGTTTCCCTACTTTATTTATCTCCCTATAAAACACACTCACATTTGATTTTTTTTCTCTCTGAACTCTAGCATTTTGAGAACTCACTGTTGGTGAGTAAATATAAACTATGTATGACATGTAAAAAAGTTATTAACAGGGGTTTTATTAGGTCAACATTTTATTGCTTTTGGTCAAAGGCCATCACAAGACTTATGGAGGAAAAAGTAACATACAAAGAGACTTTTAAAATAAATTACAAAGATCAAAAAAGGACTAAGTTAGAATGAGTTCTTAAGTGTAAAAATAGGTAGCATTTCAAAGTTAATTTATTAAAACCAAGTCATAAGACCTTCATAGCATTTTCGCTGGAGTATCTGACATCACCTTAGCTCTGATTCTGAAGAGGCCAGGGGCTAAAAGAAGATCAAAAGTTAGGTGTGTGTCCCTGACATGCAAACCTCCCTCGTCTGCTGATGTTCTAAGATGAATATGAGTTTACTTATCCCCAAAATGGTTGGAGTTATTTCTGGATACAGGGGAGGAGGAAATAAATATGTACGGAATGCCTACTACGTGTATGCCATTTTCATTTACCCTTCACAATGACCCCAGGAGAAAAAAACTTGTCCGTTCCACTTTCCACATAAGGAAACAACAGTTCACAAAGATCAGACAGCACCTCCAGGTCAGATGTTAGCAAATGGCTGAGCCACAGTCTGGGCCCAAGTCTATCAAAGCCCAAAGCCCATGCAGTTGCACCACGGTCCGCTAGAGAGGAAACAAATGTGAAAGGTCCTCTGATTCCAGGTGGCCTCCAATCCCAGGAAATGAACAGGCATCTTGCCTCTGATGATGAAGTAGACGTGAATCCAGAAAAAGAGCGCTGTAACTGCCCGGCTGAGCTTACAAGACGGAGGATCGATCAAGCACTGTGAAATTGTACGGCACTGTCTCTTAACACCTGAAAAGAAAAGCTGGCCTTTAGAGATGGGAGTGGATGTGCTACTCAAAAGTCCTTTAAACGAGATGTCTTGGTCTCAGAGAGACTGTCTGCTAGTTCATTCTCCTTGCCAGGCACTTGACAGGCAGCAGCTCACTGAGCACTCACAACCGCGTTCATGGGACCGTGATACCTGGTACCATGAGTTTACCTTGGAGAGACCGAGTCTTAGAGAAGTTAGGGATCTTGACCAACATCATTAAGGAGTTATGGTCTGGATGCAGGGTCACTTCCAAAGACAAGGCTTGCTCCACAGAAATGCCACTGCAGGGGAAGCCTGGGAGACACCTGAGGCTGTGCTGCTCAGACGTCAAGGTGCAGAGGGATCACCTGTGAGTTTGCGAACACGGGATTGACTCACTGGAGCTGGGGTGGAGCCTGAGATTCTGCATTTATAACAAGCTCCCAAGGGCATGCCGACACTGCTGCTGGTCTCCAGAGTACTGTTAAGAGTAGATGTGACGGGAAGCAGGTCCTCGAATAACGTGGCTTTGTTCAACTTCATTTCATTACAACGCTGATGAGATGCTGTTGGAACTTAACTCTTGTTTATATCAACTAGCCTAGGGTAAAACTGGTTTCCGTTATGTGTCCTTTTACTTCAAGTCACAGAACCTATCGACGATGCTGAGTGAGGACTTACTGAGTTTACAAAGCCCACTCTCCAAGCGCCTGCCTGACCATGGCACTCCCCTGCTAGGTGGCTTCAGTGGGAACTGTGCGCTTTCGGAAACCTTCAACTGCTGCCCTAAGTGACGGGAAGGCAAACTTCCCCGATACAGCTGCTAAGGTGGGGAGTGGGGGCCCATAAAAGGTTGGGATGGCCACCTCAGTCCTGCAGACACAAGGACAACTACTGGGCAAAGGAAGGACTCTCAGCGGCAATAAGCGGTACCCCTTTGTAAGGCAGAACTTGGGGGTCCTATGATCTTGGAGGCTTCAGTTCTCAAATGATTATGGTCCCAACAGATAAGCCCCCATCAACAGGGATCAAAATATTCAGCCAGGGGAGGGGCTGGCAACTCGGAGGTGTTTGGTGCCCAGTTGCTCCGCTACCTTCTGCCACAAATATTCCAACTCTGCTGTGCATCTCACGCCTGGTCCCCTGCCCCTCTCCCCCTCCAGGGCTGTGGACCTCTTTCAAGGAACCCAAGAGCACGTGGCCCTCTTCCCTGTCTGCGATGCCAGGTCGAGGCCAGCTTTCATGGAGTGTTCTGCTATTTCAGTGAAAACCAACCTCCCAGCAAACTGCTCTGGTTACCTCTGGGGTCACTTAGGGGTTTGCATAGTCTATGGTGATTGCTTTATTTCAGCAGGAAAAGAAAACACTTATGACCGTGTTTTTGCCGCTGACAGTGGCCTTTGTGTAGGGAATCTTTCACCTGGAAGGAAAGGGAAGCAACTGATGGCACACCTGGCAGCTGTTCCCACAACTGCTTGCTCCTACCCTGCTCCCCCGGGAGGAGCTCCTACAGGACACTGCATTCAGCACATGTCCAGCCAGGATGGGTGACACTGGGCAACAACCAGACTGGGGACACCAACGCAAAGGTGGATCCTGGTTATGCTCTCCAGGGGAGAAGTGGCTCCTCACGGCTCTTGACCAATATTGCCACAGTGAGTGCCTCCCAAACAGGCATCTCTAGTCCCTTCCCCTCACTCGCCTAATGCCTCAGGTTTGAGATGTAGCCTGGGAAGCGGGGTGGAGAGAAAAGCATGGGGTGAAGACATCCCCCTATTCTAATATGACAGGTGCATCACATTTTATCTCCACCTTTTGGCTTAGACACTCTTGGGGCACCCAGAATCTTCGTCTCTTTTCCTTTTTTCGAGTCAGTCTATTATCACGTCCAGTGCTCTTCTTGTCAATTTCTTCCCCAGCATCATCTCCTGCCCCTCGCTCTACCATGACCTCTCTCCCCTACGGCTGGTTGTGAAGGTTCTCTTTCATTTTCCCATCACATGATATTTGTAGCACTAACATTAGCCAACCAATTCTTTCCCAACCCTGCACAAAACGCCCCATGAAAAGGGATGTCCAAGTACATACAGAGCCAACCTGCACAAGGCCAGCAGCCCTCCCTGCACTGCAGCCTCCTCTGCACATGCTCAGCAACTCAGCAACTCGCCAGGGAAGCCGTCAACTCCTAACCTCTGCATTGGCCCCGAACCTGGCCATACACACCTAAGGCTGTGTCCAGCTTCTGTGTGGCAGAAAAGAGGCCACTCCCGCCGCACCACCCCCTGAACTAAAATGATACCATATTAGGACATTCAAGCTTCAGTGATTAAAGTCTCAACAGCAGCACCTCAGAGCCGGGCCACCGGGGCGGCATGTGGTGCTGGCCAGGTCCTGGAGCTGCTCGTTTCTCCCGGAAGGCACACGTGCCAGTTCCCACTTTCCCTCAATGCTGTCCCCTCGTGGCCTTGGATTTGTTCTTGTCCTTGCCTTCCTCTACTACCGTCTAGTTTCCTCTGGATGTGCTAGTTCTGTAGCTGTGTCGTTCGGGTGTGTGTTTATTCTGTCTTCCCCCTTTGGGCACCTACTTCATTTATTCACTTCTTCATTCTCATCTCCATGAGCCTGATCTCCGCCCTGGTTCCAGCTGGCCAGCCATTCCAACCTTGCCACACTCTCCCAGTTCTGGCCACGGGATTTATCTGCCCCACACTGACAGATGACGGGGACAAGCCCCACTGAATCCTGATAATTAATTAGTGGGTAAAAAGGGAGTGAGGACTTTCCCACAGAAACCTAAGAGAAAGAGTTTAACTTTAAAAGGCACACCTGTCGACTAGCAGGACATAAACCTGATGGATAGTAAGACCGAGTAGTAAATGAGAGAGAGGAAAATGGGTCACATAAATTGTGTAGCAAGTGTAGATAGACCCGTAGGGGAGCGAGCCCCACAGGATCGATGCTGAGAAGTGATGCCTGGGGAGGGACAAGACACCCCTGCCGAACCAAGTCAGGTGTCGCTCATGGCAAATGGGCCACTTGACAGAACGCAGAGGGAGTGAAGTTAGTGATTAAGTGGGCGCACTTCGGAGTCAGGCCCCAGGGTTGGTTCCTTACTCACTGGGGGAGCGTGGGCAAGTTACTTAACTTTTTCAAGCCTCAGGTTCCCTGCATGTCACATGAGGATAATAATGCCCATCCAAGTGCTGATGATGCGATTTAAAGAGAGTAGTGCATGTGGAGTGCCTAGTAGGCACAGTGCCTAATACATAATAATTTTTTAATAGATACTTGTTTAAAACACATTGTTTTTGCTATTAGAGCAGAATCCTGAGCCACATGGGCAATGGCTCTTACATGACATCAACGGCTCATGTGTATTTTCCATTTTTTAATTGAACTTTTTATGTTGAGGTAATTACAGACTCACTTGTGGTTGTAAGAAATCCAGAGAGATGGCACATATTTGTTACTCAGTTTCCACCAATGGTAGCATCTTGCAAAACTACCGTATAATATCACAGCCAGGCTATTAATACTGACGTAATCCAATAATCTTATTCAGAATTCCTGTTTCAATTATACTCGTGTGTGTGTGTGTATGTTATGCAATTTTATTGTGTGTGGAGGTTCATATATCCACCAGCACAGCCAAGGTGTACAACGGTTCTATCACCACAAACACACATGGATTTTTAATCAATTTTTTTAAATGGTCTGCTTTGGGGGTGGCCACAGTCAAAACTCATTTTGCCTGTCTTCTGGCTCCTGGTGCATTTATCGGTGATGGCCAGGAACCAGTCCTACACCAGCTCTTCATCCTCCAGTGCTTGTGGTTCAACCACAGGAATAGAGCACTTGACCATCAGAGAAGGTGCCAAGGAAAAGAGCAGGGCAGGAGAGGCACGAATAAGAGGAAGCACAGAGGAGGAGAGGGAGGAAGAAAGGCAGAAGGGGCAGGAGCTGCAGCAGCCCCTTCCACGTCCAACAGATCAGAAGGAGCAGCGCCCTGCCCCTCACCTTGGTGCCCGCCCTCCTCACCCACAGGGAAGTATCTGGCAAACAGGCTGGTTCTGATTTGCTCTAGTCTAGAGTTTAAACAAAGCCAGCTCTGATTCATCCCAAGTTTGCTTGTAAACACAAGCCCACAGGGAGAATAAAATTAGGCCCCCAAACCCAGACCCTATTCAGGTGAAAATTAAATGGAAAGACACAATAGGAGGGAGCACATGGGCAATTAACACTTTTACACTATTTAAGTTCAGGTTTAAACAATCTGTATGCTTATAAAAATAAAGGAGTCTCATTATATAAATCTTGGCAAGTATATAAGAGGAAAATAATAATCACTCATAATCCTATCATGATAGATTTCTGGGGTGTAATATTCTCACAGGTACACTTTCTATGCAAATGGACAACACTTAATTTTACAAAACTTGCACTGTACTACATAGAGATTTGTATCCTAAACTTTCCCTTGAACGTTTTCCTCCGTATTTTGAATAAGCTAAATCACTGCGGACAATGAATTTAGAGAGGTGCCGTTTCTTCAACCACTCCCTATCTGACCGCTTCTCTCAGTACTGATGTGCAGTTGTCTGTTAGTCCTGCTTTTGAATAATTTTTAAAAAACAAAGCACCTCTGTGTTGCCCATGTGGGCTCCCATTCCACTGACAGACTCAGGAGCCTGTGTTGATCCAAACCCAGTGGTCTCCAGTTCCTGGAGGGAATTCTTTCTGCTCGCATGTCAGCCAGCTCCCTGTGTCTGTCCTGCTACTCCGCCCTAGCACTCTGGAGAAAGATATACCCTTAACTTTCACAGAGGGAGCAGGGAATTGTATTTGCTTCTATTTGTCTATGTTACTTGGTTAAGGAAGAAAGGGAAAATGTTTTTCTGTTTGTTTCTATGCCAACTCGACTCTCCAGAGGGCCAAAAGGAAGAACAAACACGTGGCATTTCATGAGATCGTTTTTCCCATCTACACTGACACCTCCACCACTGTAGATCCCAGACACACTAACAGTGGGCAGGACATCATAATTTTGGAATATTCTTAATGGAAACCTTCTGCAGGACAAGGTGAGAGACCCAACAACCTTCCAAAGTACCTCAGTATCTAGGATTCCTAACATTTTCATGACACCCAAATCCACGGCTATCAAGTTCTTACTCCATCAGACCTCATTTTCATTCTTCCTGGGACTTTGTCACCATCACTGGGCAATGGTGAGGCAGGCAAAGACAGACCGTGATGTCACCACATCAATGACCTCATAGCATTTACAGAGAGAAGCCCTCTTTCCATACAGAAAATCTGAGACCTCCCAGATGATTGTTATTAGTAAGACTCAACATTGTGTTTATGCATTGTGTTTGACATGATCATATTAAAGTCATGCTTAGGTACTGGCTGGTGTGGCTCAGTGGACTGAGTACCAGCCTTCAAACCAAAGGGTCACTGGTTCAATTCCCAGTCAGGGCACGTGCCTGGGCTGCAGTCAGGTCCCCAGAAGGGGGCACGTGAGAGGCAACCACACATTGATGTTTCTCACCCTCTTTCCCTTTCTTCTCCTCTCTAAAAATAAATAAAATCTTTAAAATAAAATAAAATAAAATAAAATAAAGCTCAGATGTATTATTTTCTGTGTAGATGTAAGCATGTGTCTTATAATGCTTCTTTACTCAGAATCAAAATACTTTCCCCATATTATAGAAACTAAAAGTTTGTTGTTAAATCTTTACATAACAGTTTCTATCCCATTAGCTCACAAGCATACTTCCCTTCATAAAATACAAAAAGTCCTTACTGACCCTGATTCCCCCTGACACTCAACCCTCGTCTTTCTTTTCCTTCATTGCCTAACACACCTGTGCTGCATTTCCTTACCCAACATTTTTATCTTCCTGTGATGCCTTCTAATTCCACCATTCTGCTGGAAGTACTCAGACCCCTTATCCAAGGCAGTGGGACCCTCCCTGTTTCCTTCCAAACTAAGCTCCTCGGTCACATCCTCCAGCAGGAAACATGCTTCTGAATTCTTCAATCCTTTGCTCTCTTAAGTCCTGATTTCGCTCCCAAGTCTCACGTTTTTGGATTTCCTACCCATTAAAGACAAGCTCTCCCTGGGTTTTATCTCCCGTCCTCACCAGTCTTGCCCTCCATTCCCTTCCCGGGAGAGCCGGGGCCCCGACCCCCTGAACTTCAATGATTACCTCTGTCACGGTGACTCCCACATCCTTCACTATGGTCCTCCTGTCCCATGCGGAGCTCTGTGCCCCAGCTACCCCTTTAATGGGTGTTCACGTGAATTTCCTGAGGGCACCTCACCTTCCACCCCCATCCCTTGTAGCCACAGTCAGTGGCAGCCCATCCTGAGCCACGGTCAGTGGCAGCCCAGATAGCTGTTTATTTTTAGTATACTAGGGGCACGCTTGACCCTCAGCCCTGCACTCACGCAGCAACCATGTTCTTTCCCTTCTCAGTGTCACTCCCAGCCTCAGCCTCATAGGTTTTCTCTGGAGCTTCTGGAACAGCTTTCCACCCTCGATCTCCTGACTCTGGACTCCTTCCCATGTCCTTCCTTTCACGTGATCCCCAGAAATAAAGTCCTAAAGACCTGGCAGAACCCCATTCGATGGTTACCCACAGAGCCTCTTCTGTGTGCCAGGCACTGGGCTAAGTCCTCAGGACGTCTGCGTGGGTGAAGCAGACCAATGCCTCACCCCATGGAGCTTGTGAACTCCTGGGAGTACACAGTTCACCGACAATAGGCCATACACACGATGGCGTCACTTCCCTTCTCAGATGTCCTTGGTAGCTGCTCATTTCCCGCTCTCCCTACCAGAAAAATAAAGGCAAAACTCCTAAGCAAGATGATATTCAAGGTCCTCCAAAGGCAAGGGTCTGCTTGCAGGTGTCACACACTGTGTCCTTCCTCACTGGACCGCTCACGCCATCCCCAGGCACACCCTGCGATGCCCCGCCTTTGCCCCGCCATGTCCTCTGCCACTGTCGCCCTTCTCCCCTGTACCTACAAAATATCACTCACTCTGTGAAATTCTACGATCATGTTGCCTCCTCTGTAGAGCCTTTCTGTCCTGAAAGCCCTGGACACCCATCAAAATGAATCATTTCTTCTATGCGTGTTTACAGCATGTTTGTTTACCCTATCGATCACTTTATACTTTTAAAATGTGGTACATGCGAGGTACAGTGAGATACACACACACACACACACACATAACATAGCTAGTACTTCATTCGGCTCTGTATCATCTTTATTTATACATCTCCACCCTCCCTTCCACAAACACAGTAAATTGTAAGATTGTTGAAAATAGGACTTGTTCTTTTTCATATTTATATCCCAACACACTGCCTTGAACATAGTGTTGAATGAATGAAAAGACTAAATATACATTAGTAGTAATATGGAGTGTGTGATAACAACCATCTGATTATTTAGTGATGCTTGGTAATAAAAATTGCCTTTGTATAAAAGTGCAATCAGTTGGGGTTTTTTTTTTTCTTTAAGGATGATGGGTGTTATTTTCAATTATCACCAATTACTATGCGTGGAGCGCTCACAGGATTACTGGCACCGATCGGGGCGGGGGGGCTCTGTGGAACATCACGGAGGCGGGCCTCGCTCTCCAGTGCTCTGAAAGAAGTAATTTATCTTTATATTCTTGGTGTCAATATGCAAATTAGTCTACCCTTAGGAGCGTAAAGAAACCTGCTAAAGCAAAGACCACTAAGGTAGTAGTTCAGAACAGATACGCCCCTCTTTTAAAAGGTCATTACCTAGGGAATCAAACTAATGGTGGGGATATCTTAAGGGAAAAGAATTCTAATCCCCAAACAACAAAAAATTCAAATATTTCATTACAAGCTGTCTTTTAGAACCAGCCTGGGCCACCTTCTGCGCTCCCCACGGCGCCTGGCTTGCCGGGCTCACGCAGCCACACAATGGTAGAAGCGTGCTTGTCCCTGAGAGCGAGTATGTAGATGAAGGCCTGGGAAGGGCTGTTGGTCCACAGCTGTGAAATCAGCCCACGGTCGTAATTCTGCACCCAGACTCTCTTCAGCAGCTGGGGGCCAGAATCTACTGGAGGTCAGGGGGTCTCAGGAACTCAGCAAGAAACAAAACCATGATTAGGTTTATTTTCCACTAAATAGATGCTGCTCCCGCAGGAATTCCATTCTCCTCACATTCCCCACCTGAACAACTTTTGTCACTCCTTTTTGTCAGTGCCTGAATGTCACTGTCACTGGGAAGCCTTTCCAGAGCTACCAAAGTCAGCCACAGCCTCCTCCGCGCTAGGGGAACACCAGCGCCCAAATGCCTGACCAAGCTCAAGGTGCGAGGGCCCACCAGAGCCAGCAGCTCTGTCGGCAACAGCGACTGTGTGTTCCTTACCAACCCAGGGCAGAGTAAGTGCGAAATAAATGTACAGGATTCATGTTTAAGGTCAACAAAGAAAAAATGAAATCTGCTAATAAATACACAGATTTCTACATACCTCTGTGTGTGTGTGTATTTAATGCTAATAACCCAGGAAACAAAACGTGTCTTATTCCATTTGCTGGTTCGGCAACACTAGCTCCAGAGTGGGCTGTCAGCTTTGCAGGCTGCAAGTGGGTTGCCATGGAAACGAGGTTCTGGCTGGAGGCTCTGGCTAAAGAGTCCTTCTCAACTCCAAAGAAGCTGCAGAAATGCAGAGGACATTTTTGGTCCTTCTCCTTCTCTCCCTTTGTCCCGAACCTTCCACTAATTTGAGCAACTCCAAAGCTGAAACCAGCCCCGTTCTGGGAGCCAGGCCTCCCAGGGCTCCACCACTCCTGGGGTGCACCTGCCCACACCCGACAGTGCGGATTCAGCTCTGGGCTATTTTAGTGCCTTCTCTGCTGCCTCTGCCTCCCATCTGCCTTTTGTTATAACCGCTCCCCATTCTCAGTATCACACAGAACTGCCTCAAGTATGCCCATGTACAACCTGTCTTTCCTTGATGACAATCAACCAGTGGAAGTTGTCTCTCTGTCCAAAAATAGCAGGAAGAGAAATAGGGCAGACTGCACGGAGGGACGGTTGAAAGAAGCTGGGTGCCTTGCCGCACCGTCCACCAGAGTCACGGTCAACACCTGGCTAAATAATCCAGGAACAGCCTTCTCCTTCCTGTTCTGTGTGGCACCCAAGAGCAGCAGTAGCGTTTTGTGATGTTTGTTTGCTCTACACCCAAAGCAGCAGCCAGGTGGCCTAAGAACCCGAAAATGGAGCTCCCCTCTCTGATCTTGAGCTCGGAAGCCCTGGAGAAGTGTGTTTGTTTGCTCACTTGATACCTAATTGAAGTATCAAAAGGCTGAGCTGCAACAATGGCACACGCATTAAAACATCCTCAATGGCCCTGGAGAGATTTGACACTGGGAAATTTTACATAAAGACAGAATACAAGCCAAGCACCAATAAGCCAGACCGGTGCCCTGAGCCACACTGGTGGTTATGAAGTCATTTACCACCACCTTTTCATAAAGGGCTTTCTCCTCCCCAAGGCACCCCAAAGGGCTTTCTTGGTGGGAATTCACACAAAGCTAAAAATCCAAGGCCAGATGCCACAAAAACTCACTTTCCCGGTGGAAACTGAAAAGACCTTCCTAAGGCTAGTTCCCAGGAGTTCCTGAATTCCCTCAGCTGTTGGGGTTCTTTTTCCTTTTCTTAAGTAAGCTTATTCTTTTGATTCCAGGTTCATGAGTCCCAGGCACAAGGAGGATCCTCTACTCTGAACCGGGTACATTTTCTTCCATAATGAGTCTCCTTTCCCCAGCTCACTCACACGGACCGTCTCTCGGTCTTTCTAAGTCCGTGTTTCCCTTAGCTTTTCTCGTAGCTGCGGGAATTCGATGGGAGAAGCCCTGCCATTATAAAGAAGACAACCACCTGACTGGACAATGTGCTGCAGCTGCAGTGGGTAAAGACAGGTTCTTGGCACGGGGTCGTGCCGGTGCCCGAGGTCTCCTTAGCAAGAGCCTCTCCCTCTGCTGAACTGAGCTCAGGGGATGTAGTGCCAGCATATCCCCAGGGTTTTGTTGCGTTAGACTGTTGTGCTGAGCTCTGGGAATGCAGGTGGTTTGCAAGTGTGGGACATTTCCATCCCGGAGGAATCGGAAGAGTTCCGACCGAAAAACTCCCTAGGCCTGGTGTTATTTGCTTTTGCTGTAGTTTATTGTGGCTGCTTTGACTTTTTCTTCCTACAAAAAATCAGCTCACCAGTGTCAAAACATCCAGGTTGACCTTACCCTTCTGTAAACTACATGTGAAAATAAAAGGTTTTCATTTTGATCGTGACTCAGAGACGGGGCCATCAGACATCTTTCTACTCCCGCAGAGGTGAAGGGAGTGCTGGGTGCCTTAGAGGAAGGACACGGGTGAAAGACAGAGCGGTCTATGCCCCTTAAAGGGTCAGTGACCTTGAACAAGTGGCACACACTCCGCTTGCTCAGCAGGGAAATGGAAAGACAGAAGCAGGTGAACTCCAAGGCAGGGCATTTGCAGAGGAACCTGGCCCTTGAAATTGGAGGGAGCTGGGTGTGCAGCCAGCAATTCTGCCCCTGGGAGGCTGTGTGATGTGGACAAGACACTATCTTCGCTGAGCCTGAGGTCACCCATCCACCCACCCTTATACTTCCTGGAGTGTGGGGTGAAACGAAGGGAGACAGCATTTTACTGCCCGTAGAGTAAAAGTGATCTGTGAAAGGGTTTCCGCCTCCATCTCCTTTGCTCCTCCTACCTTCTTCGGGCTTCCATCAGCTCTCAGTTTACATGTGATCTGCTGATCCAAGAGGCCCTAAAATCAGGTAAAAAGGCAGGCCTCTGGCATACATGTCCTTTCAAGAGTCTGTGTTTGGGGATGAGGACCCAGCTTTGAGCTGGGAGGCAGGTTAAATGGGTCAAGAGTTTAAGCTGGGGGAGTCCCAGTGGAGGACATGGATGGTGGCCAGGCTGGCAGAGTAGAAAGGCTCCGGGATATGGTCAGCAGGGTGGGAGCGGATACAGTCAAATGAGGGGACCTCTCGACCCACTTAGCATGGAGGCTGGCAGCCTCATTCCCTGGCCTGAGTCGAGGCGTGAATGCCAAGGAAGGACATACTAGTGAAGGACATACTAGTCTACCTGGAGCACTTTGAGGGTATCGGGGAAAAGAGAGATCGATGGGGACCCTACGTGACCTGCCAAATCCCTTTCTCCTCCAGCCAAAGTGGTTTTAAAATAAGTTGCAACGAGGAGGAAGTGAGGGTAAACCTGTGTCCTTGAGGGACGAGAGAGGTCCCAGTGAGTTCACGTGGATGGACCCATGGACGGCCAGAGGCTTGGAGCAGGAGGGAGACAGGGAACAGAATTGACAGGAGCCACATCTCACCTGCTCTTAGAGGCATAGAGCATCATGCCACCAAAACAGCACCCAGACAGTGGGGCTGTCTTTGCCTCCCGTCAACCTGATTAGTCGTGATGTCTGGGGCCATGGGAGCTGAGCATTGACAACTCAGAAGTACCTGACTGCTGCTGGATTGTGGCAGCAGGGCAGAGCCTCAAAGTGCAAGGTCAAGCAAGGTCAAGGGTGCCAGAGAGAAGACTGTTAGAGAGTACAATGGGGTTACTCCCATTTCTGTCTACCTCATCCCACCCTCAGGACCCCCGACCGCACATTCAGTTCAGATCCCGCTGACCGGATGCAGGCTCCATGCCCCATCCTGGTGACTTGACACTCAGGCCCCCACTCAGCCCTACACTCCCACCTTCACAGTGGCCAGCATTCTGTCCAGACATTACCTAACTCACTCAACTCACTGAGTTTCCGCAAAGGAGATGATGGGAACCACCCTCTGTATTTCAAAGCCCTGGAGGCAGAAATGTCCAGGTTCTAAGAAGTCTTCTAACCTGCTTGCAAGCAATTATGGGAAAGGTTGAGGGAGAAGATCCCTGGAGACAGTGAGCTAGAATCTATCCACTCAACAGCATAGCCTCTACTGGACCCTCACCCCGTATTCCCTCAAGGGGGCGCCAGCCCCCCAGCTCCCAGATCGGGGCACCTTGCAACACTCCAAGGAATGCCCCGTGCAGCTGGCTCTGGCTTGCTTACTTTAAAACCACACACCAGCCACAAGCAGCTGGACCTGAGCAGGGTCGGTTACCCGTCAGGGGTGAAGAAACCCATTCTTTTGCAAGGTTTCGTGGAGGGAGTCAAGGGTGCTGAGTGGAACACATTACTGGTCCTAAGCACAGCCCCACAGGGAGGGAATGGCTTCCGTCCAACAGTCAGCTGGAAGCATGGAAGGTCAACACCAAGTGGCACATGAATGTTCACAGTGTTCACTTAAAGGGGAAAACTCCCGCAAAGGGTTGTTATTGGACCTTTCTTTCCACTAACGCCTACCACGTGCCCAGCATCCTTTGGGATGCGCCGAGTTCCTGCAGACACAGTAGAGTAGCTGCTTCCCATCAGAACCCCACGGA
Organism: Anoura caudifer; assembly: GCA_004027475.1. NCBI lineage: Eukaryota > Metazoa > Chordata > Mammalia > Chiroptera > Phyllostomidae > Anoura > Anoura caudifer. The sequence goes on along the minus strand of PVKU01001216.1, from coordinate 216,603 downwards.
GGAGGCAGGGTAGGTACCGTTCCCCTTTTTACAGATGTTTCCCTTTTCACAGGGACTAGAGACTATACCACCCTAAGTCAGTGGCCCAATGGTGGCAATCAGATCACAGAAGGTAGACCCCGACGTTCCTACCCCTCCTGCTTATCCTCACCCCGACCCAGGGGGCTCCTGGTGGCCCAGGGGCCACTTCTTTCTTTGTTAGGAGTTCTGGGTTCTCGACAGCAGATTTCCTCAACAGACAGGAGCTATGCATTCCAAGCTGCATCTTCCCACCCCAGCACTGCGAACTGATGACTTCTTGGCCAGTGGTGTGGCATCTGGCACAGCCAAGCCTTAGGGAGGCCTCAGGATTGGCTTGTGAGCTAACCCCAGGCACAGAGCTGAATCCAGTGGTCCCTCAGCAAGGAAAGAAGTAAAAGGATTAGCCCCAGACTATTTCTACCTTGCCTAGGAAGGGACAGGCCCATTGTGTGAGAAGTCTGATTTACAGGCAATTAATTTTGTCCTCTCCAATAAGAGACATTTGGGAGGAAGCCTTTCAGACGCACATCTGAATACCACAAGGCTTTGGGGGCTGCTTCCCACTGAGGGCTTTGACTCTTCCTTCCAGTGCACATACCACAGCTGTCTCCAAGCAGCACAGGGCACCAGCACCCTTCCCCAGCCCATGGATGAACATCAGTGAACCCATCCTTCCCCCACCCACCAATCAATACCTGGCTTCAAAGCAGGTAGCCAGAAGCCTTGTTAGAGGGCTCAACCTGCCAACAAAGCCCCAACTAACCTCACTTGCCCATGCATCGTTCTTGTTTTCACTTCCTTTCATCCTCTCCAAAAGCATCTGGGAGACCGTGAAACTGAGGCTGATAGAAGTCGAGTAGCATGTTCCAAGCTGAATTATTCAAATTGTTCTCACTCCAAGTCCCTCCTCTGCCTCCTATTGCAAATGAATCCCCTCCCTCAAAATTCTTTGAGAGAGAGAGAGGACTAAGAAGGTCTCTGTACTGAGACCCAGCACAGATTGAGTGAGGGGGCGAGTGTTAGCTTGCTGCTGCTTTGGCGAAGCTCTGAAGCTCTGTCGTATCAGCTCAGCTTTGAGCCTGGGAGGAACTCAGTGAAGCTGAATTTCCACATCTGATGTATGTATATTGCCTGAAGCACTTCGCTAACAGCTACCACAGAAGCCACTGCCCAGAGGAACAACGGGACTCAGATAGGGAAGGCAAATGTTGTTTCAAAATCAGATAGGAGATTATATTCTCTTTATTACCAATTACAAGGTCTTTAGGATTCACTGGCACGTCTTGATAAGAGGAGGGAGCAGAGTGAGTTAGCACCACTAAGAGGGACAGTAACTTTTATGACTCTCACTGCAAATTAAGGATGGCTTTCATTATCCAACAGCAGTGAGGAAGCGTTTCCACACGGGGCTGCAGAGAGCTACCCGCTGCCCCGGGTCTGTCTGGACGGAGGCACATACACCTGTCACTCCGCACCAGCCCAGTGCCCAGACTTGCACTCTAAGCAGGGGGGAAGCTGAGAGAGGTCACTGCCTATCTTAAAAGGGTTTAAAATCTGATTAGAATAACACAATCTATGTACAAAGTGATTTGCAACCAATTCAAGGGAGCGGAAAGCTGAGTATTCATGATAAAGATAATAACTGTCAAATGATTTAAATCAGGGAAAGGGCATGAGGAATGAAGTGGTCAAAGATGGTTTTATAGAGAAATGAGAATCGGCCCAAGCCTTTTGGTGCATGGATTTGGGTAAACAGAGAGAAGAAAATCCAACTACAGAGATTAACTTAAGCAAAGAATGAGGATGATGAAACTGATGTATTTTACATATTTGTGTTTCAAAGGACCATGCAAAGATCAAATGGATTAAGCACCCACTTAATTCTCCACTGGGTATAGAGGAGAATTAAATGCTAATTGACGAAGGCAGCCTGATCTTTAAGGTGGGCATCATCCTTCCTAGGTATGGAGACACCAGTTCCGAGGCACCTCCCACAAGGGAGAAAGTCCCTGAAATTACCATGGGTATTAATGATAAAGATAGGTATGAAAAACACCCCATACAGGCTCAGACCAATGATCCATTCAGACCAGGATTCAGTCACTGAGAATGACACCAAGTATATTAAAGGAAGGACATTGCTGTCTTTTGTGATCTCAATCTCAAAGGGTTAGGTCTGGTGCCCTAAACACCCTTAATTTCCTCCTGGTGGCTGATTATGGCTCCATAAAACATAAACTTGCCTGAATTATTCTTCAACCAATTTGTATTTTCTGACAGTATCACCTCTGAGGGTAATACATTCGCTCTGTTTACTACCCACTATATTAAACAATAATCACACCTCCTTTCATTCCTCCCAAATTAAGCCTCTCCTTCAAGCTTCAAAGGATGCCCCTTATTTTTAATATTCTAAGATGTTGTGAACAAATCTATAATCACAAATTAGAACTTTTCTTGACCTTCACCTCTCTAAATAAAGACTGTTGAACCCATCCTTATACTGAAAACTTCCCCTCTTGTCTGTTGATTCTTGTTGGCCTCTTCAAGTACTTTCCTGGCATTGTTTCATCACCACCATCACTATTATCAGCATCAGCAGCAGCATCAACATCATGCTCTTATGGGCTTCATCTGACTTCCTAGGCCTCACCTGCCTCCAAGGCCCTGTTTGCTCCACCTCAGATGTCTCTGTGACAAATGAATTGAACTAACCAATCAGGTATGGCCTGGGACTGACAGACCTTCCCCCTTGCCTAAGGACATCCAATACAAGCAGGCGAACTAGCTGCTCCCTTGTGTCTTGGCATCTCCTGCAACTTCCGCATCAGATGTCACACCACACTTTAGGGTCTGAGATCTGGCCTGCTGAGCGGCCACTACAGGGGCCAGGTGGTGCAACCCAGAAGCACAGGTAACTCCTGAGTTTAGACACTGACCGATGGGACACAGGACAAGGAGAAAAGCCAGGCAGGTAAATGCTCTCTCTTCCCTGCTTTCCATAAACTGCTCCAATATGTGGTAAGGCCCTGTCCAAAGACTTCCCAATTGGCAGAGCCAAATGGGTGTGTCGGGGCGCTGCGGAGTCTTCTTTCTGGTGTCATGAAGCAGTGGCCATTAGAACAATACATTACTGCACATCCCTTCTTACTACCCCCTGTCTCCCAGCCCTTTCTCCTTAGTATGCTGCTTCTTGCCTTGCAAATAAAGATTCAGAACTTAGTCTTTTAGGCCCTGTTTCCTAGGGAGCCTGGGCTGAGTAATCATCAGCCAGGTTCTGTGTGGTTGGTTCTCGTGACACCAGAAGGAAATAGGCATTGTGATCGGAGACTCAAAATATATGGGGAAAGGTAAGTAGTATTTTAAAGCTCACATATACTGCATGACAAATAAATAGCATAAATAATAAGCATCAGGGTGAACCATCGCTGGGACCATCAGGCATCTGGGACAGGTCATCACCAGACCCTAGTCATCTGGGTGGCAAAGAAAAAAGCTTTAACTTTTTTTTAACAAAAGTCACCTTTCAACACCCTCACCTGATCTTCTCCAATACGTCTGAAATTTATTTCTATTGGCTTGACATTCCTGAATGTGAAAGACTTTCATGTCAACTGAACAATCAAGAAATTTCATTATGGCCTCTCTCTTCTATAAAAATATTAAACTGTTCAATTAAAAATTGTGAAGTACTGGTTTCTAGAAGACTCCATGGTTAATGTGTTGTATTCCGAGAAGCACCCATTTGTCGTCTTCCTTGACACCTAATCCAGCTCGTTACCACGTCACAGTACTTTCTGCCATTCTCCCCGCCTCTGGCACCTCCTCTGCAACCAAAGGGCTTTGGCACTCTGACCCACTGTGTCTGGGCCTGAAGCCCAGGAGTCAAAGCCCTGTGCAGTCTGTCCTTCGACTACGGCTGTGGCTTTGTGCTTCACAAACGACCCTCTCTGTATAAGCATGTCACCTCTTTCTTGTGATGCAAGGTTGACCTGAGGGCCCTGAAGGCCCTTTAGCGTGCCTTCAGACACCCAGGAGACTGGGTGTCTCCTACCGTTGGGTGGGCAGTCCGCTGAACGGGGTCGTGGACACAGGTGCCATTGGACACCATTGGCCCAGAGTGTCACAATTTCACTCTCCAGCTCCTTCCAAACTGTTGGGTGGCTGGCATCCCATTTTGATGATTTATTTAAACTGTTTGTCAGGTCAACCACATCCTGTACGCACCTGACTCAAAACATAAATGTTTGCTGTAGATGTAATTTTTCATGTCAATTTATGCACCAAGAGAAAATGACCTTTATTCCAGACAGAAGCAATTTCTTTACAAATGGTAACTCTCAATGCCCAGTGAAACAATCAGCAGGTTCTGGTAAAAACGAGTAATAATAATAATAATAATGCAAATGTAAGTTTCAACTGAATAGCCACATTGTTTGGGGTCTTTATCATCTTTTAATTACAACCCTACAAAGGAATTTAAGGTTATTCATATAATTTCTTGTGATTAGATGAATTTGAGCAAATAGCACATTTCTGAAGGGGAGTCATAATTTGGAATTACTGTGCAAAAAGAAAAAACAAAAGGGTATCCATTTTCCACTTTTCATAAGCCTCTGGAGAGTGTTTCTTTCCTCTATAGACTATACTCACCCATAATTTTCTTATTACATACAAAGGGATTCCACACCTGGGACTTTTCCATGGTGAATTCAAAGACTGCTTAATTGAATCAAAATTCTAAAAGTCAAACTTTATGAGAGTTGAAATTTTTATCCTCAAACTATCCACATATTGCTTCCAAAAGTCAAACAAGTTGCTTTTGAAAAAGCCTACAGTTTTTAAAATATTCTTTCCCTTAGTTTGGGGAACTCACAGTACCACAGCTATTTCTGAAGTGGGTACGTGTCTGTCTGTGCTTGTGCGCACCAAATTTGAGACGCTATAAGCAATGCCGAAATTAAAATCTGGAAGAAACATCTGTGATAAAATGACTCTTCTCTTTCTTCTGTGATTTCGACAGTATGTTTATGCTCTTTGGGTATTAGACAAGAATCTAATCAACTAACCCCAGCAGGGGCAAGTGAGGGGAAGAGTTCTTTAATGGTACAGAATGGGTCAAAGAGAAACTGGAGAGGTGGCCAGAACTAGCAACCCAACCTAGCAAAGCCTAGACCAGCCAGCTGCTCTTAGGACATAGCAATCACTTATCTCTGCTCCGAATATGACATGAGGGTTGGAATTTCTTGTCAGCATGAAATAGAAATAGGATAAACAGTCAGAAAAAGAGGTGTGAATCTGCAAACAGAGAGTGAATCAGCCTCGGATTGTCAAAGGTGCAAACGAATTCCAAGGGAAGACGGTGCCAGCATTGGCATGGCTTTGAGACCAGGTCAATGTGCCCAGACAGACCCAGAGATGAAGATTTGCCGTGTCTCATCACATGATGGCCTTCATCTTCCTGGGGAAACACACCAAAGAATACACTTCAGGCCATGTAATGAGTTCCCAGGAAACAAGTGTAAGGGATGAGGGTGTAACTTCCAGGGCTGTATAATCATTAGGTTCACAGAACAAGTCTGTCTGAATCCCAAGTGAGAAATTTACATCCAGGACATTGGGGACCACACACGAGTGGGAGAGGTAATAACAGGCCCAAGGCCAGACTAAAATCAGTCTCAGAACAGGTGGTGGAACATGCAGAAATAAGACCCGAGAGCAGCTGTTTTTGGACCTGAGGATCCCACCAAATAAGGAAGCAGGTTGCTGGACAGGATCTATTCAGTCCCCAGATCTGGAAGCGCTGCCAACTCCAGTCTTCCTCAGACTGGGAGTCAGCACCTCTGTGTAGTATGTTCCTTCTGAGAGAAGAGCTAAGAAGAGAATAGGAAAATAGCAGCGACAACAACAAAGCGCCTGCCATTTCTTGAGCCCTGAGGAGGGTCTAACAGCCGTGTGCTGTTCTCTGTGCATTCTGTCTGTCACTGCTAACAAACGTCCTGCAACAATGGGTATTGTTAACTGAGTTTCAGAGATGAGGAAACTGAGGCTCACAAAGGTTAACTTGTTCTGATGTCATAGGAACCCTTACTCTGTAAACTCATGTACTTTTTCAAATCCATTTGACTTTTGCTTTTTCTATTGTTTCCTCTTGGTGAAGTCCCACTTTCAAAGCAGCATTCTGGCCTCACTTAATAGAGAAGACCGGGGGAAATCCTGCCAGGGTAGAACAGGGTGGCCTACGCCACCCTGGGAATCAAGTTAGGATGTCCCTCCAGAGTAGCTGGCGGTACACCCTCCCAAGTGAGCCCTATGGTATGGCAATACGGAGACCTGATTAAACAGCAAAAAAGCAAAATGATCCTTGTCCGCAGAAAGAGGACCGTGTAGCAGGGAATATAGCTGACACTCTTAAAACGGTCCCTATAGTCCTTCTTTTCTGAAGATTTAGGGCCAGGAAAATATCATGTGTCTCCTTCCCACTTAGAAGCAAGCATCACGCTGCTGGTCAAGGGGCACTGCCCTATCACTTGCACTGAGGTCCCTGGGCTGGCAGCTGGTTTCCACCCCCACCAGAGTTAGCCTGGGTGAGGGCCACACCCTTCAGGTAATGCTCTGAAACCTCCAGATGCAGCTCATTAGGGAGCCCAGCTCATTAAGGCCCATCGAGCTCTGTCAAGGGTAATTAAATCAGGGATTAGTGTCACACAGAGAGTCCGGCGTGAGCCTGGCTCACGTTGAAGTGTTTGACACTGAGCGGGGAAGGCAGACAAGGTTACTGTCAGCTCCTAGCATGGAGCTTCCTCCTCTCCTGGGCTCTCGGGGGCTGGACCATGGGTCCCTGGAGCAGGAGAAAGCCTATATTTTAGTTTTTCCAAAATGCTTTTCTCTATGCTGGGCCCCAGTTTGCACTTATTGGATTTTTAAAATTAAAGTACATGACACATTTCACCCTTCAAGTCCTATTTAAAAACACCTTCCCCTCAATGCACCAGAAGCTGCTCTGGTCCGCCTCCCACATGGATGGGGCTGCCCCCGGGGCCCTCGGTGTGTTAACTTGCCGTCTGCCCGGGGTGCGGCGGGATGCGCCTCTCACATACTTCTCGTGGGAGTGTAAATTAGCGCACCCTTTCAGGAAAGTGATTTGGTAATACATTCCAAGAACTTTAAAAATGCTTCTATCCTTCTGACCGAGTGTATAATTACACTTCAGGGAATCTATCTGAAGAAAATAATCAGAAATACCAAAGAAGCTTGTTACAGCAAAGATGACTGCCGCAGCGCTATAAAAATAAACAAATTGAAAATGTCAATATTATTCAGTAGAATATTGAACATCCATATGTTAGAATATCATTGTTCATTTTATTCGACAAATATTGGCTGGTGCTGAGAATCTCATATTTAACCATCTACACCCTAAAACTTCAAGTGAAAACTCAAGATCTTAAATTACACATACAACAGTATTTCAAGTATGTAAAAACCATGCTTAAAGAGCAGGGGCCACACCTATGTGTCAGCAGGGTTTCCTCCAGTTGGTAAGGTTAAGAGTGATTTCTTTTATGCTTTCTTATTTTTTCTCTGACACAAAGACTGTGAACATATATTGCCTTTGTAATCAAAGGACGTGGGAAAAGTCTTGCATTTCTAAAACATGCAAACCAACGTAGATAAATAATACGATCTATCTAAGTCCTTCCCCTCTGAACAGGAAACGTGATTCTTCTCTTGGCGAAGAGGACTCTGCCTTTCAGTCAACCAACTGACATCTTCCACTTGGACTTAATAATCACCACATAGAGATAAGCAAGGAGCAAACAAAGTCACCAGAGAGGAAAGGTGACAGTCAGCTTTCCCCATCCTGCGACTTCATGGTTTTGAGATTCTGGGGCCAAACCCGCCCACAGCCCTGTTGACCCAACATCTAAGCCCACCATCGGGTCAGTTCAGGCACTTCAGGAGCAGGGGCTGAGTTCTTCTTTAAGGTCACACTTTCAACAGAACATCCAGGGCAGCAGTCTGGAAACAATGACCCAGAAGCCCACCAAAGCCCGAGCACAAGCTGGGGGACAGCTGGGCTCCTGGATGCCAAAGGCTCCGTGGGAAAACAAAGTTAATGTGATTCTCCTCTGCAAACTGCCTAGCACCTGGTTTGGTGTATGTTCCAGCACGTGCTGAGCAACCTGCTGTGCTGAACAGTTGTGAACTACTCCGACACCCACAGAGCTGTCCGCGGGACATCTGAGGTACCACACATTTGCTGACGCTCATCCCAAGGGGGATTATGGGTGTTAGTGGACATCATACCCAGAGTGAGAAAGAAGTAAAAAGATGAGGGAGATGGCCCAGTGTGGATGTTCACCCACGCTGGGCGTCACCCAGCTTGGGTCTGATCGTCCAGGAAAAACAATCCTTTCCCATTAGTTCTGAAAGCACAACTGATCACACGATAGATTTTGAAAGATAGCTTTTAGGGTGGGCCTAATATCCTATCGTCATGCACATAGGTACCCCCTCCCTGCCGTGGGATCTTGTTTTTATCACACACATCACCTTAGCTGTCCAACTGAGGTATCTGCAACGATACCACTACACACTGACCTAAGTAATCATCAGAATCAGAAAAGCTATGATGTGGCGATGCTGTGCTAGCTAAGTCCGTGTTTCTAAACTTCCCCAGGGCCAAAAGGAAGCTGGGGCTCCGAGGAGCTCAGTAACTGAACGGCAATCACCCACAGAGAGAGTTCAAAACAGGGTCTGTCTTGATACAAAGCCCAAATCTGCTCTTCCCATAGCATTCTGTTACCCCCAAAACTATTAGGGTTGGTTCTTCTTTTTCTTTTTCTTCTTTTTTGAGACTGAAACAATTTCCCCCTACCTACCAAAACGGTACAAAATCCATGTGACTTTTGAGAGCACGAATGTCCCATAATCCCAAATACCTCATCATCGCCTCTCTTCTCACTCACAGGTGATGGGTAAAGCAAGCCCAGCGATGGTGGAAGCATACTGATGGCAAAGAAATGAGGACTGTATCTCGTGATTAATATTACTGGCTCACTGAATGTCATCAGAACAAAGATGAAGGTCACTGTCCTATCTATAGTCCAGCTAATGTAAGGATTTAAACATTAACAGTAATTTGTAGTCAAGCACTTCTGTCTACCTAAAAGGGTGGGAATGTACAACTTCATAGGTTAACCCTGTAAAGGTCTAGTTTATTTTCTTTTAAGGTGGAGAAAATGAGACACAGGAATGTGACTAACTCACTACAGACTACAGGCTTCTGAAAGCTGTGTGAGGGTAAGGAACAGGTCTCACTGGCCTTAGTTCATACATTAATGCATTCATACATTGATTTATTCAAGAACTTATCCTGAGTGCCTACTGTGTATCAAATGCTAGAAGGACAAAACCATCTGTGCCTAGGACTCGGCTGTGTCCACAATCGTCACCCAGGGATTGTGGGTTGAGAGCATTTATTGATTACAGATAACAGTAGCAGAAATGAGGGCACGGATCTGCGGACCCACGGATTCCAATCTATTGCTCTAACACCTACAAAATCCATCATTCTGTGTACGCAGCTGGCCTCTGCGCTTCCAAGGAGCACTGAAATCCAAAGATTACTAATGGATTGCAAACATAAGAATGTCATTTCATCCACACTAAATGGGTTACATTTTCATTTCACTGAGTGCCTTCTTGCTTCTGAAATGCGGGCCAGGAAAGCAGGAGCACCTCGCTGACCTCTTCACCACTCATTACCCACTCCTGTGCCATTGCGCACGGGCCTAATCAGCTCTTCCGGTTCTGATCTTGTTAGAGAACACTGTTCTCCCACCCCTGGAGTCCTGCCTAATATACTGCAGGGAACAACCTCACCGGAGTTGAGAATCACAAGGCGGGTGAATTTCAATCAAATAGCCTGGGCTATTCTTGGCATGGGACCACTCCCCATCAGCCACAGGAGCAACTTCAGGCCAGTGCCAAATTGCTACGTTCCAGTCTTACTGTTATTCAAACTGGAAAAAAAAATCTATTGTCTGATATCTACTAAAACCCTTAAGGAAAAAGTCTGAAAATCGATGGATTTTGATGGCTTAAAATACTGACTTTTTTCCCCTTAAGTTTTTAAAAATGGCTTCACTGGATGCTACCACAGAATGGAAAGAGGAAGTGGTAAGAATGTAGACAGAGGGAGAAGAGCCTGAGCCATAATAACCATTCGAGAAGACAAGGCATAAGCATTACTGTCGAGTGAGGAGTGAGAAGCACCTTGGGAATTCCCAGAGGCATGGCCAACGCCAGTCACAGTGGACACTTATGAGAACGGCCTGCAAAGCAACACGACGCCAGGGAAGACATCATAGCACACAAATGATGAAGAGGCTCCAGCGAAGGATGGCGCAGGTCTCCTCTCTCCTCCCAGCTCCCTGCCACCCTTCAATGCAGGGCCAAGTGCGGAAATACACGGGGTGTGCTCACTGCCGTAGGACTCTGCTTTTGCTCTTTCGCCTGTGTCTCAGCATCAAGGAACGCCAGTGCGCATCACACTCTGCGCACGCACCTCCTCACATCAGTAGTGGCCCTGGGCCAGCTTGATAGGCGCTGGGATTCACCTGTGAGCAAGGTTGGAGCCCATCTCAAGGAGGTGCGCTCACCAAACAAAGATGGAACCTGCATACCCTGGTGGCACCCCATCATCAGTCCCCAGCCATCTTCTGTCCATTTGGCCCCGATCCCTGCACTCCCCAGATTCATTCCCTAGAGGTGGAAGGCAACAGAGAAAGAGTTATGCGTGGTAGTGACTGTCAGCTTCCAAATGACAGAGACCTGAAGGAAATGACACTTGGACTGTGGCAGAAAGCACAGGGGCTACTGCCCACTTGTTTCTAAAAAGAGAAATCCAAGGCTCAGCAACAGCATGTGGTCGGTCTGCAAAAGGTTGTGCAATGAGGCTGGAATGGGGAAGGCTTGAGCAGTGGCCTGAACGCAGACATCTGGTCACCACACTCTGTCCCTGATGGCTCTCAAGTCTCCAGTCTCACTTCCATCATTTATGAAACACAGGCTAAATGACCTTTCAAATACTTTCCAGTGTTAACATTCTAATGCCTTGTCACTCCCAGTGTATCCATGGCCCAGCATCCCCTGTAACTTGTTAGAAATGGGGCATCTTGGTGGCTACCCCGGAAGTACTTTAAGACACTCTGCACTTCAATACAGTCCCAGGTGATCTGTATGCACATTCAAGTTTGATGAGCATCGTTCTAGAATATTTTGGCATAGATTTATACAGAATCATCAGTTCTCACTCAAGAATTATAAAATAAAGTGAAAATAAAAATGCCAGACTAAATTATCTCTCCTCTTAAAGAAAAGCATCTCTGTTGCCCATTAAGAGAGCCTGACACCATGCTAAAAACTGTCATCTAATGAGATCCCACTCCCAGCAGGCACCCGGTGCCTCAGAGGTCACTGCTGCGGTTGTGACTATTCTTTCCATGGAGTGTCCTGTTTTGAACATATCCCCATTGATTACCTGAGGGTCTTTAGTCACACTGCATTTGATTAAGTCCCCCAACAGAACAGTGTTGAGACATTTCCAAGTATTACAAGAAGTACCACACCGTGGTCCTAGGTACACTCCCTTCCTGGATGTGCTGGGGGGCTGTAACGTGACTAAATATACCAGGTGGCTGGGCACACTTACCCAGGGTCAGTCACACAACAATGAATCACGCCTCTCTCTCTCTCATTACGTGGCCCCAAGCTGCACACTATTCATGTGGAAATGGGTGTATTTGGTTTCTGCAGTTAAAGAACTAAAAATCATTATATGAGGGTTTCTTCACGTCGGCACTATGGACAGGTTGGACCTGGTCATTCTCTGTTGCAGGGCTGCCCTGTGTGCTGGAAGAGGTTAGGTGGCATTCCTGGCCTGTACCCACTAGATATCTAGAGCAGTCGTCACTCAGTGTGGCAACTGGAATGTCTCCAGAGGTTGCCACATGTTCTTTGTGGGGAGGGGCAATGCTCACCCATGGTTAAGAACCACTGGGTTAGAAAACACGAGTGTGAACCATCAGGAAAGCCCAAGGAAGACGTCTCTGCGGGTGTGACTCGAAAGAGCCACAACACAAATACTGAGCAATTATATTAATGGGTGAAATAAATACATAGGTATTAATGACACATGCATGTCCGAGGCTAGTGAAGACAGAAGGAACCATCGGGTTGGGGGGGGGTACACGACTCAGAAACGAGAAACCAAGGGGAAGAGACCACCTCTCATTCTGGCAGCACCTCCTATTGGAGAGGAAAGGCACTCATCTCAGGCTGTTTCTCAGCTACAGATGTTATTAACTAAGATGGAAATAACTAAGAGACAAAGAAAAGGGTTCAAGGGTATCAGACAAGAAGGGCTGGGACAGTATGAAAATATCACTTCCAAGTATAAATTCTCTGAGGCAGGTCCACTGTGCACAGATTCATAAAATTGACAGCTGGAATGGGAGTTAGCTCCACCTACTCCAACATCATCATTCTACACATAACCCAGACAGGTGAATGCACTTGTCCAAGATCCCAGTTACCCAGAGGCAGAGCTGGGACACAAACCTGCAAGGCCTGTGAAGGCTCAGGCTCAGTGTCAACTGTCTTTGGTTACCCAGCACCCAGAGGTGGGCCTCCAGAATGCTGAGGACCAGTGACGAGTGTGCAAGCTGAACCTGGATCTCCTGCATCATAGCCTAATTCCCTTTCTGCCGTGCTACTCTGCCTGTGGTGATTGAGGAGTTTTGGAGTGTGGAAAGTCTGTTAATGAAATGCTAACTAAAACAGCATCCACTATATTGGAAAACATAAAATGTGAATCTATGGATCTTAGAATAGAAAATGATAAGGATAGAGTTTAGAATAAGGTTAACATACTTCTCTCCAAGGAGGAAGGAGGTGCCTTCCAGGGTACCAGTGGCAGAGAATAGAACCCTCTAGAGGCTGGAAGGGGCCTATCACACAGTAGTCACTTCTCTAGCCAGCCATCACCAGCCACCAGACCAAGAGCCATGCCTAGCCCATGTCAACTGTCCCCAGGAGAGGATGGAGCAGAGCCATCGAGGAAAAAGAGAGATGCCCTACTTGAGCCAACCTAGCCTATCCCATGTTCAAGGTCAACCTTAGGGCCGGCAGATTGAGACTGGAGAATTTCCCTGCTCCAGAAAATCTCCCTGCTTGCTGATGCTGGAGATCACTCATCGTGGAACAAGACAGAAAGGCTTAAAATGAAACTGCTGGTTGAGGGAACGCACCGGCTAAATTCACATTCAACTCCAATCAGTTCATCGAATGGTGTTAACTACGTGGGGTCCTTCCCAGTTCTGGTAGTGGGGCTGAGGGGAAGTCACTGAGGAATCTCCAGCTGCTGGCAAAGGGCCAGAGGAGGGGAAGGACAGAAAGAAGAGGCTGTGGGTTCAGATATATTTAAAGCCCTTGGTCATTTTTCTCAGCCAACATGGCTCCCTCTTCAACCGGACTGGGACAAACAGCAGTGTCCTGAGGTGGTTTTGTCATGCTAATGTGCTCAGACAGCTATGCTTCACAAGATTTAGAGGAGGTTTTTGTGAGTTTGTTTGCACCAAGTTGAGCTTCTTTAGAAAGCTTTCATTAATCAGGACACAACTGAACAGAAGGGGCACTTGGGAGCCACCTGATCAAAGGCAGAGGCAAAGGTGCAGTCTGGGTGGAGTCCAAGTGGGGAGCAAGGAGAAGCATCTTTCTGGTGCCAGCCACTGTGCCAGCTTCCCCACAAAAGTGATTTCCTGCCCTCATAGGAGCAAAGTATTATCTCTGCTATGCAGATGAGGCAGCCGATGTTTAAGGGCTTTGAGTAAAACTTGGCTGTGGTCATTGAATGAATAAGTGGTGGATTTTCTGACACCAAAGTTTATGCTCTTTCCACTTCACCACGCAGAAAAGCTGGGAAGAAAAGGACAATCCATTGAAAACCTCTCAGGGGTGAGTTACCAACGGAGCTCAGGATTTAGTGGACCTCAGCAGATGAGGGCTCCTGCGTTTATTCTGCGACTATTTACTGAGCCAAGAGCAGAGCATTGTTCTGGGGGCTAACGAAGACAAGGGCCCTAACGGAGGACAGAAAAACAGTACCTCCTATGCACGAGCTTTCCGTCTAGCTGGGAGGAAAAATAAACACAGAGCAAAGAGGTAAGTAATATAAAATAATGTGAGTTAGATAACAAGAATGGTGGGACTTAGGAAATGAGGAATAGCTACCGTATTTTTCAGACCATAAGACGCACTCAGGTTTTAGAGGAAAATAGGAAAAAAATTTGAAGCAAAAAATGTGGTAAAATATTGAATAACATCAATAATATATTTCACCAATGTAAATGTAAACAGAACTCAACAGCAGCATTAACAACCATTATTCCTCCCAAATTTGCAGTGGGGTGGGGGGGGAGTGTACCTTATAGTCTGAAAAATACGGTAAGTGAAATCGTGCAATGATGGGAGGCCTTTATCAAAAAGAGGGACTCATGCTGATCTTTCTAGAAGGACTGGTATTTCAGGGGGTAGAGAAAGGGAGGAGAAAATTCTAGAAGGAAAAACATGCTATGAGCCAAATCAAGACCAACGCACCTGTCCTGACAGAAGCTTCAGATCTTCAAGCAAGGACACTCTGGATGCAGTGATGAGGATGGCCCTGCTGGATACTGTGGAGAAACCTAGATTCTTGAATGTCAGGAAGTCCACTAGAAATAAGGGGGAACCCTGTGTTTAGGATTTACTGCATAATAATTATTCTTCTAATCTTACAAGTGGAAGACCCAAAGTGGACAGAAATGCAGTGACTTTATCCACAGAGAGCAGCAAGAAGATACGACACAGCAGGAAAGATGTCCCCTCCTCTTCCTTGTCTCCCTTCCAGGGGCCCCGCTGAGAAAACGATCCCAACACAGAGAGTCACAGATCCTCAGTCTGGGCCGTCTAAACATCCCACACACTTTCACGGCCATATTGGAGGTTATTATGACTTCAGGAAAGTTTTTTCATAGATAGCTGAGAGATGTTTGCACTTGGAATAGAAAGAAGACAATGTACTTGTATATAAGCCAAATCTCACTAACCACCAAATGAGCGAAAGCATTCCCAAATCACCACCATTCTGAGCTCAAAAGGTGCTCCCCCTGCCCCCACAACTTGGCCCCAGACAAGGAGAATCTTGAGAAGTAAACATGTGTCTTCACAGCCACCTTCAAGCATGTGACTGAATGAATGATGGATTCTGTCACCATGGCAATGTGATAGGCAGCTGTGACTAATAAGATATACGCATTTGGTCTCTGTCCCTGGCTCCTGACACAGAGCTACTAAACCCTCTCATTTTCCTGAGTGGTGAGGAGTCTATTACACACAGTTCCTAAATCCCCTGGAACACCCTGGGTGATGGATTGTCTTGTGTTCTAACGAGATGGCTCTTGGTGGGCTCCCGTGTGAGGACTGGACAGTAGGAAGACCAAGCTACGATTAGGTGCTTGGAACTTTCAGCCATACCCACCATCCTCCAGGGAAGGGACAGGATCTGGAGACGGAGTTAATAATCAATCACGCCTCCACGATGAAGCCTCCATAAAAATCCCTAAGGTACGAGGTCTGCAGAGCTTCTGGAGTGGTGGGCACACCCACGGGCTGAGAGAGCGGCCCGCCACAACTCCAAGGGCACAGAGCTCCTGCTCTCGGGGACCCTTCCACACCTCACTGTATGCACCTCTTCACTTTAATGTTCATCTGGTTCCTTTATCACACCCTTCCTAATAAACAGGTAAGTGTAAATAATCGTTGCCCTGAACTCTGTAAGCCATTACAGCAATTATTGAAAATGATGACAGGGTTGTGTTTAGAAGTACACGTGACAACCTAGGACTTGAGACTGGCATCTGAAGAGGGGGCGGTCCTGAGGACTGAGCCCTTTACAGAAGGGTCTGCGCTAATTCCAGGCAGTTAGGACATCCAATGATATCTAGCAAGTTAGAAAACTGGGTCGTGAGGGGAAAACCCACACGTTGGGTGTCAGAAGTATTGTGTCACGTAAAAGAAACTGTTTTTTCTTTTAGTGTCAGATGCAGTGAAAAAGTGTTTCTGAGCAGAGTGAGAGTTACGCTGGCCGAAAACAGACCTGTCAAGAACCCATCATACCTGAGCGGACATTATAAGCCTTTCAAACACCTTTCCTTTTAGGAGCATGGTTCCTTATAGTCCCGAGTCATGCGAGCATTATCTACCAAAGCATCCTCCTAACTCAGCAGCAGGCCTCCTGGTACAGACAAGATACCTTGTAAATGTTTTACAGATGGACACTGTGAATGAAAGAATCTCCTAAGCACCATTTCATGGGAAACAAGGCTAACCACCTTCACCCAGAAAGGTCAACTCACACATAAAGCACATTTTGAGAAGAGCATGGCCCGATATTCTCCCATGTAAGGTGTGATCCTTCATCCACATATGGATTCACTGGGTATCCATGTGTATATTAGCTACCTAACCATTAGGTAGGAATTCCTAAGGAATGGTTCCTAACCTATTCCTTGCCAGGGTTCTCTCATCTAAGCCAGGACCGTTCCCCCTACTGAGCAGATAGTGCAATAGAGAAATAGAGACACCTGACTGGTGTGGCTCAGTGGAGTGAGTGCCAGCCTGTGAACCAAAGGGTTCAATTCCCAGTCAGGGCACATGCCTGGGTTGCTGGCCAGGTCCCCAGTAAAGGATGCTCAAGAGTCAAACACAATGATGTTTCTTTCCCTCTCTTTCTCTCTCCCTTCCCCTCTCTCTAAAAATAAATAACATCTTTTTTTAAAAAAAAGAAACAGAGACATGTGGCACTATGTCCAGGTGCACGCTAAGGAGAGAAGTAGTGAGAAGTAATGACTTAGAAAAGGTCTAAGGCTTCACAGGGCTCTGGTCAAGAGCATAGGCTTTGCGGTCAGGTAGACGGAGGGATGAATTTCACTTACTCACTTTCTTGCTCTGTGATCTTGTGGAAACTACCCTCATGAAGCGTCAGTCCCCTTTAGTAGAACAGCGCTTACTTCACAGGATAGTCGTGCTGTGTGACATCACGGAGGTGGAGTCCTCAGCACAGGACCCGGCACAGAGAGTGTGGAGGTGGTGGGGAAGCTGCTCTCCCCTGGATCCCTGCTTCCATAGGTAACAAGTCTCCTCTAGGTTAGCACAGCCAGGCTCTGCCCTTGAACTCCTTGTGGGAGGCGGGGAAACCCATCTGAGGAGTGTGGGAAAAAGACCCGAGCTGGCAGGGCTCTGCAACTTCAACTCCTCGCCTTACGTTTTGGACGCCTCCATACCTGACAGAAGTGCACCCACTGCTCTGACCTATGAACTCTGCAGGGGCTTCATGTGGTTAGGTCGACTTCCCAGGAAGCCTGATGCTTAGGAACGTAAGTTTAGTTAAAAAGAATGTTAGGCAAGCCTTCGGCCACATCTAAGTCATGTCTCCCAGCATGGTTTTATCAGTAATAAAGGTAATGTTTTTCACCTCCGACTATCTCCTGTCTCTGCCTGTTGATTGCTTTTGAACTTGGGTAAGGAAGAGGGGTGACATTCACTGGGTCCACTCAACCCCAACAATAAGTGTGTCACCAATGGCAGCTGGGGGCTAACCCGAAGCCCAGCTGTGTGCTCCACTGTCTCACTGGAATGAATGAAGTCACCTGGCAGGTTAGTTCGTATCATTGCCATTGTAGAGCACAGGGGAATAGAGGCTTCCCCTGCCAGTTAGTACCAGCGACTGAGCCAATTTACTAGATGGCCCTTGTGTATCCAGGGGATGGTATCAGTGTCCACCCGTAAAACAAAGCCACAGGGACTGTCACACCACCATGCCATGATCCCAGCTCTAATAGTTATATAGGCAGCTCCCTTTGCTCATGTGTATTCTGTAGTTATTGTTTCTGAGGCAATCAAACTAATAATTACACAAAACCAGCAAATTTACAAATTCTCAGCAAGGTGGTCGGCATCTGGCTCAATGGTCAATTGCTGTCCTATTGTTTTAAATCATGCTCCTACTGCCACTGGTGACTACATGATAAGCCAACCCAGGAAAATAAATAAAAGAATAAAAAAAATAATGAACAAATTACAGCCAATGGAGAACTAGAACATTGAGTTCGCTCCCCTTCATGTCCTTGACATTTAGAAATCAGACTCCTCTTCCCACTATTCCAGAGCGGAACCCTGGAGTTGGTATTACTTTGGAATACCAGTTGATGTGGAATGATCTGGAAAGCCAGGCAGATACGAAATATAAAAATATAGAAGGAAAATACAGGAGACAGTTAGGTGACAACTACCAACCAAATATGCATCACTATCACTCTCTATATTCAAGATTCTACATTAAAAAAATAAAAAAATAAAAACAGGGAAGAGCACCTTGTAGTCAGGGGGATTGAGTCTACTTTCCTCAAGAAAGGCTTTGGTTAAAAAAAAAATCCCAAGAGCATACCATGTAACAAAAAACACTTTTGCTTCATCTGGAGGCCATTATTTAATCTATCAAATTCCTGACTTCTATAAGGACAATGAAATCGGGGGAGCCTTAATTTCAGCCCTGTGTCTCAAGCTTTCATGCACTGACAAGGAGAACATGCGTGGAAAATGAGGATTTTTTGAGCCAGGACAAAAGAGGGAGGAAATATAAAAAGGAAGGCTGAGTTCCATGAGTCACGAAATTATTTAAAGTGATTTGACTCTTGAGAAAGGAGGGAAGGCTGCACTTCACTAGACACACGGGGTCAGCAAACCCCCTTGCAAATTAAACACAAGTGCTCCTGACCGGCTATGCGCCCCTCGTGCCCATCCACGCTCCTCAAGTAGCCACCCTGCTCCAGAGTTCTTAACCTTCGCTTCCGCACAGAACCGGGGAGGATGTGAAAGTGCCAGGCAGCCGTGAGATTTATGCGGTGGCCTGGAGATGAAAGCAGTTTGTGCATTTTTATTGGGGAAAGCACGTTAACTGGGTAATTTACATTTCCCCCGAAAATCTCCCTCTAGTACGAGCACTTCCAAGCGTCTGCCCAAGTTCAGTCTTAGGAAGAACATTACCACTACCATAATCATCCATCTGCATTGTAATGACAGGGCTACAGGGAAGTCCCCTTTGCTATGTTCCAGTGCGAGATGTCACTCCAAGCCTGACCTTCCTCACCTACTGGATGGAGGATGCAAGTCACTCAGGAGTGGCACTTGGAAGTAGCAAAGCCACCCCAGGAAGTCAACACCCAGGGAGTGGCAACTGAGGTAGTAAGACAAAAGAAGTAAATTCTTAATGTTTCCAAATCACACATGTACTTAAGACCCCCAAATATCACTCATTCAAGTAATATCTTCATAATTAAATTTGGCCATGTCCAACACCACCTAAAATTTTAGTCATTTTCACAGTTTTTAAATTAAAATTTATGTTACATCCACTGTTGCTTAACCTAAATCTCAGTGGAAAAAATCAATAAAATTATGAGTTTGATATGGTGATTATTTTCTAAGCCACATATTTGCTATTTGTTTAAATATTATATTTATAAAGTGTAGCCCAAGTACCACCTAAAAATATTCCCCCGCCAATGCTTATTTCTCAGCTTTGACCATTTGTTACATTTGGGCAAGAAGTTCATTAGGAGAAGCTGAGCAAAGGGCATAGGGGCATCTCTGCATTATTTTAGCAATTTTTCTGTAAGCCTAACATTATTTCAGAATAATAAGCTATCATTTATTGGGCAAGGCTGACATTAAACAAGGACTCACAGGTAAATGAAATATCAACTTTCTTTGCCTTTAGGTTTTACTAGAACTTTATCAAGTCCCTGTGGAAATTATGGTTATTACATATTTGCACAGCCTGTAACTTGCAGCTGATGAGGCCATGAGAAATTCTGGAATGTGCTCTCTACACCAGATTACTGGACTAAATATGAACAGTGTGTAAGGTTGGGACCAAAAAGAATCAGGAGTTGATAGTGGAGCCCAATGGTTTGGTGTTATCTCTGAACTGGCTTAACCGACTGGGTAATGGCCCCAATGGTTGAGGGGCAATCTGCTCCAATTTGGAGGCACCAAAGTTTCCAGATGCTTAAAAAAGTTGTTAGTGATCCCTCACTCCATACAAGGCATCCGTACACAGTACGATGGGATTCCAGCTCCTTCCTACAAACACACTTTAGGGAAGAATTCCTCAGGGGGTAAGCCACAGCATATTGGTGTGCTGCAAACGAGCCAACTGCTGGGATCCGGTAGAAGCCACAGTCCCTAAACCCATACCTCCAGCCATGAGAAGACATGGAATTTACTCCAGGGAGACACAGAGAGATCTGCCATGAACAAGTGCCTTAAATCCTCAAATCTCTGAGTCCTCAAGTGTCTAGTCCCCAGGACCACACGGTCTGGGACTGAGGTTTGAGAAACTCAGACTAGTGTCTAGGTTCCTTTATCCTGCAACCTGAGAAAAATCAACTTTCAGCTCCGCTCCTCTGGTGGTAAATGCAGATGACAATGCCTTGGATTTAGCATCTGTCTAAAGCAGCTCAAGCCCTTCCAAGTGGCTCAGAACAATGACCATCCCCCTGGCCTTTAATCTTAAGACCCCTGGGGAATAAGCCAAAGGTGCTTTAAATGCCATAGCCTTTTGGTCAGTGTCCCCTGTGACTTTTAAGAAATTATAACAGGCTCACAGTATATCCAAAATCCTAAAGGAAGTGGCTGAAAAAAGCACCTTTAGGCACCATGTTTTGGAGATTCTTTTTTTTTTATTGTTGTTCAATTACAATCATCCCCACTTGTCCCCCATTGCTCTCCCCTGTCCTACCCACCCCCATCTCCCACATTCAATCCTCCCCCTCATTGTCCATGTCCATGGGTCCTTTATACATGTTCCTTGACTTGATCCTTCCCCTTCTTTCCCCCATTATCCTCCCCTTTTCCCTCTGGTCACTGTCAGTTTGTTCTTTATTTCCATGTCTCTGGTTCTCATCAATCACATTTCCTTCCTGACTTCTAGACATTCCCCACATGGGTGAAGGGGCGGGGGCTAAATACTGCACATCTAATTGATGAAAGTTATCATGTAGCTTGTGTGAGAGAGTGTGTGGGTATTTGTGTATGTGTATAAAGCCCTGTCCTCCAAAGGAACCACAGGATTCTAATTAAAATTCAGTTAATAGTAACAGAGCTGGAGTAGAAGGAAGAGACAAGGAACATTCATTCATTTATTAATTCATTCCATTTTTTATTTTTTATTCATCAAGTACTGACTACCAGATATGCACCAGCATGAGGCTCACTGGCTAGAACAGCAATTTTCACCCAGTGCACCACAAGAATTTTTAAAACATGCAACACCTAACCTGGCTGGTGTGGCTCAGTGGATTGAGCGCCAGCCTGCAAACCAAAGGGTCACCAGTTCGATTCCCAGTCAGGGCACATGCCTGGGTTGCAGGCCAGGTCCCCACCCCAACAAGGGGCACATCAGAGGCAACCACACATGGATGTTTCTCTTCCTCTCTTTCTAAAATAAATAAATAAAAATTTTTTAAAAAGCATGCAACACCTGACTGTTTAGTCAGGGGCACTGGCCACTCTTCCTTTAGACTGTCAAATAAAAAAATGACAACAGCCCACACAACAATAGCTGCCCAGTGTGAAGGAATCAAAATTATACCTATGTTTGTCAGATTGGCAGAAAGCACATGTTTTGGTGTGCCACAGAATTTTGGTAATTAGTTTGTGTGTGCCATGAGACAAGAAAGGCTGAATATCTCTGGGCCAGAAAAAAGCAGGAATACCAACTAACATCACTGCAGGGAGTGTTGTAACAAAAATATAAACCAAGGACACCAATGTTCACATGAAAGACAGTTCATTCTTTCTGGAATACAGGGTCAGTCCCCAGCTGAGGGGCCATGCAGCCTCAGCCAAGGGTTCTCAAACTCCTTGGTCTCAGCAACCATTGCCTTCTGAGAAGTTACTGAAAAAAGTACAATAGCTTTGGTTCATGTGGGCCACATCTGTTGATGTTTACTACATTCAAAGCCAGACTGAAAAATGTTACAAATATTCCTTAAATGTTTGAAACCTGTAAGAAACCCACTATATGTTCATAGGGGCCACATATTTTATGAAAAGAAAGAATATTTTTATGATTAAACATAATGCAAGGAGTAACTGGTCTTCTATTTTTTGCAGCTATTAAATGTCCAGCTTAAGAAATGACAGGGGGCTTCTTACCTCTGCTGCTGCACTGAATACAGAGCAGCAACATGTGACTGGATGAAGTACATGGAGAAAATCCTGCCTCTCGCCCAGAGATAAAGTTACAAGAGAGAGAGGAAAATTTTAGGAGCCATTTCAAGAAAGTGTGGCTATTCTTTGATACTACACCAAAACTCAGCAAGCGTTACTTTCTCAAGTGAGTGGCAATGTGGCGACAGAAACAATCCACTGAATACTCTTCATTATCCAGCTGAAATGTGAATGCGCTTTTTGACTAAAGCACGACTTTGAAATAGCGCGCACTGGTCCTTTTGAAAACATTGTCTCATGGATCTACACAGATGTTCCAAATGGCAGCACATTCCATTACGAAATTTCAGCAACTGTCCCTCGTTCATGGCCTTGCTTGCCTCACAAGAAACATCTATAAGCATTGGGAAGCTGTCAAGCTCGCTGTGGCATTTACAAGTTTTTAATAATACTCCATTTTTTTCTCTTGCAAGCTCAGAGTTTATCATCAGCTACAAACACTGTCAACTGTTTTCCAAGCTCAGGATGTTCATTTTCAAAAACACACTGGCCAAATACCCAGGTCTGAATAAATATACGGAGTGGGGCAAAAGTAGGTTTACTGTTATTCATATGGAAAATAGCAATAATTAAATAATAATAATACAGGAAGTCTGTGTTTCGTGTACTCACAACCGTAAACCTCCTTCTGCCCCACCCTGTAGTTTACTTGTTCTTTCAAGTTGTTGTTTCAAGCGAGAACTGTGGTATAAGACAAAAGCTGACAGTTCGGCTCTTAACTTGAAGGATCACACTTCAGCTTATGGCACAAACACTGTGTGTGCCCCACCCCCCACTGTGTCACTTCGGTGACTAAAAGGACAAGCACTCAATACTTAGTAGACTAATAATCTGTGGTGGTTCATTAGGATATGTCCAGGTAAGGCTGGATTAAAAACAATAAGTAACTATGAAGACAAGTAATGGCGTAATATTATGAGAAAGAGTTTTCACCTCAAAGAGCTTCTAGAAATGGTCTCATCGATCCACGGGAAGATCTGTGAAATGCTTGAGACCTGCTGAGCGAGACCTGAAGGCTACTCAGGTGTCAGCCTGGGGGGTTCAGTGGAACCAAGCTCAGCATGCGTTCGAGAAGTGTGTAACTTCGCGCCGCACAAGCACCACGATGGGAGCTGAGGATACTGAGATGACTAAGGAATTGTCTGCTTCTAAGGAGCATTTTGGCCTCCTGGAACAGGCAGATGGAGAAGCAGCTCATTTTTACATTACAGAGTATTATTACCAGGGGGGTGAGCATGGGCTGCTGTGAGAACACAAAAGAAGGGCCAAAGACCCTCAGAAGAAGAGGTTGTACCAAGATGTTCGGCATATGGAAGAATGAAAGGATCGAGGGGAAACAATAAAAGAGAGAACAAACAGGTCACCGCTTCCTGAAGTGTGAAGTGGAAGGAGTTGCTGAAGGCTTCCTCCTCATCATCTCTTTCCCCCCTGTGGTCTCAGAGTGGGACCTGAGCTCCAGGAATGAACCCTGATTCGTGGAAGCTGACCAGTCCCTGCCTCCCTCTGGATACACAGAGAGATGGTGTCTAGTGATGATGGGCCGATCTAAGTCAACTCACAACAAAGAATCGTAAGGAGTGGCCTGCAGGGGGCTGCTGGGAGGGAGCATCCTTTTCCCTCCTACGAGAGAGCTCTCAGAAGCCATCCTGACTCTTCCTCTGGACACTGACGTGATGCATGAGACTACCTTTCGGAGGAGGTAGGTCACACCCAGGGGAGGCCAAAGCTGCAAGGACCACAGAGACACACAGCTGGAGCCCTGACACAAGTAACCCTTCTCATTGACCTGAGCCTATGGATCCCCTTCATCACTTACATCGGTTCGAGTTAAGTCATCTCTCACCTGCAATGGAAAAACTCCAACTAATACGAGGTTAATTTGAGATGGGGCTAGAGAAATAGGAACCACATCCTTTGTATCCTTCTCGCCTTTTGAGAATTCTGAGCATTCTTCAGCAGGTCCTGAAAGTCAATACAGTGTCATAAGGTGGGAAATAAAGAGGCTTTTGGAGGTGCCACAACTGATTTGGGGAGGACTCTTTCTATTTTTATGTCCTGGCCATGTCAGGCTTCTTTTAGTTTTACAAGGTACCTTCTTACCTATGAAAAGGTTGCGTGTTACCCAAGAAAAGGAGGAGATGATTTCAAGGAAGATCGGCAGTGGCAAATGCAACAGTGGGCTGCTAAGATGAGGAAAGAAGAGTGTCCCTTGAACTTAACATCTGGAGGTCAAAGGCAACCTCATTGCAAAGAAGCCTAGGAGAAGTCAAAAGCCACTGTGAACAGGGAGAGATACCGAGCTGGCTAAGCGAGTACACAGGTAAGTGAAGCATTATTTAAGATAGGAGAAACAGGACTATGTCTATAGGCTGAAGGGAAAGAAACAGGAAAAAGAAGTGGAAAGAAAAACTGAAGATCTAAAAACAAGAAATGATAGGTACAGTGAGGTCCCAGAAGAGGCAGAATTCTTGGTCTGTGAAGACAGGCTTGTGTCTTTTTATCTCTCTTTACATTATTTCTTTTTTATTCCTCTTTATCATGACCAGTACCTAGCAGCTACTCAAAAAGCACTGGCAAAAAAAAAAAAAAAAAAAAAAAAAAAAAAAAAAAAAAAAAAAAAAAAAAAAAAAAAAAAAAAAAAAAAAAAAAAAAAAAAGAAGAAGAAGAAGAAGCAGCAGCAGCTATTGTGCGACAAAAAAAATTCTGGCAAATCTTATAAAAACACATTCTTAAAACTGCTCTCATTTCTGAGAAACGAAGTGCAATGTACAGAGTGTTTTATGTTTCGTGACTAACAAAATAATGTATTGCTAAAATAAAGCATTTTGACAATATCTACATAAAACAAGTACAGACATTCAATTCAAAAAAGAAAAATAACTCAACTTTGCTCCCCTCCTCTCTAAAAGGCACTGACCTTGGCTTCAAAAAGCTAGGCAAGTTGCCATGAGCGAGTTTAAGCTATTTGGGTATTAGTTGTAGCTTCTGCGCACCGGGATGTTTCTTCACAACTACTTATTTGTTCTGTCCAACATGGCAGCCTCCAGCCAGCCAAGGGCGGCTACTGAGCACTTGAAACGTGGCTGGTGCCACTGAGATGTGCTCCGAGTGCAAAATACACACTGAATTTAGAAGGCTTCGAACAAAAGGGAATGTAAAATGTCTCATTAATAATTGCATATTGATGATGTAGTCATTCCTCGGTACTCACTGGCTTCAGAGCTCATCAAGCCCTCTACTCATCGCATTTCAACAAGAAAAAAATGTTTTGGCACTCCGCACTTGCTCGGAACTCGTTGCACTTGCTAGAACTTGCATAAATCACGATGCTGCACCACAAGAGAAAATGCTTCATCACTGGTTACTCATCGGTGTTCGCACTTGTCACAAGTTCCAGGACAAATTAATGATGAGTGCTGAGTTACCACTGTATACTGAAATACTACTATTTTGAATATATTGGGTTTAAAATATATTATTGAATTTTTTTTAAATATTGGCATTTGGAGATGAAAAGCTAAAAATGAATTTGGAGGTAGGGCCACAAGTCTGGGAGTTGAGGGTATAGAGAAATTATGCCTGGCAGTCTACATTTTTGAGGCAGAGTATGATGCAAAGTCTCATGCAAAGTGTAAAAGCTTGAGTATTTCTCTACAGCCTTTCACCCAATTTGGTTTTTATGCCTTCTACTTCCTGCTTCCTTAGGCTAGAGCTCATAATTTATCCCCCAGACTCAGAACCCTGATGCTTACCAACTCAATCCCACTATCCTTTAATCTCAAAGTAGGCCATTTCCTCTGGAAAGAATTTCTATTATCCTGTCTAATTTAGTGGCTCATTATTTACTAGCAAAGGAACCTGTTCTTAAATCAGCTATTCTGGCACCATGCTGGGTAGTGTGGTGGCTAAGATTATAGGCTCTGTAGATAATTTTGAAGCAATTGAAATCTTTCTGGGGTAAACAAAGAAGGAAAACTTGAAAATTATTTTTAGGAAGTAAATGTAAAATTAATATCAAATCCTGACAAAGATTTACACACAAAGAAAAGCTGGCTAACCTCACTTAGAAGTATTGATGCAAAATATCCTTAATAATAAAATAGAATCCAATAACATTTAAAAAATAATTCATCATTTACCAACTGAGGGTTGTTGCAGGAATGCAAAGTTCAATATTAAAAAATCTACTTGTAGCCCTGGCTGGTGTGGCTCAAAGGATTGAGCACAGGCCTGTGCAAACCAAAGGGCTGCCAGATTGATCCGCAGTCAGGGCACATGCCTGGGTTGCGGGCCAGGTCACAGTGGGGGGCATGTGAGAGAAAACCACACATTGATGCTTCCCTACCTCTCTTTCTCCCTCCCTTCCCCTCTAAAAAAATATTTAAAAAACCTTTAAAAAATATAAATTTAAAATCTACTTATATAATTCATCCTTTTAATAAATCTAAAAAGAAAAATATATGATTATAATACTGAAAATATGTTTAACAATTTGGGTAAGAAAAAATCCAATAAATTCTTCATTAATGGGATAATTTTTGTCTATTTAACCCAAAATCCATCATCGTAGTGTCAAGACAGCAGGGTTATTACCATTAAAATCAGGAAAAGACAAGAATTTACATGATCACATCCTTATTTGACGTGGGACTGGAGTTACTGCCAGTATAATTAGACAAGAGAATAAATTAGAAGTATAAAACCTAGAGAGGAGGATATGAAATGATCAGTGTTTGCACGTGATGCCTGTACAGCTAAAATGCCCAAGAACACCAGCTGAAACACACCTACAGCTAGAGCTCAGTGAGACAGTGAGGCTGAAAATTTACACACAAACATCCATAACTTTTGTATACACAAAGTGTAATCAATTAGAATATATGGATAAAAAGAATGTATTCCTTTTACAAAAGCACAAAACAATAAAATACCTAGAAGCAAATCTAGCAGGAAATATACAAGCACTATACGAGGAAAAAATAACTTTAAAACTCTATTAAAGGGCAGGCTGAAAGACCGGACAAATACAAACCAACCAACTTCTGACACAGAAAAACTCAACACCATAAGGACTTGATTCTTTCTTAGTTAATTTAAAATTTTAACAGAACTTGAAACAAAACACCACTAGTTTTTGTAATTTTTGGGGGGGAGGTTTTGTTTGTTGATTTTTTTTTTTAGAATTAGACAAGCTTCTTTGAAAGTTTATATGAAAAAAAAAGGCTAGGAGAACTCTGAAAAAAAAATAGTAGCAAAGAATGATTAGTCCTACCAAATATTAAATACATTACAGAGCTTCAATAAATAAAACAATACACATCAGCACATGAGTACAGATATACATAGTAGCACAGTGGTATGAATGGATCTCAAAAATACAGTGCTGATAGGAGATATACATGTTATTAAACTTTTTTTTCTCCAATCAACCTTTTATTACAGGGAGGTCTCAGCCAAGAACCCATAAGGGTAGAGGTGAGATTATTTTTCCTCCCCTGCAGAGCAACAAGCTCTACCACTTAGCCTAGAAGTGTTGTAGGCTAGACCATCTGGGTTTGTGGAAGTGCACTCCAAGATGTTCACACGAGGACGATATTGCCTAACGACACATTTCTCAAAACATATCCCTGCCGTTAAGTGGCCCGGGATTGCGCATAAGCCCTGTACTCTAACTGATTAAGCTTTTCCCCCCGGGGGATGGGTAAACAATTCTGACACAGCTACAGAAGCACAGCAGAACTGGACAATGAAACAAATAGACGGAAGATGGTGGAGACCAAATTTCTCACTGTTGGAGCGAATCGAGCAAGAACAGGAGGCCAGCATGGTCCACGGATTAAATAATAAACCAGACAGTGATAGTGATATAAGAGATTAGAGCTGGAGACCTAAGTACAAACTCCTGCTTAGCTTACTATATACAAGATGGTCACATGTGGGAATATTTATAGATAATGTGTATGAGTCAGTGTACATACATGCATGTCCTCATTCTCAGTTGACAGAGCCTAGAAATACTGAACCCCGCCCCCCATCCTGGATCTGTTTCTAATACCACCCTTCAAAGAAAAGAATCAGAGCTCCTTGAGGAAACAGCTGCTTCTAGGACCTGGGCAGGCCATACCCAAAATGAGCCTAGAGCAGATGGAAAGTTACAAAATGCTCAAAAACCAAAAAGCCACATTGATGAGGGCATGTCAAAGGGACACAGAAGTCAACCGAAAGAGCTCCCATCAGCCAAAACTGGAACATTTGGAGCAATAAAAATCAGTCAAGTAGGATTAGATTATTACCTAAAGTACACAATATTCGTGAGTCCATATGATATGAATAAATGATTAAGTAAATAAATTAGTGGGAAATAAAAGATGATTCTGTCTTAGAATAATTCAATGTTAAGTTATGTAGATATGTTTTTAAAAGGCAGACTTTAGCTCCCCATTCCTTCGGTATGGATGATGCGTAATGATGTCCTTCAAAGAGCACAGGATGAAAAGGGAGGAAAACAAATGACTGTAAAACTGACCAGGATGCCTCAAAATTGCCAACATCGTCACAAACAAGTCTGAGAAACTGTCACAGCCAAGAGAAGTCCCTTAGGAGAGGTGATGAACAACTGTAATGTGGTATACTAGATGGGACAAATACATTTATAATATATGTATCTGGAACTTTATATATATATTAGGTAAAAACTAAGGAAATCTGAATAAAGTATGGACTTTAGTCCATCATAATATTTCAGTAATGCTTCTTTAGTTGTAAGAAATGTATCATGCTAATGTAAGATGTTTATCATGAGAGAAAATGGGTTTGGGGTATGCATCTTTGCAATTTTTCTGTAAATCTAAAACTTATATAAAAATTAAGTTTATTAAAAAATAAAATAAATAAAAGCAAAAATCAAGTAACTGCCCTGGCTGGGTAGCTTGATTGGTTAGAAAGACATCCCCGATAGTACAAGGTTGTGGGTTCAATCCCCGGTCAGGGTACATACAAGAATCAACCAATGCATACCTAAAAGTGAAACAACAAATTGATGTCTCTCTCTCTTCCTCCTGTCTCCCCTCTTGTTCTATTTCTCTCTAAAACAAACAAAAATAAATCACGTGACTGCCAGAATGTTTGAAGTCCCTCTTCTTCCCCTTCCTATCACTTTCCCTTTCCACCGGACGTAACACCACCCTGTATTTTGCATTCCCTGCTTGCTTGCTTTTCATACAAATTTTATCCTGCTTGCATGTCCTTGAACAGTATCTTGTTATTTTGAATTTTATATGAATAAAACTGCACCGTATGTGTATTTCAGCTGGCAGTTATTCTCATGTCATAATACAGGTGTGTGACGTATCCACGTTGGCATCTGTGGCTGCAGCTCATTCATTTTCTTGGCTGGAAGAGTCCACTGGGTGACTGTAACTCCGGGCATGTGTCCCGCCTCCTGTCAATGGACATCGGGTTGCTTCCAGGCTTCACCACAGCCAACAACATTGGTCCAAACACTCCTGTGTATACACGTAATAACTCTGGTATAATAAATACCCAGAAGTGGAATTGCTGGGTCACAAGGCACGCGTGTTTTCAATTTTATTTACGGTGCCAAATGGTTTTACCAAAGTTGTCATGTCAATTTAGATCACCGCTGGCAACAAGTTACTTTTTCAAAATTTTGTTCCTTGGAAACCTGGGGAATCAATAGAGGCAACTTGGGTTTTTTTCTCCAAGTTTTAAATTGTCTGTGATTAAAAAAAATAATGACTATTCCATATTTGCAATGGAAAACATGGTGATAGATGCCAAATTGTAGTATATGAGTAATTACCATAGGACTTAACTTGTCCTGGGAGATTAACTTGCTCAAAATAGAGATTTTCCCATCATCTGGTGTGCATATATTTGAACTTGGTATAAAAGGAAAGAAATAAAGACTTGGCATTTTCCTGCTGAAGAAGGTGCCCAGTTCTGTTCTTGTGAACTGGCCTTAATCTGAGATGGGTTTAATTACTTTCCTAAAAAAGGAAGGAAGGAAGGAAGGAAGGAAGGAAGGAAGGAAGGAAGGAAGGAAGGAAGGAAGGGAAGATGGAAGGAGCGAGTTCTACAAAACAAGACCTCAATCTTTCCTCCAAAGACAAATAAAGAAATTAAGGCTGTATTTTATTTTTCCTTGAAAAACTCCAATGTCTTGAATGTAAGCCATACTAGTGTATCTGGAAGAGCATGTGAAGTGCTATAAGATTCATCACTCCCACATTCAAAACTCCTTTGATGTATAAAATCTACATTTCTGTAGAGAAACAGTAAAATAATAACACTATGAATTAGTGCCTTCCGCTCAGATGAGTTATTTAAATGCTGAAGACCCTATCTGAAGATTGCTACCATTCATCCTCCATGTCTTGGATGGGGCTGGCACTCTATACAAATCTGTTTACTGTTAAACTAGGCAGCTCTAGCTGAGAGCAAAGGACAAAAACGTAACACATTTTAAAGTTTCTTTTCAAAAGGGGAGATGGAGAGATGTGTGGGAGAAATAGTTAGGGATGCTCCCTGCTGGTCAAAAGCTCACCAGTAAGGAAAACCATATCCGATGTCACATTTGAAACCCACAATGCTCAGGAGCTGTGACTCAAGCACCGCACTGGGCTCCGAGAGAGAATTCTAAGCACAAGATCCCCCAGTTCCAAGGTCAGCAGCCTTGGAAAAGGAGCTAGAACCACAGCAGCTTCCAGGCAGCTCCCTTTGCCAGTGGAGCACACTCTCCAGATTCCCAGCTGGCATTTCGGTGGGGCCCTTCTAAGAAGGGCACGGGACAGGTCAACGCCATCCACAGGTAGCCCACCTTGCTCATCAAGAGTGTGGGCAGCCTTGGAACATGGCTACCCAAACCTGGAAATGATGAGTCAAATAAGAATTCCCCAGTTCTGCTTAGGGAAGTATACCAACTGAGGTAAGTATTTCCAGATGGAGCTTAGCCCCTTCTGCATGAAGGGCTGTGCGAGAAGACACTCCGTGGGCAAGGATGTTCAAAAGCTATTTACATAGCACCCAAAAGGAGTCCTCTGCACAAACCAGGCGAGTGCAGCTTCCCTGTCCTAACCACAGCCAGGGCTCCACTGGTCCACCCGGAACAAGACCCCACTTTTTTGTTAAATGAAGGCATACACACAGTAACGAAGACAAAGCCCTCAACGTTTACCCACCTGAGTTGGAGCCATGGAGCCATCAGCGGTCAGCTCCCCCCAACCCTGGGTTACGTGACTTCCCCAATTCTCACTCCGCCCGCCCCCCACCCCGTTGGAATACACGGAAAGCCTGCACTTGCCCCCAGATCTGCCTTCAAAGCCCATTCTTTCAACCACTGCACTGGCCTGCTGGACTGTTCCGGACACTTGAAACAGCGCCTTGCTCAGGAGCTCACTACAGTCCCGCGGGCCAGCTGATTTATCTTCGGGAATACCTTCTTCCATCAAAACCATGGCAGCTGGAGCTGAACTCCGAGGCCCGAGAGGAACAGCTGTCTCCACGAAGCGTGACACTCGCACCAGCCCAGCAGTTGGGTCTGGAACAGAGGAGCACCCCTTTCATGATGAGACAGATAAACGTCATACTTTCTGTCCCCACACAGAACACCACACTCGACTGTGGAAGCCACTCCAGGTGACCCTGCTGTCCCCCAATCTAAGGCAGCTCCAAAAACAGGAACCTCTGCTGTTTTCAAAGCTGAGGTGCAAAACTGTGGTTGGCACATGAAATCTTAATGGACTAACTTGACAAACTTTTTCTATTGTCCCCAGAGGGTCATAAGGCTTATGTATCTAAGTACCTTAAGTGAGAAATCCCAGTTATCTTATGATGCTGTAGGGAGTTTTACAACACTTCCGAAACAGAGGTTTAGGTTACTTAGAGCTGCTGGGTAAGTGCCCGAAAGAAGAGGCTGGCCACAGTACAGTCAGGGTTTGCGGGAAGCACAGCCTTCTAATGATGTCTTCTAACGATGTCTTGACCCAATACATTAAAAATCCAAACATTCTAAAACTACGTAGCCAGACAAAACACAACCAAAAGCCACATAGGCCCGCTGCACCAAACTGGCAAACCTCACCTCAACAGGAGATCCCACTATCCGCTCCACTGCCCCTCAGGGTAATCTTACAGGCCAAAATGACCACAGGGATGGCTGAGGTAGCCTCTGGAGGTCCAGCTGCAACGCTGTCAGGCATCAGCCCTCCCTTGCCTGATTTCGGGTGGAGAACGGTGCTGCACTCCGCAGAGCATGCTCGAGCCTCCCCACTGTCCTACCATGAGGATGATCGCCCTCCCCACCAAACTCATGCCAGACCCACCACATTCACTCCCACTGCCGCTGTCCTCTACTCATCTTCCTTGCAGATTGTCAAATGGCCCCACCTGCCCCAGGCCAAGCCAAGTCTAATCTACCTTTAATTCCGGTCGTGTGTGTGTGTGTGTGTGTGTGTGTGTGTGTGTGTGTGTGTTCTCTACATAAAGATCACAGAATTGGGATGAACTAAGACTGCCTTGGGTGGAGGGGGTGCATAGGGAAGGCTTCACAGAGAGATGGCATTTAGAAGAAAAATGGATGATTGATTGCCAAAGGGAGGAGGTGGGAAGAGTGTTCTAGGCAGAGGGAACAGCATGTGCAAAGTCTTGAAAGAGTCCTAAAAGGTCAGAGCAGACTTGCAGGGGTAAGAGGCTGGGGAAGCCGGCTGTGGTCAGAAGGAAAAGATCCTTGTTTGCCTCACTGCAGTGACAGAACTTGATCCTGGAGATAAAAGGAAACCAAAGCGTCTGATTGTTGGTCAAGGCCCCTGGTCAAGCTCATGTCTCCATGAAGTCTGATCTTAATCAATGCAAGTATCTCCTTCCTCAACCTTCCTATACCACACAATCAGATATTACAACTTACCGCTCTTCCAGTACCTCTGTCTGTGTTTCCACTGACCAGAGAAGACCTGAGGGCAGGAGCTTTTTATTGATTGATTGATCTATTGATTGATTTTAATTTCTATATCCTAATAGTGCCCAGCAAGTGAATGCTCAATAAATTCTTAGGACTGGCTGATGCAGATTTTTTCTGGGGATAAATTAAGCAAACTAGGTTCCAGAAATAAGAATAACCAAAGCTCCAAAGCAAGGTCACTGAAGCCTTTACGACTGGCTACAAGGGGCAGAATCCAGGACCACAAAAGTTAACTTCAAAAGGAACTACACTTGAGTCTACCCTCCGTGAACTTGGACTCCTCTCCCTTTCTGCCCAGCTCTGCTCCACCACCGAGCTGAGGTGCACTCCAACTCCCCCTGAGGCAGCTGGGCCAGGAGGAACAGGTACACCTCTGGTTGCGAACACACCCCACTGACTGAGAGAGCCGTGGACAATCAATGCATTTAGCAAGTGCATCTGGCCCTGAAGTGAGAGAGCGAGGCTGTTCCTGTGTGTAAATGCCAAGTTGCAGGAGGTTACCATAGCAACTCCAGCAGGGTGCTGCAGTGGGCAGCTTTGCACAGAGGTGCAGGAAACCCATTCTTTAACATGTGGGCTTCTGCTGTGCCCACTGGATCCTAGTAGGCCCATCATTGCTTTAGGCCCTCACTTTGGGATTCTGCAAAAAAAAGGAAGTGGAATGTGAACATGTGCTAGTCTAATCTTTCCTTTTTCATGTACCACTCATGTCCCTCTTCAGCACAGTAAACACTGCGTGTGGTTCCCAAAACAGGCTCTTTGGAAACACATAATTCCCTAAACTCGTTCTTATGGACTGTGATGAACAGATTGTACTCGCGTATCAGCAGGGCCTGATATTTTCATCCACTGAATAACCAGCATACCCACAATGTTGCCACCCCCAATCAGCCCCCCAGTTCTTATTATGTTATTAGTATGTTTTTAACACAAAAATAAATCATGCCATCATGGGTGTAGGTTGGACTTAATGGAACTATAAACCAACTTTTTAAAGGCCAGGCAATTTTGGAAATTGCTTTTCCATGGGGGTGGGAAGTGGGAGTCTACTCACCCACTTGTTAATGATTTCGGTGTGAAAATATCTCTTGTGCATGAGGAGAGGTTGGATAACATTCTGCTTGAAGCTCTGAGCTACCTATGGCCATCAGGAAGCCAGGTTCCCACAAAGTGAGCTCTAGGTTGTAGAACATCAAGTAGCTAGAACAGGCTCCTAGACGCCTGCATTATTTTTTCTTGAGTCTAGAGACTTACTTGTGGTTATCTCTGAATTCCCTCCTGGGCAAAATAAGAATGATTTACGGCATCACTAAAGAAATGGATTGCAAGGTGGGCGTACCCAGCAGGGTGAGAGCCACACCAGCGCAGGGAAAAGTGAAGGAAATTGGGGTTAACGAGGTCACCTGAACCTGTGGGGCTTTGCAAGGGGCTGGGGCAGGCCCACAACACCTTTGCAGCTCGATTGTGAAAAAGAGCGGGCGGTAAGAAGTGAGGTCGAGTTTCCAGTACCTGAAGGAGTTTGGTGGCCTAAGAACATTAAAACCGGGGTACCAAGAGAGCTATGTAAACAGACAGACACACAAAGGAAGGAAGAACCTCTTGCGGGGCTTGGCCATGTGTGCAGGAATGCCTGGGCCTACCTCTGGTGTCCCCAAGAACAAAGAAGAT
The DNA here is from genome assembly GCA_004027475.1 of Anoura caudifer. Classification (NCBI taxonomy): domain Eukaryota; kingdom Metazoa; phylum Chordata; class Mammalia; order Chiroptera; family Phyllostomidae; genus Anoura; species Anoura caudifer. The sequence continues at coordinate 181,538 of PVKU01001216.1, read as the reverse complement.
ACCCTTGCTAATGGAGTCCCACTGATGAGTTCTTTACCCAGGGCATCGTGAGGTGACAGATGTGGAGGTAGCTGAATGAGGTGCCGTTATACATGTAGGTATAAAGGTAGGACTTGCCTGGAGGGACACCAGGGGTACAGGAAACTTGGGTGTTCTGAAGGAAGGCCAGAGAGAGTGTCAGTCACCTGGGGACAGATAAGGAGCTCTCAGCAAGTGAAGACAGAGGTCCAGCCAGTGCTTTGTGTCCTGCACATGCCTGGCAAGGTGACAAGGGGCTACCTGTTTCCTACTCTCCCAGGAAACACTGTGGGCGGCGGTGGGTGTGCAGGGCTGTGCAGGGAAGAACTGAGCATGTGGCCAGGGAGTAGGGAGAAGGGCTTATGGGAGCTGAGCTGGTGGCAGACCAGAAGTGCTGTCCACGCGCTCCTGAATGAAAGCCGGGAGGTCAGTTTCCCAGGAGGCTGGGAAAGATTTCAGAGAGGCTCTGGCGACCTGCTCCTTTGAGTCAGGGCAGCTGAAGGAAGCTGAGGGCCCAGCGCCCAGGGAGTACGTGGGGAGAAGTCAGGTGCACTGAGGCGCTAGCCTGCAAGTGGGTGTGGAGAACGGCCTGGAACGGGGCGGATCCACCGAGGTAGGAGTGGGGGAGGGGAGGTCGCCGGCCAGTGGGTGTGTAGAGCGAGCCGAGGTGGGGGGGTGGGGGCGCCGGCCAGAGCCTCGGGCTGCCACGACCTCCCCCGGGACTCACCCAGCACGAAGTAGGGCAGCTCCGTGTTCTCCAGGTCGTCCACCACGACCATTTCTCCCGGGAAGTCGTTGCGCACCGAGAAGAGGAGCTTGGGCTCGGAGGCCGAGGGGCTGTGCATGATGCTCAGGTCGTTCTCGCGCAGGAAGGGCAGCGCCGACACCGTGATGCTCTTGAGCTTGCACTCCAGCTCCTTGGAGGGATCCCCATCGCCGGCGGCCGTGGCCAGCACCGCCGCCGGCCCCCAGCAGCAGGCGAGCAGGGCGCAGAACCCGGCTAAAGCCATCTTGAGCCCCGGCGCCTTCCTCCCAGCGCCGCGAAGGTGGGGGAGGAAGCGAGCGGGGAGGGAGCGAGCGGGCGCGCGCGGGGGGCGGGGGCGGCTGGGGAGGGGACGTGCAGCGGGAGAGCCCCGGTCCCCAGAACGAGATGTTGCTTGCAGTGCGCCGGGCTCAAGCGCTAATGCCTGGCCAGCCCGCCCGCGTTCTTTGTTTCTCCCAGCTGCTTATCTGGGGAAGGGAACAGGGAGGGGGGTAGAAGAGGGGGAAATGGGAAGGAAGGACGAGGAGAGGAAAGAGGAAGGGAACCGAGGATTTTAGGGAATCAGGTCAGCCCCCGGCAGGTTGCCCGAGCTCTAGCCTTTCTCCCCTTCACGTCCTTCGGGAGGAGCTCACTCTTGGCTGTCAACCACCTGCAGGGCATTTTAAAAATTCGGTCTTTGTATGCAAAATCGACCCTCTTTCCTCACCAGCATCCTGCTGGCTCCGGGAGGGCACACGCAGGCAGGGCACACACCCTAAAAGGCCCTACTCAGAGCTGGGGTGGGGGGCAGCGGGTGGGGGGTCGTCTCTCTAGATGCAAATCCATCCCCAGTTATTTTTTGGATGTAGGGTGGTCACATTCTTGTCTTTTTAACCACTCGTTGGATTTGTATATTGGATAAGCGGCTGCTGGGATAAATGCACTGTGTATTCTTTACTCAGCACTAACTTTGCAGAAATAGTTAAAGAAAATACTAGTTATATAGATATAGATAAATCAAGAGGTAGATATGAACAGCAAAGAACCAAGCCAACCTACCGCACACAGTTAACTAAGCAGGAGACCAGAATTTTCATTTGCAACTTCTCTCTCTGTTTCATTTCTGTTATGTTATCTGTTGTAACCAATACGAAGATGACTTGGGGGATGCTATAATTGATAGAAAGAGTAGCACCCACTGGAAAAAATGTTGAGCCTTTAACTTTAGAGACTCCAGTAACTGCAGCAGGGCTGGAAGGAAATGAGACAAACTAAGTTTCTAAGCACTCTTTCCAAGTGGAAAAAGAATAAGAGAATATCCTTGGGTGTGGGCCAAGTCCATCTCAGCCCGATTGAAAGTAGAACGGGGTAGATAAAAACAACAACAAAAACGATGCCTATGAGTTTGGTTCCCATTAGTGCTGGGCAGTGTTGCCTTGAAATGCTAACAGCATGAATAAATAGTAGTAGAAAATGACGTCTGTGTGCACTGGAATCTGATCTTTAGCTGAACTTGCTCTCACATGATAACCAACAAGTTTTTTTGAAAACATGCCTCTCCAGCATCATGGACTCAATGCTGATTTAAATATTAGGTGCTATAAGATCGTTACAGGTAATTCCTACTCTCTAAAAGTTTAATGCACCATGCTCTTCAAAGAGGACCCCATTTTAGAAGCAACTTCATTCATATTCTACCTGTGGTCAATTTATTGGCACATGCAAGTGTATGTTCTTAAAAAAAAAACCTTTGCCACATATTTTCATGAAGTTACTCTAGTTGATGGATGGGAATAGAGAAAATGAGTCATATTTACAAAAATAAAACAAAACTTTATCGCAAGTCTGAATCTAATGTACCTGAGAATTAAGCCAGAGGTATGTTTCCATGGAGCAGTGCAAACCGCTGCAGAACAGATTTATGAGCTACTGACCTTTCTGAAACTCATCCTCACCTTCATTGCTCCCCTAGGAGGCAGTAGGTAGAGAAAGACTCCATGATACTGTTTTGCCTACTCTCACTAGCATAATAAGCAGTATTAAACTCAGCTATACAAGGTTTGCCCTTGAGAAATCAGGGCAAATGCCAGGAAAAACACACTTATTCCTAGGATGTGAGAAATAGCAGATCACCAACTACTCCAGTTTCTCGTTCAACAGATGAAGAAATTGAGACCAGTGAAATAGGTGCTTTACCTAAGACCAATCTGCTGACAAGGAGTGAAGACCATGAGATTGTCTGTGTGCAGTGCTCTTTCCGCCACTCGGTGATGGTACATCCAGGAGCACCCATGGTGATCGTTGGACTTTATGGGTCAGAGGAACTCATTCACTAAACATATGCGTACCTGCCGCATGCTGGACATTAGGCAAGGCAAGGACAGATACTAGAAGAAAAATACTCCCTTGCTTTTGAGTAGCATATAATCAATGATCTTGAAATCTTTCTCATTTTCTGAAGTGTCTTGAATCATTTTAGAAAACCCAAGTGAAACATTTGGGGTTGATTTTCTGATAAGTTAATATCTAGCATTCTGTGCCTGTCTATAGTCATTTTTACATGCTCTCTCATTGACACAAGAAAAATAACACATGGATAAAATGGCCATTTTAAACTATATATGTAATTGGAAATATTTGGAAGTTGGTGTTGAAGCCTTTATAAGCTTCTTTCTCTATGAAATAGTGGAGCAAGAAAACTGTACAAGTAAAAGAAGATAGCATTTCGCCTGAGCACTGGATTCCTGTAAATTTGGATACGACGTCACATGGCATCCTCTTAAGGAGTTAAACAACTAGAGATGGAAGAGAGGTTGAAGTTCACAGAAACCAGCCCAACTGCACTGTATAATGTTTTACGTTTAAATGGGACTGGAAGAAATTTCTATGCATTTCAGTCTTTACCTTTGTGCACAGCCAATGCGATGTAGTGAAGCCACAGAACTGGGTTCAAGTCTCAACTCCATAATTTGCCTATTTGGAGGTGAGCCTGGACCATTCTTACCTTCCGTGTCCTCCTCCAGGAAATGGGGTCAGTGATCTCTGCCCACCCAATCGGCTTTAGATAATACAAGTGCAGGTGTTTATAGTCACTAAGGCACTGTCAAATATCAGTGTCTGTTATCCCCCATCCTGACTTTCTCCTGAGATCCAGCTCCCCGAATTCAAGTACCAATGGCCTTGCTCCTTAACTCGCAATAGCTTCTGAATTCTTCCCCTGCTAGTAACCTACTCCTCACACAGCAAAGCAGGCCGATCTTCAGAAAATCTTGCTTACTTATGCCATTCTAACGGTTTCCTCCTCTATGGGAATAAGTTGAAGTATGGCTTAGAAATTTAAAAACTCTTCCAAATCTCATGCTTATTTATTCTCTTAGATTTACTGCTTACTACACTATCCTTTCCTCCCCCCCACCCCACCCACCCCACAGATACACAACTCAGCCAGATTAAAGCCTGTTTTTCATTTTTACTCTTCCCATGCATTTTGTCCTCCTGGAACACACCACTTGGGGGTTTCCAGCTCATCCCATCCCTGCAGGCCGCATCCAGCTTCATCGATGCAGTGAGACCTTCCATCATTTCCTTTTCTCAGAGCTCCTCTCACGGGGGATTTACACACACACACACACACACACACACACCACCTTAAGAGGCCAAGGGCTATTTTTTTTGACACCATGTATTATAGTCTATATTCCCATTAGCCAAATAGGAACAATAAAACATGCTTTTTAGAATAGTAGTGAGAAGGAAATGAGATTACGTATAAGGGAGCTGACATATTTTAGCATTTAGCTGGTGCTCAGTGTGATAGCTTTTGCTATTATCTGCTTATTCAATTACTTCAGAAAGAATGTAGGTTTCAGAATCTTCTGCATGAGATTTTTTTTCCCCCATGTTGTAGCCAGAAGCAAGTTAAGTGATTTCCACTCTTAGCTGAATACCCAGGATAAACGATTGTATGTCTACCAAAAGACATGTACAAGAACATTCAGGCCAGGTTTACTCATACTAGACAAAAAATGGAAGCAATCCAAATATGCCTCAGCTGGAGAATAATGTCATATAGTCATGTAACAAAATGCTACACAGCAATAAAAACTAAACATGCAATACATGGGTGAACCTCACAAATTGATAAATGAAAGAAACCAGAAACATGAGAGTGTATAGTCTAAGACTCTATATTTATGGAATTCAAGAACAGATAACATTAATCTTGGAAGATGAAAATCACAATACTGGTTATCACTGGGGAGAGAATTTTTGACAGAGAAGGGCAGAACAAACTTCTTGGAGTGCCTGAAATGTGGATAGTGTTCACACTGACACATAGTGTTAGGCAAAAAGTCATCAAACTGTAATTGTTTAATGTATATTAAGTCAGATTTTTTTTTTTTTACAGGGCTTAGGAATCAACAGGAGAAGAAAGTACAGGCAAGTTTTTTTGTTTTTGGTTTTTTTTCCCTCCCAGCTGTTTTCTTGCCTCCCAACTTAACCCCCTTTCCTTTTCCCTTAGAGACCTTGGAAAATTTAACTTTCTTTCCATTGAAATTGGTAACAATTTGTTCAACTACTCTTTCCCTTTACCCACTCCCTTCTCCAATTTTGTGAGCGTCTCAGCATTTAATGTCTCATCACCTAGGACAAGCTCAGGGGGCCTCTGTCACTAAGAAGCACAGGAGTAAATAGCAGTTGGACAGCAACAGATTTAGGCTGTCACTGGTTTGGTTGGATATTTTATCCAATAGAAGAGCTGGAGACCCCCTGGGACCACCACTCTGAAACATTTTGTAGCTTAGGCAAACACATGCCTACAGGATGGAGAAGGAGGGTCAAACCCGTATAAGACACAGAGGAGGGAATACAGGTGAAAGTGACGGGTGGGTGGGACTAAGGGTGTGTTGATGAGGACTATTTCTAATTTTCCCCCATTCATTTAGAACACTGGGTTCCTTGATGCTTTTTAGCTAATCCTGATTAATATTACTTTGATGTTTATTAAACCTCTGCATTCTTTTATTTTTCCAACAAAATGATCTTTTGATGTTGCTCTTCATTTAAGGAACTAAATCAAATACTTCTCTCCCTTTCTAACTGTGAATTCTTTCTGTATTTCTCCCACTACATGACCCTCTGTGAAACCCCCTAATTCCTTTGCCAGCTCCAACCCCGAACTTTTGCCAAAAATTTAGCTAGTTAGCTGGACATTACTCACTTTTGCATCCTCATGTGGACATAAAGGATATATTTTACACCCTTTGATTCATGGTTAACATTTTCCTCTCTCTCTCTCTCTCTCTCTCTCTCCCCGCCCCCACCCCGCCATTCACAGGCTCAGCTACAGCACCTGCTTCACCGAAACAAGGCTGGTCCTGTTCTGAATCTCTGGTCTCCCTTTAAAAACCAAATGGAGACGCACAGTCCCTCTTCCTGACACTCACTGAAGTGAAAGGAGACACGCAGAAGGAAAACAGCACAGGCAGAACAATTCCTTCTTTTGGAGGCAGGACATTTTCCTCCTTCGTTTCTCCCCAGTTCTTCTTGCCTCTGTCTTTACCATCCTAGTTTAGGGGGCAGCATGTTTCTTGATTTAGCTGTTCTTAAGTCTCTGTTTCTCCTATCTTTCTTCTCTCTCTCTCTCTCTCTCTCTCTCTCTCTCTCTCTCTCTCTCACACACACACACACACACGCACACACGCACAGAGTGGCATAAGTATTTCTCACTTGGGGGCTCTTTTCTAATTAAGTAATGCAAGACCAAGCGGCTAAAGTACACAAAAACAATGGAATAAAACCTCAGATTAGAAGGAGAATGACTCAAATGAGTCCCTATATCTGGGAGTTCTAGTTAAGCAAACAAAATGGTCTGGGACAAATGATTATTGTAACCCAGGAAGATACGAAAAAAAATGTAACTAGCTCCCCAGCTTCTTCCTTTTCCTCAGCCTCTTACACTCTCCCACTCCCGGCCCAGACTGTATCCAAGCCCTCCATGCCCACACCGAAGTCCCTGATGCAAGGCGGGAGGGTTAACTGCGCGGGTCCCCCGCCTGCCCGCTGACCGAAGGAGACAGCAGGGATGCTCCGAGCCCGCCCCCTGCCAAGCCGCCAGCCAATGGGCGCTTGTGGGGACTGTGGCGCTGTATCCCATTGGCTGCCAAGCTACGTGCATAAGAAAGAGAGAGAGAGAGGCAGGCCCGGCAGCATTGTTATCTTAAGACACTCATCTGGTGTCTGAGTCTGCAGGTGACACTGCTTAGGTGTGGATCCCGGAGTCCGAGCAGGGACGCGCGGCTGCAGCCGGGGCTGGAATCCGCCTGCCTCGGAAGCTGCTGGCAGCGGCTGGGGAAGCGCCTCCGCTGCGCCGGAGCATCCCGTTCGCCCTGGCCCGGGGATGGGCACCTGCCGTGCGGAGCCAGTGCAGGGACAGGTCGGCGGGCAGCCGAGCGAGCGCTGAAGCCGGAGGAACGGGCTTTGCCCATGTGCGAGGCAGTGATTTCGGGAGAGAGAGAGGGCGGGTGAATCCCTTCAGAGTTGCAAGGAGGGCGAGATCTTGGGTTCCTCTTCGGTGGAGGGACAGGGGACTCCCCTGGTCGGGTGTTGCACTTTCCTTTCCTCTCCGACCCGCGTGCACCCGGACCCAGCGCCGGAGCCCCACTTCGAACCTGCTTTGGGTGCCTGGGATCCCGGCTGCTCAGCGGGAAGGCAGCCGGCTAGTGATCTAGCAGCGGCAGCGGCGGCAAAGCCGGGAGCAAGAGAATTTGGAAAAGGACTTCCCTTCCCTCTTACAGGCTGAAGGGGAGGCATTCGCGTTTCCCCAAATGAGAAAGAGTCGCAAGAAATCATGAAGTAGAAACTTTGGAAAGCTGCCACTGGAGATGTTGCACAAAAAGCTGGAATCTTTTAGGAGTCTCCTCCCAGTCGGCGGAGGCTTGGGGAGCAGCTGATACAGCCAGGAGGGCTCTTGCAAGGATCCAAGGTAACAGTGCAGGGTTTGGGTGGTTTTCCCTCTGCCCCCAGTTCGTTGTCCTTTTGGTGTGTCCCTTGGCAGGGGGATCATTTGCCCTCTTATAACCCTGTTGCCCTGGTGCCGGGCAGTTGCAGGCAAAAGGAAGGATCCCGTCTCATAGTTTGTTTGGTGTGGCTGAGCGGTGCACTTGGGGCTGTCGCTCTAGAGATGGCCCTGTTCCTGCTTCATGGTGTCGCATGGCTGTCACAGGGCTTGGGCACTGTGCCTGACCTATATTGCTTTTGCCTGGTTTAAGTCCTTAAAGTTGGTGCAACTCCCATTAGCTCCGGAAAATCCAATCGGGCTGCCTAATAGCAGAAAATGATGAGGACTCCTGCCTGCCGGGCAGAGACTGTATGCAGTTCACGATGTTTGAGATGGACCCTGAAGAGCCGAGGTCGTGCTATGTGATACGGAGATGAACATAGATGCTCACATGTTCACACAGCTTCATGACATGTCTGCAGAGGCCCATCTCTTTCTCCCAGGCACATGCAGCTAAGAAAAAAATTTCTGAAGAGTGAGCCCCATAGGTGGCAAATCGTCTCCCTGGGGTGGTGGCAGGAGCCCATTGATTGAGTTGGGGCTGGCTGCACCCTGGCAGGAGGGGCGTGCTGACAGTATCCAGCCATCTCTGTGATGGTCTGGATGCATCGTCTGGTGCTGCCTGTGGTTGTGTGTGTGTGTGTGTGTGCCTGTGCTCACAACTGTATGCAGGAAGCGGGCTGCCGACAGAACCATGCATGTGCGGCTCTCTGCCCGGGCCCCAGACGCTGGAGTGCTCCTTCCTCGTAGGAGCCTGAACTTGGAAGCTGCTGTTCCAGCCCAGAGGAGTTTTCTCCTCACCAAGCAGTCCCTCTGCCTGGTACATATTTATCCAGGGTATATAGACCTAAGCCAAATGTTAACTAATAATCAAGCCAATGCACTGTAATGTGATTGAACATACCCCTCTAGGAAGAACTGTGTTTGTGTGCTCTTCCCAGCCCAGGGAGCCAGTGCCCTGAGCAGAAAGAAATGTATCATGAAAAGGAGAGCAATTAAAACAGCCTGCTTATAGCTGGGTCATCTGGGCCTTATCCAGCAGGGACAGTGATTTGTCAGCATAGACCATCAGGAGGTGAAAAGGCAGACTGTCAGTCAAGTATCTCTGTCCTTCTGCAGACATGGGCATGTGGAAGGGACACGCTGACCATGCTCTCTCTCCAATGCATGCAACGCCAGCAGCTCAAGTATTTTACAGAATCCCCTGGGGGGCAGTCTGATGACATCAGGCGACAGCAGAGGGATGCTGGAGTTGGTGTCTTTTCCCTGTCGACTTCACACAGTTGTGGGTATGTTATTTGTTTAAGGCAGGACTCCCGGACTTCCCTCTCAGCCAGAATAAGTTGCTTTGCAGCCTTGGGGGTATGACTGAGCAAGGCTCCCACTTGATCCTGGAACCTTACCAATGTCACTGCTGCTGCCTACCTTGGGGAATGATGCCAGCTTGGCTTCTGGAGCAGGGATAGGATTGGGGCCAGTGCAGAGCATGGGTACCGTGAGATGTTTGAGGAAAAGGGAGCACATGTCAGGCCATGCACTTCCCTGCTGGAGGGCAGCTGCCCCCACAGGGTTTGACAGGTGGGCTGCAGCCACGGAGAAGACAGAAGTATCCCTGGCTCTGGTTTCTCCCTCCTCAGCTAAGATGGGGCCAGCTTCGGCTCCCAGAATGGGGTGATGTGTGCTGCAGTGTGGGTACCAGAGGAGGAGAGGAAGGGCCCAGGAGGGAGGAGCAAACCTGTGCTGGTAGCCCTGGGCCAGTCTCAAGGCTGGGGAACATCTGCTCCTCTCTGGCCCTTAAAGATCATCCTCTGGGTGCTCCTTTCTGGCCTCCTAACAGGTTGTTTACCGAGCAAGGCCAGAGGGCAAAGAACGTCCCTGCGTCATCAGCTCCTTCTGATCCCCTCTCCCCAGGCACAGGCTTGCCGCTGGGGAGCATCACATTAAAGAGATCCCCTCCTCCCAGACGTGCTCCAAAATCCATCCCCTGCTCACAAACAAGAGGTAATCTGGAGGGATGGAGACATCTGCGTGGGCACTTTCTGCTGACTGGGATGCTTAGTGTTGAGGTTTCCTGCTTAGTGGTTTGTTTTCCCCACTGTGCAGTGTATTTTTGGCAATTCAACTCTTTCTCTTAAATAAGACCTTGTCTACATTTTATAACGACATCCTTTTCCAAAGGGCTGGGAGCGTTTGTAGGGATCTCACCTAATTAATCCTCACATGGCTTATTGTCTCATTAATCTTTGATTACCCTAAAAAGTAGAGCTAGAATGATTCTAGCCTCCTTCTTGGAAAAGCAAGGGCAGAGGACCCCAGGGATGGTGACCCAACTGCTTTTACTCAGGGCCACAGGGCAATGAAGGGAACCTAAGGGGTGGGGGGGGTCTCCTCACTGCTAACGCAACCCCAGGCTCCAGGACTTCTCCTAAGGGCTGGCTTAATCTCCCAACTGTGATGTGATTTGGTATCTCTGTACTCTGCAGGAACAGGAGGTTGCAGGGACAGACAGCTTCTCTGGCACTGGCCTCAGGGCCCTGAGGGGCACACCTTGCCTTTGCCCTCAGTGATCTTACAGTCTGGTTAGGAAAACAGGCTTACATCTGAGGAAAGGCAAATGGCAATCTACATTCTAAGCAGCCATTCAATAGCAGAGATTTGTGAGGCTGACCTAATTAATCTGCAATTGATTTGTCCAGATAATGAGACTATCTATCAGTCGTGCAAGGAGGGATCATTTGTATTGTGCCGTGAGGCTCGGGAGAGGGGGTGGTGGTGGAGTGGGATTTGTTGGAAAAGGGAGAAAAAGGGAAAGGACGCCAGCTGGCAGAGATGCTGAGGGCAGCACAAGTTGAAAGGGCTGGATCACGTGACGGGGGCGGGGCAGGTTACCCTTTGCCACTTCTCCACTTGCATCCTGGAAAGACCCTACACTTGTGTTGATTATTTGAAGCACATATTGGCCTAGAGGAAGCTGCTCCTCGGGGCAGACAGAGGACTGAAATGTTGGACATCTCACTAGGCATTGAAAATTACCTAGCCTTCCACCCACTCTCCATGAACCTAAGTCGTACATTATGGGAAAAACAGAGCTCAAGGTCAGAGAGCTTATCAATACCTTATCAAAAAAACTGGATGAAGACATGGAGGGCATGCAAGCAAATTTCAAGAGAACAGGAGAAAAATCTTCTCATATTTTAGAGACAGACTCTCCTAAGAGAGAACCTTGCTTTTCTTCCATTTCCTGTCTCCCCACCCAAAAGTCCCTGTTGGGGTTTACTTAGAGCAGGCAAAATGCCAAAGCCCTTAGGCATTTCGCACTGAGCAGGAGATTTTCAATCTTAAGATTCTTGAGCATGCCCATGTACATAACCTCTTGCCTCCCTCCTCTTTTCCTTTTAATAAAACATATGCTGTGGTAGTCACAAAGGAGGAGACCACAAAAAGCAGAGGGGGTGGGGTGCGGGATTGCCTGCAGCTGTACCATGGGTACCGTGACTGCTCCACTGAGCAGCAGAGAGGAGAGGCAGTCTGCCAGCCTAGGCAGCCCAAGGAAGGGCCAAGGGCTGCAGACCACCAGGGGATGGCTGTGACCAGTCAGCCATACTCATTTGCTCCATCGGTGGGCCCAGTCTCCTGGAGGGAAGGTCAAGGGTAAGCGTAGGTCCTGGGAGAGAGCTGGTAGGGCAACCACCCTATTCATTGGCCTTCATGGGGTTTGAGACACCTGTTCACCCAACATGCCCCTCGTTGCTGGGTGGCCCCATTCCAACATGGAGGAAGTCCCTATCAGGCACTGAAAGTGGAACGGCTTGCCTAAAGTCACGTCCTATTTGTTCTCAGATCAAGAGGAAAATCCCCAAGAATCTAGTCAGTTTGATTGCTTAGTCCCAGGAATTTGCCCCCGGGACAAGTCCTGAGGGATGTGTACTTGTTCTTGAAAACCAACCGCTAGACCTTGTTCTGGTCTTAAATGACCATGCAGCTGGAGAGTGGGGCCTCCGCCTTTTTTCTTTATTATTTGGGAGTATCCAGGGCTTCATTTAGGGGCTAGGACAGAGGTCTGGGCCCCTGGGTGTGGTTAGTGACTATGGCTAAAGCTGCTTCCCCTTAGGAGTGAAGAGGTTGTCAGCTCAGTTATGCTTCAGACTAGGGGCTGCAGAGGGCAGGTCTCATCTGACCAATTAGGATGCAGTTTGATCTCTCCTGAAATCGTCACTCTGCCATGCAGATGGGAGTAAAGTTCAGTAACATGAAGACAGTGTGGAATCTTTAACAGCCAGTTCCATCCTTTTACTGAAGCTCCCACGAATTGCAGATATTTTGGGAGTGGCTTCAGCAAAGGGCGTGGGCAGCCCGATCCCCCACAACACTGAGCTCTAGTGGCACTGTGCTACCGAGACACTGGCCACCAGCCCCATGTGGAGCTTGGTCACTTGAAAGTGTGCTGTCAGTGTAAAATACACAATGAATTTTGAAGACATTGTTAAAAAAAAAAATATATATATATATATATATATATATCCTGACTGGTGTGGCTCAGTGGATTGAGTGCTGGACTGTGAACTAAAGGGTCGAAGGTTCGGTTCCCAGTCAGGGCACATGCCTGGGTTGCAGGCCAGGTCCCCAGTGGGGCACATGTGAGAGGCAACCACACATTGATGTTTCTCTCCCTCTTTCTCCTACCCTCCCCTCGCTCTAAAAATAATAAATTAAAAATCTTTAAAAAATAAATAGAAATAAAAAATAAAAAGAAAGAAAATATCTCATCAGTAATTTTTAAATATTGTTTCCATGTTAAAATGGTTGGATTAAATAAAATATACCAAGATTAGTTTCATCCATCTCTTTTTACTCTTTAATGGGGGTCCTGGGAAAGTTAAATCATGTATGCAGCTCGCATTATATATCTTTTTGACAGTGCTGGTCAGGGCCCTGCAGAGGTGTGTGTCAGGAGGAGCCAGAGACGTGGGAAGAGAGAACACAGTGGGAGGGATGACACCTGAAGTCCAAGGCCAAGGAGGCCACAGGTAGCTTACACTGGCTTGCACCTGAGGGACTTCATCAACTGACTGGGCCCACCCAAAGCATTTAAGGAGCATCGGGCTGTCATCTCACACGTGAACAACCAGTAGGTAGGCTGACCTGGTCCGTTCATCCTAATAATTTTGAGTTTCTGCCTGATAGTTGAAATTACCAAATAAATTATCTTTAGGGTTTCACTCCAAAGTGTGAGGACACAATAGTTGGGATCAGCTGGGCATGTTTGATTTTCTAATCCCCTTCTTCCTTCTCATCTCTGCCACATTATCATCTTTCCTTCTGAGACCTCTCCTTCAAACCAGACATGCAGATAGAGTGTGTGTGCGCGCGCGCGCGCGTGGGGGTGGGGTGCATGTGGAGGGGACAGGCAGGGGCCAGCCAGAGAAAGACATGTTGTCTGTATTCAAGATTCTTTTGTGGTCCCATCAGCTGGAAGAATGGGGAGAAGACATCCTGATTGAATTGCGTTTAATAATTACAGACTTGAACATTGCAATTCACTCATTATTATTATTCGTTGCAATAAGGCTTGGCCATAACCTGCACTTCTCACCTCTACCAGCATTTCACAGTTTACAAAACATTTTACGTGCCTCTGTCAGCTGGTCTCACAACACCCCTGTGGAATGGTTAGTATCACCACTCAAAGTCTTCCACGCTCTGTCCCCAAACATCTGTGTAACCCCATCTTCTAATCCTTCCCTTTGTGTGCACTCCATTCAGTTTTGCTTAATCAAACTGGTCTGTCTACTCATTCTTCAACGTTAACTATGTGGAGGAGGCGTCATTACCTCACTGAGCCTGTGTTTCATCACCTATAAAATAAAAAATAATAATGTTTCGTCTTTCCAAATGTTGTTTTCAATGTTAAGTGAGATAAAATACACACAGGGGCCAACACAGTTCCAACAGGGTAGATACTCGGAAAATGTCGACATCCTTTCTTACCCAAGGTCTTGACTTTGATATCGCCAAGATTAAAATGTCCAAAGGTGAACTCAATATGCACCAACCTAAACTGATTCCCTCCTCCAAGTTCCCAACCAAACCCCCAGAAGCACAATTCAGAAATATGGGTGGTCCTGGGCCCCACTTTCTCTCACATGGCCCCTCACAGGCAATCAATCCCTGGGATCTGACAAGGTTCACCTTCTAATGGTTGCTCAAAGCCACGCCTTCCCACACGCTTTTGTCGGGGTCTCTTCCTTCTCACCTGGACTTGCCCAACACCTAGTTTCCCTGTTTCTTCCCTCGAAGGCTAGCCAGTCCGGCCTCCTCCTTGTGGCAAGGGTGATCTTGGTAAATGTGACTGTGCTTCCCCCCTTATCCTAACGCTCCAGTGACTCCTGCTGCTGTCGGAATGAAATCCCAATTCCTCAGCATGGCAAACAGGAGATTCTTCATGAGCTGGCCGCATGGCCTCTGCTTACATCTCCTCACTGCCCCTTCCCTTCTGCAGCCTGAAGCAGCAGGCACCTCCCTGAATGCTCCAGGGCTGTGGCAGGCTGTGTTGTATTGTTTACCTGCAGAACCTCCCCCTGCCCTGCTCTCTGTTTCCTGAGGGTTACTGAGCTTCAAGATTCTAAAGATCATCTCCTCTGTGAAGACTTCCCTGGGACTCTGGAATAGAATTAATCGCCTCCCCCCCCCCCGTACTCCCACACATCTGACATAAACCCTGTTCTGCCCTGTGCCCACCACACTGTAATGATTGCTTCACGTGGCTATCTCAGGCACTCGAAAGCAGGCTGGGATCTAGGCAGTAAGACACAGTTCTCAGGAAATAAGGATTCAGCATATGATTATAAATATGTGCCAAGAAGACTCTCGGGCACTAGAGGTTCAACAGTGAACAGCAGACAAAAACCCTGCCATCAAGTCGCTCAATTCTAGAGGGAAGATGGGCTGATAATCACAAGAATGATTATTATTAACATTGCTGATTATAGCACACACTTGAGTAGTACTTCTGTGCTGGGCTCTGTACTGAAAGGTTTTACATACATTAACTCACTGACTTCACTGGATGATGCTGTAATTCCCATTGTAATGAATCCTACACTCCCATCTTACAGATGACGAGCTGGGGGCCCAGACAGGTGGAAGGATTCGGGCAAGGCCGCACAGCTAGTAAATGCGTAGCTGGTGTTCTAACTCAGTTTAGCTGTTGAGTTCATACTGCTTATTACTATGGTATCCTGAGAAATGAACATGGGAAGAAAGAAATGAATGAGAGAATTTAAGATGATTAAACTAGGGTACTGCAGGAGAGGTTGACTGAAGTGGCGATCAAGAAAGGTTTCTTCCAGGAGGGAACTTTTACATGGAGGCCTGACCGGTTCACTGGGGAAGGGAGAAATCACCCCAGGCTGGTGCAGGTGTGGGGGGAGTCTGGGGGTCTGAAGAAGAGGGACCGTGCACTTGGGGTATCCATGGCTCTCACTGCATGACCTCTGCCCCTGACCATGGGAGGGGCCAGACTTGATCTCAGGTGACCCTGGGCAGCAGCAAACTGTCTGGATGTTCCCAGAGCTCTCCCCCACCAGTCCACTTGTCCCTTCAGTTCTTTGGGGCTAGGACATATTTTACGAGTCACCTGGTTTCCTCTCCACAGAGGTAGATGGTCCAGACAGACACACATATCACCTACGTCCTCCCTCTGGTGAACCACTGTATTTCACTCCTGTCCTGGGAAGGACACGTCACTCAGAACCTTAGGAAAGGGACAGGCGCAGGCACAGCAAAAAGGCTGGAGACAACTCAGAGACATGAGCAAAAGAGGAAAGGGAAAGTATTTCTTAACAAGATAAGAAGTGAATCGGACTGGAGGAAAAATGGGAATTTGTTTGGGAGGGATGCACAGAAGGGGGTGCTCCTGAGGTGCTGGCTGTTCTGGTTTTGACTAGGTGGTAGTTTGTGCTATAACTTTCCATACATAAATGTATGTATATACATTTAGCTACATAAATGTACATGTATGCACACATATATGCACATACACATGCCACACCACATGTATATACACAATACATATTATCTTCTCTATGAATATTTCTCATAATAAGATTAAAAAAGAAACCATTTGGATAGCAAGTAAAACAGGTAGGGTAGCTTCATACATATTTAATATGCATCCAAAGCCTACTCTATGATAAAAATTATTCATTTTTACTTAGATTATCTTTATCTAATTTTTATCACAACCTTATGAAGTAAGTGTCATTCCTGTGTACAGACTGACATTAAGAAAGACGAAGCACAGAGGAGCTGACATTCAGACTCTGCAGGAAAGTGCTGAGAGTCAGCAAGGTGCGGACAAAAGGCCTCCGACTTCTGGGTCAGACGAACTTGGGCTTCAGTCTAGTCTGGTCACTTACTGTGCAACCTTAGATATGTTACACAACCTCTCTGAACTTCAGTATCCCCTCTAATGAGATGGAAAATAATCCCTTATTTTGTCCAACCATCATGAAGATTAGAAAAAAACGATTTAGGAATTTCAGCAAAGTTACCTGATACAAGATGGGCATTCAGGAAATGGCAGCTGATGATTTGTGTCCCCAAGTATGAAAGCTCATAGGACACCGACTTCTACGGAGAGCAAGGATGGCGTTTAGCTGTGCTCGGAGTCAGGTAGTGGCTTCAGTACAAGCTGGTGATGCCAGTGAATCAGGCCATTCCTGGCCATAGTCACCGTACGCAAGGCACCACACGAAGTGCTTTCCAGGCACTGTCTCATTTAATCATCAAGCAACATTCTGAGAAGTGTTGTGAGTGTTTGTTGATAGATGAGGAAATTGAAGTTTAGGGAGAGTAAGTAACTGACCTGAGGTCACGTGATGGGGAAGAGGCGGAGCTCAGAGGTGAACCCAGGTTTGTCAGATCCCAAAGCACACATTCTTCAATACTGGGCTTTGCACTGTGATCGCTGTTTTTAGGTCATGCCCAAGGGTAGGGCACCTCAGTGGTCAAGGTCAAGGTAACTGCTCGCAGGCCAGGGCTGCCTCAGTCAGGAATGGGCTGCAGGCACTGGGTAGACCCCTCGGGGGATTTCCAGGACAGGCCAAGCAGGTTGGTGCCCGTTCAGAAATGCTGCCAGCTGCTTTTACGCACTAGGTACCAAGTGTGTGTGGGCTGAGTGTTTCAAGTGCCTCTGCTTCTGAATACAGGTGTGCTCCTTTTTCAAAAGAGCAGGCTTTCAAAACAAAATCAGATTTGAGTGCCCTTCGGCTTGGAGGAAAAGTTTTCCCTGAATTACACTAGAATGTCTATTAGCAGTGGTTTTTAACCTTTTACAAAAGCAGTAGATAAATAAACCCTTACTTAGAACCCAAAAATGTGAAGCAGATGAAAGCAGACCTCCCTGGCAGCAGTGGCCCCGGTGCCTGGAGCTCCCCCACATGTCATTTCTTTTTCCCCACTCACAAGTGGTCCCTGAGTTGCCTTCTGGGAACCTAAAGGTTGTTCCAGACACATTAGAAATCACCACGCTTCAGAATTCCTTGAAAAAGCAAGACTTGAGGTTGATTTCAAATAACAGGTGACATGCCACACTGATTTTAAACTAAGATTCTCACCAACTGCCACACGCCCGTGAAGTTCAGTGAGCCCAGGACGAATCGCTGTTGTCCCCCTTTGTTCTCAGTGGGTGAGGATGCGTGAAATTCAGTGCGTGTGAGGAAACGCCGGCTGTGTGGCGGGCGCCATGCGGTACCAGTGCTAAAATCATAGTCCTAATGACTCCCTGTGAAGTAGATATTATGATCCCCGTGTTGAAGATGAGAAAAGCTAAGTGGAGAGAAGGTCAGTCAATTATCCAAGATCTCACAACTCCTGAGTTGGGGAGCTGGGATTCAAACCCACGCCGTGGGATGGATCAGAGAGCCAGGGCCTCTTTAAGCGTGGACTGGGAGTGATGTTGCCTCTCTCCAAGTTTTGTACTTTCACTTTTTCCAATACTGCTCTGTTGTAAGATTTGACAGAAAAATTCTCCGTGGACCCTCTGTCCTTCCAAGGCTCTGCTTTCACAGGCACTGAGGTCTCCCTGGACCCAGGCTGTGGTCCTCCCTCACTGTCCTTTCTTTATCCTCAACCTCAAGGAGATCCTGGCCATCAGCATCCAGCCCCAGTGGCCGGCAGACCTTGGTGATTAGGGCACCCTGCCCCACCGTGCCCTCCCGGGCCCTGTGCAGCATCCAGTTTGCCAGGTTGCAGGTCTGGGTTGGGGACTGGGGAGGGTGGAGACTCCTGCTCACCTGCAGTCTGGGAGCCTGGAGATGGAGCTTGCTGGAGCGGTGTGCAGTGGGGCTTCAGAGGGAAGTCTTTGCAATCCCCTCGAGGCAGAGGAATGCTCAAGCCTCAGTAAGGATGCGGGGACAGGCAGTTTCTGCTGCCCTCCCAGCCCCCACCCAGCGTTCAGCAGTTCAGCAGTTCAACATACTATAAATAGGCTGTTGGTCAGGGGCAGGGCAGGAGGATGAGCAGTGTTCACGGGTGATGGGGTCCCAGGGGCTCCTGCACCTGCCTCTGTCCCTTTCCAAAATCTTAGCTCCTTGGGATTCGAGCCCTTGGGGATAATAGAGCAAGGTCAGCATCCTCCTGAAACCTCAGGGCGCTGGAGACCCCTAGAGGCCGAAGGCTGTGTTACACGCCCCCTGGCTGTGGAGGTTACATATGCAAGGTTCTCAGAGGAGGTTGCTGAGAAGTGGCTGGTACCTTTTCTAAAACCTTTGCTTATAAGTGAAGTCCTGGCAAGGACAAGGACAGATGTGTGTGTGTGTGTGTGGTGTGTGTGTGTGTGTGTGTGTCACAGAAGCAATACTTTGTTCCTCCCTTCCTGCTCACCCATTCTCCCCTTGAACGTTAGCACCCTCCCACTGCCAGCCCTACTCACCTCTGCAGCCACCCGAAGTCAGCCCTCCCCACCTCCCGCCTTCAAAATGATATCTTTCCTTCGGGGCCCTGCACACCTCTCAGTAACCTGATCAACTAATTGGTGCTGAAGTATTAATGACTGATAACAATTTGATATGCTGCCCTCTCAATTAACACTCCAGCCGCTAGAAAGAGAAACCCACAGACTTTTAGGCCAAAAAGGAGACTCGTGTTCTTCCCTCTTGAGAGGACCATAGGCCCCTCAAAACTGACCACGAAGACAGCTGCCCATTCAAGGCTGGCGCTGCACCATGCTGATCTGGGCAACGTGGGGAGGCATTGTGTGGGAGCAGGCAGCATCTCCGCATAGGGCTGCTCTAATCCACAGCCTTCAAGACAGTGCCTTGGGCTGGTGGGAGAACATGGGAGGTCCCGTGCCCCCACCCCCTCCATAGCTCCATGGGGCTTATTTGACTGAGAGAGACCCAAGGCCGTGGAGTCCCTGACAGCACACATGGACCCTCATCAAGAGGAGAAGCCTGGCATGCAAGACTGCATAGTGGTCCCCCCTGCGGTCTAACAGGCTCTGGCTGACACATGAGATAGCCTTGTCACTGAGAGAACAGGCTCCAGGAGGACTAACTTGGGTTCAAATGTTCAGCAAGCTCTGCTAGGTGCTTAGCTACACAAGCCTCAGGTTCCACATCTGTCAAATGGACATAGTAAATCTCATGTCATGGATCGATTCGGGTATGAAAGGAGATCATGCAGAGTTAGCCTTCCCCTGTGCAGGCAGAGCAGCTCCATGAGTGGCACTTGTTTTTCTCAATCATTTTACTGTTATGTTTATTATTTTTGCTCTATCGAAAACTCTGAGGGCAGGGAGCATCCAAATGCTGTCTTTATGATTTACAAGTAGGGGAATGGATCCAGCCTCCTCAGTGTGGCTGGTTTGGTAATGAACCAGATTTCTTTCTAGGTGACAGCAGTGTATGAAGTATTTTTTTCCCTCAGCTTGGTTCCTTTAAATGTATCTCACAAGTGCAGTGAGAGAAACGGATTTGGCAGTGACTTAAAAAGACTTAATGCATTTTGGAAAGAAAAAAATGCCACAACAAAAACCGGTTTGTTTCTGTGATATATGGTTCATGTGATATGACAAAAATCCACTTTGATGCTTAGGAAAATTGGCTAATTTTGAAACAGTTGACACATGCCGTATGCACATGGAGCAATGATAGATTTTGTGCAGGCAAACAGCAGAAGAACACAGAGCCCGATAGATCTCTGTTAGGGCGGGGTTCCTCGGTGGCAGACACGCTCCACCAAGGAGGGGAGAGCGCAGTGGACGAGGGCCTGTCATGGCCTCAGGTGCTAGAATCAGATATTCGAGCATAAAGATACCAACCACCAAGCTCGGAACACAGATACTGTGTTTCCATGACCTGAGTGACAGGAGGCTGAGGAACGCACCCAAATAGCAAGCTTCATGTGCAAGAATGTAAACATATAAACACGTTATCTGGATCACAAATGAAACCAGTGCCAAGGAAGAGGAATGAATGGTTGAGCCACCCTGATTGGGGGGACTCCTAAACTTTGCCCGATCATTCCTCCAGGTGGACGCAGATGATTTTTGGACTTCAAATGCTACTTATAGTGTCCTTGGATCGGACCCTTTGGTTCACTGCTCTGCCTAAATCTGAGATGGGGCATCCCACATGTGTTTGATTATTGCTAGTTAGGGCCAAGAAATTACACAGGAAAATAAGATGCCACAAAGTTTGAGTATGAAACAAGAAGTGATTATATAAAGTTTAAGACAGAGATAAGCCCTCTGGTACCTTGATGTTTCTCCTATAGTTCCTTTGCTCTCTCAACTCCTAGGGTAGGTGAACCAGATGACCAGCCCTGTTCCGGGCTAATGAGAAGCAATTCTACTTGACTGCACAAAGGCTTTATTTCATTTTATTTCTTTTGAGGCAATATTTAATTAGTGACTGTAGAGGGAAAAAGCTGAGTAGCTTAGAGAGGGTTTATGGTTCAGGTCTGCAGGACTCAGCAATTTGATGTTCTAATCCTGTTACTTCCCACCTGAAACCGAACGGAGTCAGCAGGCCTGGGGTTTTCTCTTTCCGCACCTCATCTAGCTATTAGGTCTCCCCTCCCCTATTCCCACTCGCATCCTTTGCTTCCTTGACTTCTTTGCCCTGCTTCCTGCTGCATTTTTTTAGGAGATCAAAACACAAAACAAAACAAAAGCTGCTATCTTGGTGGGTCCTTTGGGACTAAGCCATTTCCTGATAAATTAATTCTCCCTCTCCCTACTTTGATTCCCAGAATAAATCCGCTGTAACCCTTGTGAACTTGAGTACAAAGGTGACTGCTGCCAAGGTCCTGCAGTGATGCTTCGCTGGGGACTGAGCTGTGTCCCCGGGTCCCTTTTTCATTACAGACTCTAAACACCTTGAAGGCAGGATCGGAGTCTGATTTGTTGTCATATTCTGCGTGCCTTGACACACTATCTAGCCCTGGGGAAACTTTTCAGGCTGAGGCAGTTAAACAAACCTCACCAGAGCACCCTCTTTTCCTTACAATATGGGTTTTTTCTGGAGTTGACAAATTATCTTTCCAATGAAGGAAAATTTAGTATTCGGTATTTCAAATGTAAAGAATTCCACAATTAGGGAAGTGTTTTCTTTAACGCAGTGGTTCTCAAAATTCTGTGTGCACCTGGGGAACTTGTTAAAATGCAGAATCTTCAGCCCCTCCTTCGGAGAGTCGATTCTGCAGGTCTTGCATAAAATGCGGAAAACTACCATTTAAAAGCAGATGACATGAAAAAGACCACACTTTGAGAAACACCATTTTAAGGCCAATCCAAGTGAAGTATTGCCCTACTCAGGTTGGTAGACTATCAGTGGCTTTTAAGCAGTTAATGAATATCATGAAGAAAATAAAAGGTCTGTGCTTGGAGAAAATTGGGGGACTTGGTTCCCCTCCCCCTCCCTCACCCCCTCGGATGACTGGAGGTTTACAAGGCCCTGAGAATGGCAGAGGGTCCGAAAAGTCCTGCAGTAAAGAAACATGTTTTAACTTTGTTCAACCACGTATTTTCGATATGTCTTGACCTCAAAACTCTTTTTTATTTAATTTTACTTTATGGCTAAAATCCTATTCAGCTGTGATGGATTTGGTAGGAGAAACATTGGCAGAAAGGCGTGGATGGCACCTACTAGGCAAGAGGGTATTGCCGTGGCCCAGCTCTGCTGTTAGTCAGTTTCCAAAGCAGGCAATGAAGCAAGTGAGGGTGGAGGTGGTGGAAATCACTCACCAGGGGGGATAGCTGAGAGTCTGGGGAAATGTGTGCTATGCTAGCCAGCACAAGCTAAGCATTTAATATTTACCAGGTACTATGCTATATTTTTAATATGCATGAACTCATTTACTTCTCCAAACGACCATGTGAGTTGGACACTTTTAGCCTACCTGTTTCACAGAGGATGATGCTGAGAGACTGAGAGCCAGGATCTGCTCCAGACCACTGAGTTAGAAAGGGGGAGAGTGGAAGCTGAACCCAGGCTGTCTGCTTCCAGCGCCCAGTCTGTTAACTGCTCTACTCCAGGAGCGAGGTTCCGGAAATTTCTGCCAGGGAGGAATGGCAGCTCCAGAGGACGTCACTTGCTTCGGAGCCACATTACCTCAGTGCCCTAGGATCCCCTTCCTTACATGAGGGCCTGGGGTCATGGCCCCTTATTTGTCAGAGAATTTATTATAAAAACTGTTGGAACCTCTGAACAATTTTGCTGTACTTAAACATGACATACACTTAGCAAAACAATCCAAGAAGACTCCTTCATGAAGAGGAATATTAGGTACCTATCACGTGCTTGCCAAATCCCAAGTTGGGCTGAAGGTCTGGCCAGCCGGCTGACACCTTCGTACGGGATGCAACACCCTGGCCCTTGTCCCTGTACCCCCACCCCCACCCCGCCCTGGTTCCTGAGCAGGGGAGGTGTCCCTCAGGGGCTAGCCAGACGGGATGACACAATTACAGCTTTGGCTTTTGGCAAGTTACTCCAACTCTTTGGTCTTCTGTATCCTAATCTGAAAAACAAGAGAAGGAAAACTAATGATGCCTACATTGTTGTAAGGAACACATTCACGCGCACACATGCACTGATTATTCTAGCACCAGGCACAGGGAAGGTATACTGAGCCTCTTGTACTGTCAGGGACTGGGGATGACCCTGGGGATGATGCGGTAGCAGGAGGAGGCCTTTGCTTGTTGGTACCCTCCAAGGTGCTAATGAGGAGATAACACGAAGTTAAAGTTACCAGGCAAGTGAGAGGGAATTGAGGAAGGTGGGCTCCTCTGTCCCGGATGTTTCCCGAACTACACATGGGATGTGGGTCACTGGGACTTACAGTCCAACCAAGATTCTTGGTCACTTTCATGCCCTTCTTTGTAAAACACGAATAATACTAGTTATGGGCACACACCACTGAGGAACTCGACATCTTCATTAATGAAAGTGGGAGGAGCGTCTCACAGCAACAGCAGAGAATTTCCCAGCCCTGGTTTCTGAAGAACTAATTCCCATGCACCACACACCGTTTTAGATGCTCTACAAATGTAAACCACACAGCACAGTTGCCGCTTTTAAGATCAGGAAGCTGACATTCAGGCAAGTTTGTAAACAGGCTAAGGCCACACAACAGGGAGAGGCAGAGCTGAACGCCAGTCAGATCTGCGAAAGCCAAACCCCCGATTCTTCCTCCCAGACCCGGAGGAGAGGCATGGGTGGAGGGAGAAGGCAGGAGGGACACCTGAGGACTGGGTCCTCCGTGATGGAGACTTGGAAAGAGCCGCTTCAAATCACACCAAGATCTTTGCAAATCAGCCTTCCTGGCACCCTCTCTTACACCCCAGGTTCGGCAGCTCTCCTAAGTCAACACTTCCCTGCCATCATAATTTGTGCCTCTTTCTCTTTTAAAAAAATATCCTCACCCAAGGACATGCCTATTGATTTTTAGAGAGAGGGGAAGGGAAGGAGAGGGAGAGTAACATGACGCGAGAGAGAGACATCAATCGGTTGCCTCTTATACATGCCCTGACCAGGGACCAAACCTGCAACCTGGGCATGTGCCCTGACCAGGAATCAAACCTGAGACCTTTCAACTTAACAGACAATGCTCCAACCAACTGAGCCACACCGGTCAGGGCCGTGCCCATCTCATAACGCAAAATGCTTACGGTGCACCCAGGCTGACTGAGCAACCATCAGCCACCAGCTCCAGGAGCCCACAGAGAGCGCTAATTTTAGTCCATGGCTACTTCTAAGGTCTTCCACTCTGAGCTTGTTCCTCTGGACCCCCACCCCCTTAGCAGTAACGAGGCTCAGTGGAAAATTCTTCCTTCCCAAACTAAGCAAGTACACTTACCAAACTGAGTTCTTCCCGTGCACTTTTCCTTTGGATCAGGCCTCACACACCATGAGCACAGGATCAGGAACAGAGCAGGGACTAAGCACTCCTCTAGGGCTTCCCTGGAAGCCTGGGCAATCAGCTAGTGAGAGGAGATGGGGAGGAGAGGTCAGCCGAAGCAGACTTCACGAAGGCTTTCCTAACCACCCCTGCATAGAGTGCTGCTCTACCTCTGTTCCTAGGGAGTCAATTTTCCATTCCACTCATTTAGTCACATGCCAAGTGGTTAGTCATGGACTCTGGGAACCAGGTTGGCTATGGATCTATGATTGTTGGTTGAGGCTGGGTGGTGGGTACAGAGGGGTTGATAACATGATTCTTTCCACTTTGTGTATGTTTGGGAAAGGTCTGTAACTAAAAGGATTTCATAAACCATGGATTCTGGAGTGGAAATGTCTTCAGCTGGAAAATTTCAGCACAATCATTTCTTGCTGTGTTGTTTGGAGCCAAGGATTTAAATTTTCTGAGCTTTTGGTTTCGTTTATCAATATGATGGAGATATTATCTATCCAAAGGAGTATTGTGGAAATTGAATGAAATAGTGAAATAAGGAACTTAGCACAATGACCGACCCATAATAAGCACTGGATAAATAACAACTACCATTGTTGCTATTATTACCATTTTATCTCTGTTGTTAGTATCATTTTGTGAGTTTCTTATAGCAGGTATTGTAACTTATTGAGCTGCGTATTCATTCTATCTAGTTCAATTCCAAGTTTATATACCAAGAATAACAAATATTTATTGAGCTCCTCCAAGGAAGGTGCCAGGCACTTTCTAGGAGCCAGAGATAGAGCAGTGAACTAAGTAGGCAGAAAATAAAATCCCAGCCCCTGCAGGGCTTATATTTTGGTGGGAGGAGACCAAAAAATTAAACAAAATAATAATAAATGAGTTATATTTTTTGTTAGAAGGTAGTAACTGCTATGAGAAAAAATATATAGTGGGGGAAATTGAAGCACTAGAGATTAAATGGGGTGATCAGGGCAGGACTCAATTAGGAGGCAACATTTGAGCAAAGACTACAAGGAGGTGTGCTGGCCAGGTAGCTCAGGTGGTTGGAGCATTATTCTGATGCACCAAGGCTGCAGGTTCTATCCCCAGTCAGGACACATACAAGGGCAACAAAGGAATGCATAAATAAGCAGAACAACAAATCTCTCTCTCCCTTTCTCTCTGTCTCCCTCATTCCTCTCTCTCTATAAAACGAATAAATAAACATTTTAAAAAAGAAGGTGGGGAGGTGATCCACATGGATATCTGGAGAATCTTCCCAACAGTGGGAAGTTTATATATATATATATATATATATATATATATATATATATATAGAGAGAGAGAGAGAGAGAGAGAGAGACTATATATATATAGACTATATATATATATAGACTATATATATATATATAGTCTAGCAACTACCCTGTGACATTCACTGACCCCTATTTAATTCCAGTGTTGCCATGTAGCTTCCAAGGTGTGCATGTTTTACCCCATGGGAGACCCCTCGGTTGCATGGCACGTGTATCACCCTTTGCATTCATGCTGGTCCACAGAGCTCCTTCCTCAATGTTATGCATGGGTTAGAAACTCAGCAGCTGTTTACAGAAAATAAACCCATACCCATCTTTCCTAAGAACAACTTTAAAAGTGGAAATCACAGTATATAGGTTTATAATACTCACCTGTCACCTACACCTTTATAAAACACTCATCTTTTCCAAGTTTTATTAGCTTGATGTTTTCAATGAAGCTAACTGAGGAGGAAACACAAATTAATTGTAGGGAAATCTATAGCTGAAGAGAATTCTTGAAGAAATGAAAAGAGCCAAGATAGAAGAGGATAAGAGAGACAAAACTCATGTTGTGAGCACAGTTCTCACTGTGACAGAACATTTACAAAGTAGTAACACAAATTAAGAATTGCAGTTATTCATTATGTGGCCTTAATTGAAAGTAATCATTCCATTTAGATTTGATTCCAAAAATCTAAACAAATGGCCAAAGTACAATGTTAAGAAAGCTGAAAAAAGCTACCTGAAAGAAAATTTTTTTCCTATGATGTAGTCAGCAAGATTTTCTGCCATGGAGTTATGTGACAGGTGAGACCTATTTTCAATAAGGTCCGTTTGGTGATGGGGTTCTTTAGTAGCGAACCCCTCCACCCCCTGCACAGAATGGGGTCCAAGACAGGCCTCTGGTCAAGGCCCGTGCACAGCGAAGGGGGAAGAGAGGAGGCAGAAGGAGTCATTTGGTTGCCCCTGGTCTCTTCCGGAGAAGAACCACAGCCAACGGTGCTAAATTACCTGCAGGCTTGTTTCAGAGGCAACCAATCAGAGGCACTGATTCATCCTCCTTCACAGACACCTGCCCCATCTGGTGCTGGAGAATCTTTGGATTTTTTTTCTCCCAGCAACTGTGTCAATATAAATGCTTCTCAATGTGGGGCTTAGGCAACACGAGTCATTATTTTCAACAGAGGCCTCAACACTGCGATGTGTTCTGTCCTCACAGAGCCTGATGGTGCATCTGCCACGCCCCAGAGGGACCCTCACACAAGCAGGTTGTCTGTCTCCTGTCTCCTAAGGCAAGCTCATGCATAAACCATCATGGTGCTAAGTCATGTGCATAAATAATTTCAGTTCGGCTGGTGAGGGAAAAGGAAAAGGGAGGATGAGGGACACTGGTCACCCCACCAGGAGCCTCTCAACCACGATTTGGGAGGGTCCTTGGAGCTCAGTAACAGGTGGTGTGTCTGCAAGGGTCAACTCAGTAGAAATTCCAGTTCCATCTATTGTTCCCTTCCTGGAACTCAGTTGACAATGGATGGGAACAGATACAATTCTGAGCTTCCTAAGAATGTTCCCATCTTTTGATCTCTGCTTTTCTGGAGCTGATTCCAAACTGGAATAACTAGGGCAAGCTTCCTTTGCACGTGACTATGGATGATTAACTCTCTAGGAGGGGGGAGGGGGCCATCACAAGTCTTTGGAATCAAGTCTCCCATTGGGAGACTGAAAACCCCAGGGAGAGGGCTTGCCTCTCTTGTTTCCGACTGGGTCTCCTCACCCACTTTTCCTCACTAGATGGAATTATGTAGCATTTAAAAAATGTCCTCCCAAGCCTATTTACCCATCTGTCCCCTAGATCTGTCCCGATCCCTCAATCTCCTTCTCTTCCACAAAAATTTCAAGTTTAGCTCTTTCTGCTTATGCCATACCTCTTTCCAATCTCTTTCCCTTGTTCTCTGTCAGCAAAAAATGTCTCTCTTCCCATCTCCAAAGCAGCCCACACACCATCTGCCGAGGTTGGCAGGCTCCTGTTCTCTCCTCTTTCGTCCGTGGTGGGAGTCAGTCAAGAAAAGCATGTGTGTCCCCTTGGAAGCAGCTGTAAGCAAACTGAACCCCTCTCATGGGAAGAGAGTTTTGGGGTGCCTGCTTGGGCTGGGTGACAGACAGCATTGTGGTCAGAACAGACTGTGGGGGCAGATGGCCTGGTTTCAGTGTGGGACCCCACTCTGCAGTGACATGGTCGTTGGTGACTCACTTCACAGAGTGAAGCTTCCTTGTAGACAGTGTAGCTAGGGGTCACCTGCCTTCCTCGTTGGGCTACGGTCAGGGGGAGATGAGAGCTTAGCACAGCTGTCTGGCCTGTTCATGGGAGCGCCTATGATAACCCACGGTCTGGCATAAAGAACGCCCCTTTTTTATTACAAAATCTTTTATGACAAAATGGTAAACATGTCACTCTGTAACATAACAATATCACACTCGAGCACACCATAGGACATTTTAGGTGAAATGTTCAAATGAAAACTATAAATTCTTACACCTGTATTATTGCCCGACCAACCACACTCACCAAAGCATTGCTTCTGCCGAGCCCTGTATCATCCCAGACTGAGGAGCAAAAGGCCCAGTGCCTCCCTCAGAGTCAAGAGAAGTCCCCGGCACCTTTCTGGTGCAGAGGGCCTCAGCTGTGTCGTGCTCTGTCCAGACAGCGTGATCCCTGCAGGAAAGTGTAACGTGTCCATTGTCCCTTTAGCCACAGAGGACCAGTTTACTAACCCGGGATGTCATCACTGAAGAGCCCTGAAACTCGCGTGCTAGCTGAACAAGTCGTAATCTTCCCACAGAGCATTTCTGGAGCTCTGCTTCATAGTGCAGCCAGGGCTTGTATCTGGAAGGCTTTCAGGGGGCAAGCTCCGTTACCCAGACCGACCTTTTCCTCTGGGAAACCCATTTCTAAAGACATTTCAAGTGAAACTGGATAAAACTCTGGAGAGTAGGAAGATGAGAGCAAACTACAGTAGCCTGTAAGGACGCCGGACTTAATGGCCTGATGGCCCCTCTCTAAATCCTGCTCGTTTGATTCATGTCTTTCACCTCTAATGAGCATAGAGGAAACCCAGTCTGAAACGGCAAACGTTTACAGTTCTCTGGCTGCATATTTTGAAGCCGAAAATTTGCAATGAATAACCCTGACAGAGATCAGGTCAATTTTTTATGTTATATAAAATATGTATTTCTTCTTATATTTTCTTTCATACATATCTTGGTTTAACCTTACATTAAAAAATAAAAGATTACAATGGAAGACCATCATTCTTTCAGAGGGGTTTAAGAGTGGCATCAATCAATTGCAATAATGAAAATAATGGGGAAACAACTTTAACTGTGGGATTTCTGTTCGCGGTGGAGCAATTACTCCAATAATTGGCATAATTGCCCCACTGTGAGCAGAGATAATAGGGGTCTCCTGAAAACCTCATTTCCTCTTATTACTTCCCACATTTGATTGAGATTCCTCACCAATCTTGTAAAGTTAGGAGTGTTCTGAATTATGGTTAGGAGTGAACCATCTTTCAGGAGGAAAGCATAGACCTGCGGCCGAGACAAGTCACCTGCAATCTGTCACCGACAGCCCAATGCATGGGTCATCACACCTCTCAGTGTACCAGTGTGTGCCCACGTTGGCTGGGGATGGATGGGCCTGCTAATTACCAAAGGATTAGTTTAAGAGGGAGGAAGTGATTTGCCGAAGCGCAGGTGAGATTAGAGAGACCCACTGTGAAAGCCGTCTGGTCCCCTGCTTAGTCTAACTTATTTTTTCCTCTTATCCCACAGCCTGGGTCTGTGCATGTATGTTGGTTTGTGAAGAGGAAATGAGTCCATTCAAGCTTGATTCTTTATTAAGAACATCACTCATTCCCTGATACAACTGAGTGTCAACTTTTATTACTACCACTGACCAGTGGCCAGACCTTATGTTCGACTTTGGATTATTTATAGTGGTGAATCTGAACATACATAAATGCAGTTTCAAGGGCATTTAAAACTTGTTTTTCCTAAGCCTTCCTGCAAATATCTCATTGGGGCACTGAACAAGGGCAAAGGGGATCAGGTTTTACCTTGTCTGCCAACATGTGGGAATGAATTAGCCATCAAACAGTCAGAAACTTAAGGGAAACAAGCCAAGACCCTGAATAGCTTCAAAACAGACTTGATTTAGGAATATTCCAGGTTGGGCAGCCCAAGAATAACAGAACTTTGAGTGAATGGTGGGACCTGCCTACAAAGGCTGCAGGGCGATCCTGTCCCACTGGGTATAACTACCCTGCAGCAGCTAACTGCTGACCCCACCCCAGCAACAGGCACCGACAACCACCCAACAGCAAATCACACCCATGTGGGGAAGAAGTGCCTCGGAAGAGGGAACCCACCTGCGCTGTGAGGTGTGAACTGCTCGTGAGACCCGTCTTGTGTCCACAGCCAGTGTGGTGAGGACAGGGGCCCAGGTCTGCCTACCCTTCTCCTTCCTCCTGATAGGTTTCTATGATATGTGGGGATCTCAGTACAAACGGTTCCTTTCACCCACCTGGAAGATGGAGTATGGTCAGTCGTAAGACAAGAGCATGCGATGGGTGAAGGGAGGAGCCAAACCCTCTCGGTCACACTGTGATGTTTCCAAAGTGGTTTTGATGAACAATAATGAAGTCCTGCATTTGAGCTACGACAAGCGATTTCCCAGGCTGTGGGGGGAGGAATGAGAGAGACAATTAGACAAAATCATCTGTGTTATCTTATTGAAAGCAAATATCTGCCTTACATTAATGGCATTATAGGATCCTCAGAGGTAATATTACTGGATTTAGAGGGGCCATGACCACCAGTGCCCAACAGGCACCTGTGGTAATTCAATTAGAAGAACCTTTAGGAACAACATAATTGCACAAAATTCTTAGCTTCCCCTTTGTTGGCAATTTAATGAACTCTTTATTTATTTGTCTTTCTTTGCATGGGGAAGGAAATAAAAGTGTGTCCTTTCTTGAACTTGAGCCATGCCACAGAAGCATCCCTCAGGTGGAATTTAACAAGGAGAACTGAGCCATGTCCAGCATGTGAACATGCTCAGCAAAGATACGGGCTTTTCAGCAGACATTGCTGGGGCATTTACAGAATAGTGTCATGCTATGCTTGTCTTTCCCATCACATGGTGAAACTGTGTTTAAGAGGAATTAGCCTGCCAGTGCTGGAAGAGGACCCAGCTGTTGTCAACTCCAACCACCTCCTTTTATTCAGGAGGCAACTAAAGTTTAGGGAGGTAGCTTGTTCAAGATCACAGTTAGTTATTGGCGAAGGCTACAATCTGAACCCAGGTCCCATTCTTCCTGGTCCATGACCCTGGACTTTTTACATACTACTATGGTGATAGACATGCTGGTGTTAGGACCAGACAGGGACTGACAGGTGCAGAAGATGCTAATGATGCTTATGAGGTATTTAGCTGTATATCTTATTGTTTGTACCACGCAGAAACGAAAACACTGATGTTCTTTATCTTCCATAGTTATTCAGTAGGAGAGCCATAAGAGGGTTTTTTGTTTGTTTGTTTGTTTGTTTCTTATACTTTATCTTTCCCAATAACATTTTAAGGTAACTTGTAGGAAAGCAAATATCCTATTCCTCCCAGCCCCCTAAAAACCTGTCTCTGTAATATGATCTCAGTCCTGCATCTTTCCAGAAACAGATTATTTTACTTTGCTATGGTTTTATCACACACAATTCAAAGAGGCTAGATCATGGGATTCTCTCTCCCAATGAAATGTTTCTGAGAATCCAGGTCCAGACTGAGGATGCTGCGTGACATCCGGATGCCACTTCCCCAGGACACCTGGGCTTCACGTGGACAGGATCACACAGAAGATGAGAAACCCTCATTTGCCTGAGGTCAGAAAAAGGGAGAAGACACCTTCTTAATTTGTAGGCAGAACCTTATGTCTAACCATTTCATCTATCAAATCTCCTTCAATCCCCTTTCGACTTTAATAAGCCTTCATTTTTCCCTCTGTTCTGAACAGCCACCCATGACTAAGAAGATTTAACTCTCTTTCTATACATAGAGGAATGACACACATTTTTGCATACGGATAGAAAAGGTGGTCCTATGAAGTGATGAGGCCTCATGTGCACGTGAATGGTGTACATCAGGACCCACATTGCTCAGCGTGATTGAGCGGTGATTGCTCAGTAACAACCGGCTCGCAAATAGTCTTTAGTCACTTTGCGAGGCTCAGCATTCTTTCAAAGATACGCTAATATTTAGTGCATTGGGGAGCATTCTTTTAAAAATAGCACCTTCTGGGCCTCATACCAAAATATTTCCAACTCTTTCATTCATTTGCTCATTGTTTCACCGCACTCCTCTTGGTCACTTACTGTAGGTCTGAGAAAATAACCGTGCCTCCAGCATAAAATGAAAAATGGCGTGCTCACCATTCTTGAGGCACTTGTAGCCCCCGGTTTTCCTACACACATCCTGCTCATCTCTCTTCTTTCTTATTTATTATATTTGGTTCTAAGTGAGTTTTTAATCTAAACATACATTATTCCCTCACAGGGCAAATATTGGTCACTATTAATTATATTTACGAGAATGTGCTTCAGATTTAGAAGGCACTGCCTAACGCATTTCTGGGTTATTGCCACATCCCTGGAATAAAACAGTGTACCTAAGGGACTCTTTGATGAGCAAAAGGCTTGTTTTGGGTGTTTAAAGTTAGCATATTTAGCAAACTATTGCTATTGTTTTATAGTCTAATTTTATGCCCTCACACTCCGAAGAGGACCCTGGCAGGCTTGTAAAGGGATGCCCTGATTCCTTCCAGAATCCTTCCTTGCCTGTGCCCGCTCCCGACCCCAGAGCACGGAGTCTCCCTGAGCTGGTTCTTAGTCCATCTGGGTTGCAGTGTCGCTTCTGCCACTTACTGGCTTTCTGCCTCCAGGCAAGCCATTCCAGTCCTCTGAAGTGTCTTCAACTGTAGATCTGGCAAACTGAGGATGCTGACTGCAGGCAGAGTCAGGTCAAACCAGCACCACTGCCCACACACGGGGCAGGAAGTTAGGCCCTGGAAAGCAGCTGGCAGAGAGCCAAGCGGTTCTGGGGAGGCTGAGGAGCAACGCAGAAGTCACTGGCCGGCTGTGGAACAGGGTGTGCCAAGAGCCCAGTGGAGAAAATGTTTGGCATCCAAGTCCTGGATGAGCAGCAGAGACTTGTAGGTAGCATCAGCGAGAAGAGATAGGCCAAGAGCCAAAAACCAGGCAGATGGCATTTTGCTGATGTGTTGCTTCTTTTAAAAGGGTTTGGTGTGTACCCCTCCACCCTCCCTAGGCTGTTGCATTTGTAAAGAATAATGATACCTTCCTTACTATTTTAGGGTTATTTTAAGATTTTGATGACACACCAAGTATGGAAGTGCTTTGAAAACTGTAAAGTGCTCTACAAATGCTAATTTCTCTATTTACCCCTTTTCAAAACTGCTCAAAGCTGGCAGTTTACATTGGGCTAAGAAAAGCAAATTCCTGGTTGGGGGTAGAAGCCTGATAATGTTGAATGGGTTGCACATTTTAATAGATTGCATGGCCCAGTTGTTTCACTACGTGTTACAGTCACCTAATGAACTCTGAACCTTACCAGCACCCAGGCTCTCTGCCCCGAGATTCTGTAGTAATAGGTCTGGGATGGAGCCCAGGTATCAGCTTGGTGGAAAAGATGATTCTGCCATTGGTCATCATCAAAATGTGACCCCACCGCCCAAAGAGGAGATCTCATATGTTAGACTTGGGGGAGAACCTAAGGGATAGCAAGATGGCAGCCCTCATGGAGTCCCACCAACCTGGCACATGCACTCACAGAAAGGGAGACTTGGCATTCATTTCTTCCATCAAAATGTATACGGTGGGCTGCTGTTCTGTGCCAGGCATGTTCCGGGAAACCAACGAGAAACAATGCGAAGTTCCCATCCTTTGAGCGGCTCAGTTGGTGGAAGCCAGGGGCATTCGTGTAAGGCGTCAGCAGACACAGTTCTGTGTGCTAAGTGCTACAGTGGGGTAAGGAGGCTACAGGTCTAAGATGACAAATTCTGCCAGGTAATCTCACGGAAGCTTTCAGCAAATGTGAAATTTAACATGAGAGATGACAACCATGTACCGTTTTGCCAGGCAGAGCATGATGATGACAGCTGGTGTTTGGCAGACAATTAGCACAGCTGACCATTGCTCTGCACGTGTCATCTTGGGACTCATCTGGTCGTCCCAACGACTCATCTAGGAGGGAGGTGCTGATGCTGTTCTCTGAATACGGCACCTCCAACAGCAGCATGACCATCGAGAAGAACCCTGTTAGAAATACAGGTTCTCCATCCCACCCCAGCCCTGCGGATCCTGGAACTTTTCAGGGATCTGTTGCCCCTTAAAATGGGCAACTAGGAGGTTTCTGAGAGTCAAACAATATATATTTTTATTTCTCTCTCTCTGCCACTGCTGACATCTGACATTTCCCCTCCTAATCCAGAATAAACATACCCTCATGAGCACACAAACACACCCTAGGGTATGCCCTGCAGAC
This sequence comes from Anoura caudifer, assembly GCA_004027475.1. Classification (NCBI taxonomy): domain Eukaryota; kingdom Metazoa; phylum Chordata; class Mammalia; order Chiroptera; family Phyllostomidae; genus Anoura; species Anoura caudifer. The sequence continues at coordinate 147,411 of PVKU01001216.1, read as the reverse complement.
GAAAGGAAAAGAGATGACATGCCCCGCCCAGATGAGAGATAGTCATTTAGATTAGGGTGTTCACAGTGGGGACAAAGACTTATGGTTCATTTTGAGCAGTATTTTAGAGGTACAACTGATGGCACTTAGGCACAGGTCACACATAAAGGGCAAGGAAGAGGAAGATGTCAAAACTGACTCCCAGGTTCCTATTGAATAAATACATCAGTGGTACTTAACACTGTTGTTCATTTGAAATTCATGGGGGGTGGGGAGGGGTGGGGAGAGGCGGCTTTTAAAAAAACTGACTCCAGGACTTTAAGACCAGAACCTCTAGGTGTCTAGGCATTGGTATTTTACTTTTATATTTTATTTTTTGTCTTTTAAATATTTTATTTATTTATTTTTAGAGAGAGAGGAAGGGAGGAAGAAAGAGAGGAAGAGAAACATCGATGTGTGGCTGTCTCTCACATGTCCCCCACCAGGGACCTGGCCCACAACCCATGCATGTGCCCTCACTGGGAATTGAACTAGCAACCCCTTGGTTCACAGCTGGTGCTCAATCCACTGAGCAACACCAGCCAGGGCTAGGCATTGGTATTTTAAGGAAAGTTTTCCAGACAATTCCAATATGCACTCAGGATTGAAAGGCATAAGAATAGATGAACATTTTTGCTCTGCACTCTCAAAGGAAACTGCTTAGTATCATGGGACTGTTTTGGGTGTGCTGAACTTTAGGAGGTTTTTGAGACACCCAGGTAAAGTACTCGGTTAGGCTGTATACAACCCAGCAGCATAAGTGTACTCTTTTAGCTATAACGGCACTGGCCTTAAAGGGAATGGTCATGCCATCACTACTCCTGTCCTGTGCACACATTTGTCCCTCAGAACTGCGTCTTTGTTGCCTGCATGGAGATGAAGGACTGGGACAGGAGGGAGGACAGAACAATGATAGGAGTCCCTCAGGATGGGCAGGAACCAGGATGGGTCCTGGGGCGTGTGCTGACTCAGAGGATCTTCTTCGTAAATACACCAGGAAGCCCTGTGTTCACGAATGCTCCGAGTGGCTGCACCAACAAATGAGCCTTTATGCACCAACAGAAGTATTTGCTGCGTTAGACAGCAACACACTGATAGATGGAAATTCAAAGATTCCTTGAAAGAAGGAAAGAGACAGATGCAGGGACCAGGGAAGAGTGGCGTGGAGAGAAGAGAGAGGAGGCAAGAATGAAAGCATCCAGGAGCCCTAAAGCAATAGATAATACATATGGTGTCAGAGCAAGAGAAGACATCAGAGCCGCCAGAGAGGGGGATTTCAGCTAATGATCCCTCCCATAGCAAGCTGCTCCTGTTTATGGGCAGGAAGCTATAAACTTCCAACGGTGGCGGCAGCGTGCTTTCCAAGAGCCTAATTTTAGAACACGCCTGCTAATGCCCAGGAGTTGCTAGATCTGAATTAAAATCTCCAGGTCCCATCCTCCCCTCTTTTCTTAAAGGGTTATTGATTTACTAATGGCCTTTGTATCCCGCTGAAAACAACCCTATAGGAGAAGAAAGAGGTTTACCTAAGAGCCCAGTGACTAACAGCGTGGAAAAGCCAAGATTCCAGGGGAGCAAGGAGCCAGAAGACAGACTCTGAAGGAATTCTCTGCTTAAGGCAAAAGGAGTGGGGACATGCAGGGTCCAAAGAGGCTTTGAAGAGGGTGAGTGGGCTGAGGAACATAAATGTGGCCCTAGAATCTGGATAAGTGAGGGTGGGCATGTGGAAGTCCTATGTGGATAACGGGGTCTCTTTGGGGTCTATTTTGGAACTTCAGCTTTGTTTGTCAGGGGAGTGGGGTACAATGAATGTCTCTGTGCTGGGTGGCCAAGACCTGCCTCGATTTTAACCCTAGCCCTCTATTAAATGATTATGTACACCTCAACTTTGTAAGCACACTCTGTGTTCTGGTTCTTCCTCTCTGAAGTAAAGGGCCTATTTTCCTACCATCCTGGAATTCCAGGGATCCCTCGGCAGCCCTCTTCCAGGGGCTTTTGTCCATCTGCATCATTTACAGTTCTCCTCTGGCCGGTTTACAGTTCTTCCCCTCCACTCCCTTAAGAAAGCTGGTGCCCGGAGCTGAGAGTTAGAACAGGACACACAGAGGAAATGGGGCATGGGTCTGGAAGCTGTGTTTGGAGGAGGAGGCAAGAAAAGCAAGAGCAGGCAGGAACACAGAAGCCAGGGGAGAGAGAAGTCAGGCGGAGAGGCCAGCGGTGCCAAAAACCATAGAAAAGTCCAGGTGATAAGGGGAGAGTGGCCTGAGAAGGGGGAACCCACGGTTACAACCTGAACTCTGGCTCAGACAACCCACCCTGGATGTGAATTCTGGCACCTTGAGCAATTACTTAGTCCCTTTAGCTCCTAATTTCCTCAACCATAAAAAGAAAATAACAGTGGAATGCAAAGCTGTTTACTGTCCTGCGGGTCAAATGAGACCGCATATGTAAAGCAATGAGAACAACTCCTGGCACCCAGTTATTACTCAATAAGTATTAGCCACAGGCACTCAGAGGTCCCTCTGGTTTGGAGCCTGGGAATTGCTGTGGGCTTTGCAGAAGTCAAGCTTGATGATGTTTGTGGAAGGGGGCGGGCTGTATGTGAGCAGTTTCAGTGAGAAGCAGTTCTGGGAGGAATAGTCTTATGTCTCTGAAATAAATCAGATAAAAGGGGGAAGATGCACATTTGAAGAAGCGTGCTTGCCATTGCCTTTGTCCCGGTGTGGTGGTCCTTATGACCCCTAACTGCCGTAACCACCCTTCAGAGAAATCTCTCCCAGGTACAGACCGAATCTGTAAGCAGGAGGATTACTGTCGGGCCCCTCCTCCATGACATTCTATGTTTTTATCATAGCCTCAAATATTCCAGCCCTGACAAGCCATCTCTTGGGGTGAGTTGATGGTACACAGAGATATCCTACATAGTCAAACAAATTTTACCTCGATGACTTTCTTGGCCTTTTTGTCTTTCCTTGCCCCTGCTCCCTACCCCTCTGTCACTGTGCTGTATCACCAAGAGGGACACTTCACTGTCATTCTGGGGGTTCAGAGAAAATGTAGGATGTGACAGGGTCCCAGATGTGACAACATGGATTGTGTTCTGCTCAGCCACACAGGCCGCCATTCACTTAGACTACAGTGTGAAGGGTATCTCTTGGAGTTGTGCCAGGATACTCTGGATCACAATAGGCAGTGGCCCTAGGGGAGAGGGAAAAGGCTGTGAATCAGGAAGGAAGCAAACAAACAAACAAGAACTGAAAGCATCTTTAACTGAAACTCCAGGGGATGACAAGCCCACGGAGCATCTGGGGAATTGTTTGCAGGCCCTCTGCACCAGCTGAGATGTCAGGAGGGCAGGTCCGGCCTCTGGGCAGCTCATGAGGTCAGGGAATAAAGATGAATGGGATGAGACAGAGAGCCTTGTTCTGCTGAACTGCCAGCACCAGTTCCAGGATCTGCCTGGGCCATCCCCACGGGCTGCCTGGCCAAAGACTGAGCAAGCACAAGGCAGCAGAGTTGGCAGGATGTCAGGGATGGTGAGGACCGGCAAGAGCTGAAGGAGCAGCATTTGTGAATGAGGACGATGGATTGTTTCTGGTTTTTCTGACTACACCCCAGCTCCAGTGCACACAAGCGGAACCACCAAGTGTGAGGGGCAGAGATGGCTGGGAATGAGCAGACTGTCTGACCAGCTTTCAAACCGGTGGCTGAAGCTCTTTAGTACAAACTGCTAAGACAGGTCTCACTCAGTCATCTAGATGATGAGAAAAATGGAGACAGGCGAGTACTCCTAATACCTCACACTCATTTTTTTAATCAAAGTTTTTTTTTCTGATTACAAAAGCAATGCATCATTTTATAAAAAAAAAAAAAACACTGGAACATAAAAATCATAACAAAGAAAATAAAATGTATCTATAATTGCCGTACTTGGCAGCAGCCATCAAAACAAATTCCCTTCAAACGCTTTTCTCTTGGAAGAGCATGGCATTTAGCAGCTATGGTCACATTCATCCTGCAGTGTAGGGGTGTGAGGGTTGGCTGGCAGAGGGCAGTGCCTCCTTGCACTATCATCACGGAGAAGTCAAATGAGTGTGTTCACCGATCTGTTCAAAGTCTTTGCAATGACGAAGTCTGCTGTCCACCGGTTCTGGCCTCTCATAGCAGAAATAACCTGAACAATTAACATTTGTCTAGTGCTTTTCAATTGTAAGGAGTTATAATCCTGCTAAGTACTTTCTATATTTATTCAACTAAGTTCTAGTTCAGAGGCAGCCACAACTTTAAAGAAGTTAACCTACTAGTTGGAGGTTGAAAATGCCAACAGAATGGAAAGACACCCTACTGAATGGAAGAAGATATTCACCAATGATATACCTGATAAGAAGTTAATATCCAAAACCCGTAAGAAACTCACATAACCTAACATACACACACACACACAATAAATCTGATTTAAAAATGGGCAAAAGACCTTATATTTCTCCAAAGAGGACATAATGATGGCCAACAAACATATGAAAAGATGCTCAATATCACTAATCATCAGGGAAAGGCAAATTAAAACCACAGTGAGATACCACCCCATATCTACGAGAATGGCCATCATCAATAAATCAGCAAACGACAAGTGTTGGCAAAGATGTGGAGAAAGGGGAACCCTCATGTACTGTTGGTGAGATTGTGAGTTGGTGTAGCCACTGTGGAAAACAGAACTACCACATACCCAGCAACTCCACTGCAGGGCCTTCCTCTGAAAACAATCCGAAATGCTAATTTGTATCCTGTGTCCATTGCAGCATTATTTACAATAGCCAAGATGTGGAAGCAACCTAAGTGTCCATCGGTAGACAACTGAATAAAGTGGTACATATATGCATTGGAATATTAGCCATAAAAAAGAAAGAAATCTTGCCATTTGCAACATGGGTGGACCTAGAGGGTATTATGCTCAGGGAAATAAAGTCAGACAGAGAAAGACAAATACCATATGATTTCACTTTTCTGTGGAATCTAAAGAACAATATAAATAAACAAACTCATAGATACAGGGAACAGACTGATGGTCACCAGATGGAAGGGGGTTTGGAGGATGGGTGAAAAGGTAAAGGGATTCAGAAGTACAAATTGGCAGTTATAAAAATAGTCACAGGGATGTAAAGGACAGCATTGGGAATACAGTCATAATATTATAATAACTATGCATAGTATCAGATGGGTACTAGAATTATTGGGGCGATTACTTTGTAACATACATAAATGTGTAATCACTATGTTGTACACCTGAGACTAATATAATATTGTATGTTAACTGTAATTGAGAAATAAATGTAAAAAAAAAAAAAACACCGTACTGCACCTCAGACAGTGGTAGTGCATCTCCACGTACAGGAACGGGTAAGCGATGAGCATGCGCAGGATGCCTGGGAGCAGATGACCTGAGCACCTGTCAGCCCTGCGCTGTCCAGTATTGCAGCCGGGAGACACGGGCGGTATTGAGCCCTTAATATGTGGCTCATGCGACTAAGAACCTAAGTTTTAAATTTTGAATTAATTTTAATCAATTCAAAATTTAAAACTTATACTCAATTCAGTTACAAGGCTTGGAATAACTTGGGCATGTGAATTCATTTTTTTTAATTATAAACTATTTCAGATCGCAATACAGAATCAAGTTTTCTGATGAACAATTCGCATCACCATTGAGATGTGCTGTACATACAAAATACACCTCATTTTCCAGGCTCAGGGAGAAAAAATATGAAGTATGTTGGTAGTGGTTTTTTACACGCATTACATTTCAAGTGACAATATTTTAGATTCCTTAGGTTAAATAAAATATGTTATTAAAATTGATTGCATCCACTTTATCTTACCTTTTAATGTAGGTCCTAGTAAATTTAAAATATGGGGTCCGGCAGAAGTAGCATCTGCTTGAGTGTGGCTGGCAGGGTAACAATGTGAGTACAGTAATTTATAGTTTTAATTTGAGTGTTTCACCTAAAATGTCACATGGTATGCTTGAGTGTGATATTGTTATGTTACAGAAGTACATGCTTATGATTTTGTAATAAAAGGAAAAGGGGTGTTATTTATGCCAGATCCCATATCTATGTTTTGGGTTGGCCAAAAAGTCTGTTTAGTTTTTTTCCAAAACATAAAAGATGCATTTTTCATTTTCACCAATAGCTTCATTGATTTGGATATTTGGAGTATGTCAGCTATGTCCTGACTTCTAGTGGGTAGAGGCCAGGGGTGCTGCTAAACATCTTCCAATGCACAAGACAGCCCCACAGCAAAAAATTATTTGGCCAAAACATCAATAGAACCAAGAAACTTTGCAAACCACTTCTGACACGTTCGATCAGTCAAAGCACCTTCTCCGTACACTGTACAGTCTTTTTTTGAATTTTGGTTACATTTTTACCTCTCTTGAAGTAATAAAGCATAATATGCCCAAAACATTGCATATGTTCTTCCATCTTCAACATTAAAATGTCTGTATAAAAATTCACCATTTTCAATAATTTTTTTAAACGTGTGCTGATATGACAGCTGTCACGATACAACCTAACAAAATGGTTTTGAATTAAATTGAAGACAACTGAGCACTACTAGAGCCATTGTATGAAAAAAAGTACATGACTCTTTGGCCAACACAATAGTTTGTATTAGATTTTTATTGGACAACACCAGATGCAGCCACATGTAGCAAGTTTCCAGTTCTATCCTCTAAGCTGTAAATGTCTGTCCTAAAACCATACTGTAGGCATCCTCAATTATTTCAATAGGCAAATACATTTTAGAATCAGGAATTGGGAAATAGCATAGGTGTCAGAGTCTGGACCATAGGGTCTCAATGTTGGCTGCAAGAGCTGCGTAAGGTGGTGTGAATGTCTTTTTCCTTTTGCACATTGTAATACTTTCAACCTAATAGGAAAGTTATACAAGAGTACGAGTAACTCCCATATGCGCCTTTCCCAGAGACCCCATTTGAGTTTTGCAACTGACCTAATAATGTCTGTTGAAACAGAAGATCCAACCCAGAATTGAACATTGCACGTAGCTGTCACGTCATTTGTCTCAAGGCCACACCGCATAGTTTATTCTACTTTTGTCCTTTCCAGATTTACAGCTCTCTTTTTGGACCATCAGAAACTATTAGTCTCAGTATATTTTCTTATTGGCTAAATCCCCCTGCATGTAACTAATTTCCTGAGTCCACGGGGCTGCTACCCCACTCGACCACCTACCTCACACAGATATACTACCTTGCTCCCCCCAACCCCGCAACGGGCCTGCCTCTTAGCTTTTTGACAGAATTAGGAAGGAAAGAAGGAGAGAAAGAAGGAAAGGAGGGAGGGAAGGAGGAAGGAAGGAAGGAAAAAAGAAAGGAAGTTGTACAAGTTTCTTGATTCTCCTTGAATTTAATTTTCGTTATATCAATTGCTCATGGATTAATAATACCTACTTTGTTGAAAGGCAGTGCCCAGTAGAAAATCAGCACTCAATAAATAGGACATTTTACTGTTTTTTGGGTTTGTGGGTTTTTTTTTTTTTTTTTTTGCTGTTATTGTTATCAAAGACCAATTAAGCATGAAACAAGAGTCCTAGACAGACTGTGGAGATGAGTCATTTTGGTCTTTGACACCATGACGTGTTGGCAAACTAAATATGCCTGAAAAACTTTCCTAAAAACTTGGTCATCCATGATTCAGGGGCATCTGAGGAGTCTGGGCTCATTAGAATTTGTTGGCATTAGTCAGCATGACTGACAATGAGGGGCAGAGAACCATTTGTTGTAAGGAGCTGCCCGGTGTATTGTAGGATGTTTAACAGCTGCCTGGCCCGAACACTCAAAACAGCACCCCTCTCCAAACTGTTACCATCAAAAACTTCTCTAGAAATTGAGAAAGGTCTCCTGGGGGGAATCCCATGAACACACATGCGCACACACATGTACCAGCGGACACCCACTGGAGTACACGGTTGGCTCCGTCTTAACCATAGACTCTGTTCCACTGTTTGAGGAATGGAATATTTGATTTAATTTCAAAAATTCTTAATAGAGTTACTTTATACTACTTTTTCAAAGATTTGGACTGAAAATCAATAATACAATATAAAATTAGGCTGAAAATAATTTAATCTTAGTTTTGATTTGGAAATCGCTGCTTCGAGCCTCAGTTTTCACGGAGTTATAGACGTATGCAAATCCTGGTCAGCAAAGTCTGCCCAATGTGCCTTTGGCTAATCAGTCCTGCCATAAAGGAATGATAACACAGATTTGCATTGTCAAAGAAATCCAAACATTACCTTCTTGTATTTTCTCCCACTGGTTGTTTTACATTTTACATTTTAGCCAAACGGCCTCTCTTTGTCTAATAAACATAAATTGGCTGAATGAGTAGATGTTTATTAAACTTCCTAAAAGGAGGGAAGGGAGGACAGTTTACAACCACATCTTACAAAGGGTTTACTGTGTCAAAAGTAGTTTAGGTAGGTAGCCAGTGTGAGCCAGAATGAAGTCTGAATTTAGATGTTTCAAGAATTACTCTGGTTTTTCCATGGGAGGCTCTTAGACCTTTTTGCCCGAGGACCACCAAACAGTGCCCAAATCCCTGCAGCCCACCTAAGTCTACAGATTTAGTGGAGAGAAAAGTTGGTGTTAAAGAATTGGAGAGCGCAGGCTGACAGCTCTTGGCAGCGGGGAGAGGGGGAGGTGGAGGGATGGAGAGAAAAAGAAAAAACGAGAGAAAGAATTCATGGACACCAACAACAGTGTAGTGATTGAGGGGGGGTGGAGGGTGGTAGGGGAAGGTGGAAGAGGGTTTATGGGGGATAAACAAAAAATACAATAAAATAAAAAAGAAAGAAATGGACAAAGGGAGACAAAAAAGGAATCAGAGAGGAGACACCACAAACAAATAAATAAAGCTGGCAGAAGTGTAGCAGTGGAATAAATTCCAAATGATCGGCAGAAGAGCAGCCTTAACTCCCTGAGACAGTGCCAGGGCTGCCCGGGATTCACAGCACCTTCATGTCGTACCGCCTCCCAGAGAGGGAGTTTCAGCAGGAGGCTGGGGCAGGGCGGTGCAGGCCTGGCATTAACGTGGAGATGATAAGCCTTCTCAGCCGAAGGCAGAAGGTGCTCAGGAAGCTGGCCCAGGGCACTGACTGTCTGCAGGGTTACCGACTCCAGGGAACCTGCCCACATGCAAGCAGCCTGTAGAAATCAGCACAAGGCAAGGCGAGTCACGTGGCTCAAATGCTGAAGAGAGGATCCAGAGCGATGGATGTTTACCCTGCATCCGAAGGTCTTTCCAAGCGACCACCAGTGAGCCATGGACCCTACTTTTAGAAAAGGTGCCCTAATGTCCCAAAAGGTTGACTGTGACTTCCTCATCTACCTGGTGACCTCCAAGCTGGCTTCTGCCACCACACCAGTCATCACACCAATGTAGCAATCTGACTGTTCCAGCCCTGTCTCCTCATACTACCCCCCACCCCACGCTGCCCACCAGTACCTGACAAAAGCCTGGGGAGGTGGGAGAAGTCACTTTAATCAAACAAACAAACAAACAAACCAACAAACTAGCAAACCACTTAAAAAACAAACAAAAAAGAAAATCACTCAGGGCTAAGTTTTTTGGACTACACTCCGGAAAGGGGTAATGATTCTTTCTCAGTGTTCTTATTGACATTCACTGAGCAGCATATACTTTATTTGAGCGAGGGTTTGTGATGTAGCATCTATATTTAATTCCGCAAGCTGTCAGGCAACTCATATATTTACAAACACAGTCCCGGAAACAATGTGTTTGCTGGTCACAGCTGCTTCTGTACCATCTCGGCAGCCCCGTGCTGTTAGGCCCAGCGCAGGGCATTGTCATTTTACATTCCTGTCCATGCCAAGGCTCGGACAGGGCAGAGCTGGGGCTAAAAGTTCAGATTCGGTGACAGCCCTGGTGGAAAGCCAGGAGCAGGAAGAGCACCGCCGGCTGCAGGTCAGGATGGAGTTAGCTGTCAGCCCCCCTCAGCTCCGCAGCTTGCGCAGCAATGAGCAATCTCTGTGTGATTGGGGGAGGTTTATGTTGGCTTCCCAGGCCTGCCAGAGACTTCAACTGTCCTGTGTGTGCAGAGGCTCACCCTGCTGGGAAGCGAGCTGGTGCTTAAGTGATGGAGCCAGGCTGGTGGGAAGGAGACAGAACAGAGGTTTCCACTCTGGAGGATGGAGCCAGCTGTCTGCCAGGTGTTGGGGTGACTGGCTAAGCCAGCATCAGTGGGTGGACCCTGGGAGAGTGGCTGGGCCTAGCCAGAGGCAGGGGCCAATTGGCAGAATTCAGACGATGTTGGTAACAGGAGGACCAATCTGATGGCCAAAGAAAGAGGCAGCAGTGCTATTCAGAACCAGGTAGAGGGGCAGGCAAATGTGGGGCGGGAGGTCCATCTGCCTACAACAGGAGGTGGGGGAGCGGGCGCAGGTGCAGGAGCCAGCACGGGCGCGAGCGCTCACCTTGGGTGGGCACTGCTGAGATCAGGCAGAAGGGAGGGGGGTGGGGAACTTGGGCACAGGCTCTGTTCAGTTTGGGGGTCGGAGGGGGAAGTGCTGTGACTCAGGGACACACAGGGAACTGGCATTTGTGGGTTGTGCACCAGTGCCCGGGTTTGGGGGAACACTCTTGACCTTGTGGTTTTTAGACAGTGCAGCGAAATGCAACTGCCTTCTCGCAAGGCCATGCTGACTGTCCATCTGAGCAGAAGCCACATGGCTTCCCCAAGAGCAGACGTGTAGATGGCCCTCCGCAAGCCAGGAACGTGACTGAAGGTGAGTCCTACTTTGCACTCTTAAGAGTCCAGATTTTTCATCAATCCACAGCCATTTTTTAAATGCAAGTCACCCACAGTAATCTAGGGTCACCTCCTATGACTCCAGAGGAAGTCTGTGGATCTCAGGGTTACAGATCATCTGGGTTGCATGGCAGATTCCCTGGGAGAACTTCGCTGGCTTCTCTGTTCTTGAGTTTTCTCCTCTGTAAAATGGAAGTTTCACAGTATCAGATTCATGGAGGCGTTTCGAAATGAACTGCGTCAGCGCATGGGGTTTTTAGACCAGTGTCTGGTATAGACTAACTGCTATGTGAACACGTTTGGTGATGATGAGGATGGTAGCTCTGGAGCCGATGAGGAATCTGAGGCAACAGAGAGGGAGCCGAGAGCAGCCAGGCATTCTGGCTCGGTGGTCTGTGCCCAGAAGCCCTCCGCTGTGGGGCAGCTGATGGGAGGGGCCATCTGAGCGCATGGCAGGGGAAGGCAGGCTGCTTTGCTATCAGGGCCACAGAGCTGCTAGGGCGTCTTCCAGAAGGAGTATCGTGGGTCACGGTCTGAGAATGGTCAGTCCGCATGGAGTTGAGGTGTTGAGGACTTTGGGATGTGCCTCTTTTCAGGGGGAAGTTCCATTTGATGGGCAGAGCTATTTTTCTGTTTCCTAGAGAACCCCCTGAGCTCAGCGGACACTCGAGGCACAGGGGCCTCCCTGGTTGGTACACTGTGACATGAACTTGATCACGCAAGGCTCTGGGCAAGCCTGGTAGTTAGTTTGTCCTCTGAGGAAAGTGCCAAGGACACCAGCTGGCAAGGCTGAAGCCTCTGCCACTGACAGATGAATCTGTCCTTGATACATGAAGGGCTCGTTATCACATGGCAGAGACCTATAAATTTGGGGCTCTGAGGGGACGGTGCCTGCAATGTCTAATGTCACTAAAGCTCTGTGTGCGTGAGAGAGAAAGAGGGAGACAGAGAGAGAGAGAGGATATCATCGCTCTTTTAAGCTCAGCACAGGAGCCCCTCAAGTCCTGTGTTTTGTTCCTGCTTCGTGAGGCCAGTGCTGGGTCTGTCTCAATCACCAGATGTACCCCATCACCTGGCATAGTCCATAACCGACTGACTGACAGACGAAGATGAGTGAGGAGGAGGAGAAGGAAGCGTAGGCCTTGGACTTGGGATATTCGAGTTTCATCTCTGCGTCCTTGAGGAGGGGCCTCCAGCAACTCCCTTTCCCGCTCCCAGTCTTTCCTCTCGAAGGTCTCGGGTGAATGTGAGACCATTTAGTAAAGAGCAGTTATGTTTAGCTTTTACCTTTGCTCAAATACATTGGTTCACCTGATTCCACGCAGGGAAGGTATCCTGTGTCTCACCTATTTTAGGTCGTTCTCCAACTAGCAGTGGGGAAACACCAGTTCCAGGCCAGTTGTGGGGGTGAAGCAGAAGGTTGTGTCCCACGGCCAGGAGAGGACAGTGGTAGCCAGGGTGTCACCTCTGCCTGGGCTCACCAGGGGGATCGAGGGCACGTTATTGGGGTGAAAACACTATATGTCATCTCAGTTGAGGCTGGCAGGTCATCCCAACAAGAGGGGAGAGTAACAGTCACTGATGGAACAGCAGCCACGTCCACCCCTGCCCTTTAGGAACCCCCACCGCACAAAGCCCTGTCACTTCTCCTGGCCACCCTCTCTTTCTGCTCAGAATAAGTGGTTCTGCGCCAAGATGTCATGCTTAACAAAACAAACAACACCTTCTCTGAGTCTGTACCACGGACACCCTCAGATGTATCGAGGAAAACATCTCCTCATAGAGTTGGCCAATTAACCACTCAAATGGCTTGAACACTTATTTAATGCCACTGCCTAATCACTTTATTAAATGTCACTGCTCCAACAGTCCAGGATTCCTGCTCTGCACCTCCCTTCTCTTATGCTTCATTCCCTTCCTAAAACACAGAGCTTGCTGCTGAAAACAGAAGCTCACTGCCTCTGCCCTTCCCCTGTGACCCTTATGTCCCCACAGAACGATGGGATTTGAGCATTTGGCAGGGGCAGGGGGCTTATCTTATCCCATAAGTCATTTTACTGATGACCAAAGGGGGACCCCCAGAGGGACGTGACTTGCTCCCAAGAGCACCAACTTGGAAGTGGCAAAGCCCTCACGGTTTCACAGCTGTAAATCCCATCGATGGTGCAGCAAGGTGTATTGAATACTCCAGGATCTAGAGTCTGTAGGCCTGGATCTGCCACTGAAATGCCAGCCTTGGTATTTGCATCTGTTAAAGGGGAAGCAGACAGTCGGGGAGGCGAGGGTTGAATGTGATTTTATTATCCGTGCTTCATAAGCAGAAGTTCCACAGGAATATTAAATGATTTATATGGATGTTTATCAATGAGAAGTGTTAGCAAGATTAACAATTTTGTTCTTTCCAATTCTGATTCACAGCTATTTCTGCTTTTTTCCCCAGCCTCTGACCATAGCTTAGCTGTATCTTTAACCCGTCTAACATGTAACTCCTCCTCTGCAGGGAATTTCAAAGGGGGAAGTTGCTATCTCACTTGCTAAGATGTAGTTACACAAGCAGCAGATGCCCAGAGTTCTAACTGCTCTGTCTTGGAGTTAGGGGTCACCAGGGGGACACAGGGGTTCCCAGTGGCCTCAGCGGAGTGATCAGCTGCATGGCAGGGACAGGATTCTTCTAAGCTCTCCCATTCGGAAGACTGCACGGGCCACTTCTCATGTGACTCCATCCACACCTGACAAACCGTGACATGTCTGACTCATGAACAGATTTGCACTCACACACCCACAAAGGAAAACTCGGGACTTACTTCACTTGGACCTTTGGTCCAAAGCTAGTTTACTATTTGGACCCATGTAAAACTCTGTCTTCAATACAGTCTAAGTGAGAGAAATTATTGGGCTTTCATAAGTAAATTTATAATTTTTCACCAAAGGGCTACCCTCACCAATACTTACATCTACCGACAGGTGCCACAGGGGATTACTCACACAGTCAGCTTCAGGACCAAAGGACACAGGGACATGCCACGAGGAACGTGCTAATTATCTGACCTGCTGAATATCGGTGATGTCATCTGAAGTCATGAGAATTGAGACAGTTAAAAATTGCTTGACAGGCTGCTAATACAAATTTTCCAGTGATACCATTTGTGGAGTGTAAACAGAAAATTGCCAAAAGCTGCTCCCTCACCAAGCCTGATTTTTACACAACTGTCAATGTGGCAATTATGTTGTCTTTTCTCTTTAAAGCAAAGCAGCATCTTCCAGGCTTTCTTTCTAAAGAAAGTTTTGAAATCTGTTTAAAACTTCTCTTTCTTAAAAAAGAGAACTTCTTCAGTCAAAACACCTTGAAACCAGTGGGGTGGAAAGCTCGTGCTGCAAGGCCAGGTTCTGGGGGCAGGGGTGGGGGGGTGGGGGGGAGGCCAGTGCTCCTCCCACCCCACCCCCACCCCTGCCTTCTTGCTGTGCTCAGCAGACTCCGCCCAGCAACCAGCACCATCTGATTCGAAAGCTGACACTCCTATAACCAGGCAGGTTCCAGCCCAATGTGAGCTCTGGGAAGCATCATCACAAACAGAGAAGGACCAGAAATCCATGTGGACTCACTATAGCTCTTCTTTCAAAGAGTGCCCCGCTCTTCCCACATGTTGTCTATCACCTGTCCCTACCCACCTCCGCATTACAGCCCCGGGCACCAAGAGGTTCAGTGGCCACGCCAAAGCCACATGCCGTCGCTGGCTCACAGCAACCCCTGGGTGAAATGCATGCAATTGATTCTGCACTTATTTTTGAGGACCAGCTATGTGTGAGTGTTGGAATTACAAAACAGCCACCTGGCCTCTGATCTTGAGGGATCTGTAATCTAGACAGATGGTGCGTGGAAGCGGTCGGATTCAGGGGAGATGATCAACAGCACTCTGCTCAAGAACCTGCCACGCTTGCGTTTTCTCACACCTCTCATGCCAAGAATAACGTCTTGTCTTCCAGGAGCACAAAGGACCCTCGCCAGGCCAGGCCTTGTACAGAAGCGGTGGGAGGTGGCGGGTGGTGGGGGGGGGGGGATAGGTAGCATTGTCTTTTACATGTCTGTCTTATTTTTCTATTGCTGCAAACAAATCACCACCAACTTAATGGCATAAAACAATAAATAACAAATTTACTATCTTGAAGTGTCTGTGGGTCAGGCCCAGGTTTAGGTGTACAGGGTCGTCCGCTCAGGGCCTCGCCAGGCTGACATCAAGGCATCAGACAAGGAAACAATTCTCATCAGGGGCTCAGGAGGCTCATCCAGGCTCACAGAGCTGTTGGCAGAGTTCATTTTCCTGAGGTCATGTAACCAACATTCTCATTTTCTTACTAGTTATTGACTGGGAATTGCTCTCAGCTCTGGGAGGCCACCTACAACCCCTTGTCGTGTGGCTCCCCCCACAGGCTGTTCTCAGTGTGGCTGTTTGCTTTCTTCCAGGCCAGCAGAGGCTTGTCACTCTGAAATGTTACTTATGTCTCAAGGTTCACCTGATTAGGCCAGGCCCACCCAAGGGAACTTCCCTGTTTGATGGTCAACTGATTAGTGACCTGGTCACGGGAGTGGTATTCTGTCTTATTTGCTGGTCCTTCTTGTCCATACTCAAGGGGAGGAGGTTCTAGAGGGCTTGCACTGAAGGATGCTGGGAACTTGGGGCCAGTTTAGAATCCCACCTTTTGCTATGTCATGACTCCCCACCAGTCAGGACACATCTACCTGATTGCTGGGTCAGGGAGCCCCGGCCTCCAAAATAAACATTCGCACCTCCTTCTGATGCCTTTAAAAATGGTATTTTACAGGAGGAATTAATCACTAGTGGTAGTGTTTCAGATAAGGTACCGATCCCTTGCCTCTGAATTATCAGTGCTTAGCACCACACGCACCTGGCACTCCAGAGTCCTCAATTAATGTTCCTCAGTAAAAGGCTGGGTGAGCGATGAAATGGGAAACGTGGGGTGTCCTCAGCAGATTATATCCAAGTAGAAACGCCTGCCCCATGTGCACGGCTGAGTCCTCCTTTTCGTTGACATCACTTTCTGCCCGATTTGAAAGGAATGCATGCTTGGCATAAAATGCTTGAGGATTTTTCTTCCTTCTATGATTTCATTTTCCACATTTAACGTTTTAATCCATCTAGAACTAATTTTCCAATGTGATGTATAAAATATTCCATCCTATACCCAATTAGTCGGTAATGCTTTTTAAAATATACATTAAGTTCTCATGTCTAATCAGCCCTGTTTTTGAGCTATCTGCTCTGTGTCATCAATCTGCCCATTTGGTTTGTGTGTCGTATCGTCTATTTTAATTATTGGAATGTTATAATGTCTTTTAAGATCTGGTAGGGCAGGCATTGCCTCCCTATTCTTTCAGCCCCTCTCTCACTCAGTCCATTAGGCGTGGGTCTGTCTGCTGCCTGCTTTAGCCCTGCGGGCAGCATAGTGTGCTTTGGCTAGAGCTGGACGTGGGGCCAGCTCTGGGTTCATATTCTCCCTCTGCCTCCACCCAGCTCCCCTCCTCTGAGTCCCAGTGAAATGTAAACCTATACTAACAATGCCAATGGAACTCCTACTGTGAGAGGTAAATGGGGCAGCTTCTAAGACTCGCACAGCACATAGAAGTGCTCCCTCCCTCCTAGCTGGAGCGGGGGAGTGACACTGGATGTGCAGACACTCATGTTTCTGCCCCTCCATCCTTATGAGCAGGGACTGCCATTCTTTTGAGAGCGTCCTGTACAGAGGCTGAGTCTCGAACCTCTCAGACTCAGGCCAACCTTTAGGCTGGGAGCATCCTGGACTGATGTTGAGGGGCTGGCCCCTGAACCGGAGCCATCCCAGAGTGTACTGGGGTACTCTGGAAGGGGATGTGAACCAAGAGCTAAAACCACTTCGCCTGTCCTTGCAGGACTTTGGAAGTGCCAGGGAATTCCTACCTGTTACTTCATCCCCAGAGAGCCTATCTCTGGGTGTTGGCAGCCACAGAAAGTCCTTAAAGCCACAAATTAGAGGAGCTGGGGGGTTGGAAGTCCTTCTGGCACATGCCAAAGTAGTGCTGGTGAAGGGAAGTGGGTGAGGCTCTGACAGTACGTGCTAGAAATGACACACTGAAGAAAGCAGCATGATTGTGAATCGGTCCCCTGCATCTGCCCAGAGGTCTACACAGGTTACAGCTATCCTTAAACCAAGCACAGCCCCCGGAAAACCAAGGCTTGTGATGTGTTGCAAGGAAGCCAAGAGTTTTGATGGCCGAGGCCTTCTTTCCTGGTACCTTCCCTTCTACTCAGAGAGGACAGGGCATGAACTCATTCATTCCTTCAAGAAGGGTCTCTGAAGGCCTCTGTGCAGGCTCAGCAGCCAGGAAGGGACACAGCCTTGCCCTTGGGGAGCTTCCATGTTGCCCTGTGAGGCGAGAGAGAACAGGGCAGGTGTCCCTGCATGCGTGACCGATCCTCTGGTGATAGTGATGGGACCACCTGATTGCCTGTTCTATCCCCATCCCTGCAACACCTTCTGTAGAAGAAGGGGTCAGCTGTCCAAAAAGCCTCTTTATTTTCAATAAGAGAAAACTGAGTCCAGAGAAGGGATGTGATTTACCCAAGTTCACCCAGTTTCGTAGCAGTGATAGGACCTCAGAGTTACTCCCCCCCCCCCACAATTTGCCACCTGAAAAATGGGGCTGCTCTGGGCCTTCCACCAAGTTTCTAGAGGCAGCATGCTGTGTGTGAAGCCGAAAGACTGTGAACATTTTGGAGAGGGGAAGACAGAAGTGGATGCTGTTGGGTCAGCATGAGAAACACAGAAGCAAAACACAACAGCAGTTAAGAGCCAGACTGACTAAGCTCAAAATTCTGCTTCCTTCACTTCAAAGCTACTCGAATTTAATCAACTTTCTTCCAAATCTCTTCACACGTCCCCTTCTCCTCTGTAGAATGACGGCAGTGGCGTGCCCTGTAGGGTCGTTTTAAGAGGTGAATGCTCAGTGCGCGGAACGAAGGAGCGCGTCCATAGGCTGAAGGATTCCTAGCATGGGTCCTGCCCAGTGGCGCCTGATGCTCCCAGGCCCGTCCGTGGGGGCGAGACCTGACGCCTGTGTATGTGCTTTTCTGGTTCCAGGGGCCCTGGAGGAGCCGCGCAGAGGGGGAGAGTGTGGCGAGAGAATGAAGACACCAACCGCCCGGGAGAAGCATGAGGTGGCAGTGCAGCACTCGGTTTAGAGGGCTCCGGCTAGCGGTGGCCCCGTGGGCAACCCTGCTGGCACTGGGCCTGCCCGGTTGGGTGCTGGCTGTCTCCGCCACGGCCGCTGCCGTGGTCCCGGAGCAGCATGCGCCCACGGCCGGCCAGCAGTCCCTGGACTGGCTGCTCACAGACCGGGGCCCCTTCCACCGTGCGCAGGAGTACACTGACTTCGTGGAGCGGTACCGCCAGGGGTTCACCACCAGGTACCGGATCTACAGGTGAGTGGGGATGTCCCGCCCCGGCAGAGAGAAAAGGCCCAGCCTGGGCAGGCCCCACCAGGACAGGGGAGGGGTGGGCACTGGGTCCCACAGACTGAACTGGGGTGAGGGCCGGAGGAGCAGGCGGCAGGCGGGAGAACTCAGCCTGCCATGTTGGTGTTTAAAAAAAGAAAGAAGAAAACATACAGGCTGGGGGACCTGCTGATGCCTCCTGGGGAACTTAGCAAAAGGGTTTCTATTTATAGGCCGTGCTGCTTATAAATTGAGGACAAATGAGGCGGCATGGAGTCAGCGTGTAGCCAGTGCGGCAGCAGGGGGTTGAAGTCAAATGCTGGGACCCGGTTTTAACTAATGGGTTAGATACTTTTATGAGTTGTAATTACCCAGACATGCAAATGAAGGCAGGAGCGCTCCCCTTCCTGCTCCGCAGGTCTGGGGAGCTCTGCAGGTTCAGGAATCGGGCAGCCCTCGCCCTTGTCAGTACCCCTGCCTGGACTGGCCTTGCTCAGGGACATGCCCTATAAGGTCCTGGTCCCTTGGACCATCCTCGGCAGCATCTGAGCTAGCTCAAAGTCAAACATGGAGCCCGCCTAGTCCATGTGATGAGGGACAAATAGTTCCCAGTGCTGAGCCAGCACTCCCAAAGCAGGAGGTACTTCTAAATCCTCACCTTGGGGCTCCCTTGAGTGCATCCCTAAACTCCAATGCCTGGTCCGTCCAGGTCCCTCTGCGCACTGGCCCTCTCTTCATCACACCTGCCTGTGCTTCCTCACCACACCCTTAGTCTTCAAACAATCCTGGGAGCTCTGCTGAATTTTTCTCCTTATCAAGGACATTTATGGTCCAACTACAAATGAGCTCCTAATGGAAAAAAATGAGAGAAAATATGAAGAAAGCACAAGGAGAAAGAAAGCCAGAAAACTAACGATTCTTTCAGCATCTAGACTTGGTTCCTGTTGTTGCATAACTATGTGGCACTTGCAGGTCCAGTGAGGGGAACATACTCACATGTTTGGACTGCTTGCTAGATGTAGCACTTCGTGTATGTTTACTCATTGAATCCTTCCAGCAGCTCTGTGTTGGAGAAACAATCCTCCTCCCTTTTTACAAATGAGGAAATCGAGGTCCAGTGAAGTTAGGGGGGCTTGCCAAAGGACACGTGGCTAGTAAATGGTGAGCCAAGAGTAGTTTCCTAATAGTCGGACTCCAGAATCTGGGTTCTTAAAATATATTTAGACATTTTTCTATTTCTAAGATTTTTGTTTTGTTTTGTTTTGTTTTTTTTTAACTTCTGCAATTACCATGGCATCTGTTTGGGTTAGTATGGGGTCTCAGAAATAAGGTTTTGCAGTATTCAGCACTGGGAGACTCCCATGTGGTGAGAGCTGCCATTTATGGGGACCTGTGTCCTGGCATGTGCTTCCCACAGGCACCTGCAGACAAAGGGACCTGATCAGGAATCTGGGATGCTGGTAGTTCGTGGGTGTGGAGGTTCACAGAAACAAAACCCCAAGGAGTACCTTCCCAGCTCCCCTAGATCCAGTGCTTAGGTCCAGCCTGGTCTCAGGAGGGACTTGGGAGGGCTCTGGCCCTCGCCACCCTCCAAAGACTACAGTGGAGATTTACACAGGGCCCCCGAGGCTGGGAGTGGCTTAACTTGACTTTCATCAAATCTATAAGCAACTCCATATGCCCCTCCCAACAAAATTTCTATTAGGAAAATTCAGGGTGATGCTTTCCCTTTTCAAAGAATTTATATTTCCATCCCTCCAAGAGAGAGAAAAATCTATCCTTGAAGGTGTTTAAGCAGCAAATTCCCCCAGTCCAAGAAAATAAGATTTAATTTACCTTAAACTTTTCAGTTTTCCCCAAATCTTTCAGAAGCACTGCTATCACCAAAAATATATTTTCAAAAAGTGTACTGGAATTGAAATGTCAGGCTGGGAATCCCACACCACCATCCACTTCAAAGGGCTGTAGGAACTAGAGGGAATCAACCATCGATTTCCCTCTTCGATGGAGTTTTCTTCTCATCAAGCCCCACCCTCCCTCCTGGCAGCCATGGAGGGCTGGGTGGCAGGGCTGGGCTGGCCTGTGGGGAGGAGGTGGTGTAATCACTTCTGCACGATCAACCATTCTATCAGTCGGTAATGGTTTTCCAATCATTTAATGTGACAAGCTCTCACACCGTGCCATTCTGCTTCTCTGGGGTCAGTTATTGCACATGAACCTGTACTTGGGGAAACAGTAACCAGTCATTCTGACAGGCATGCCGCATTCTGATTTGTGATCCTTTGGTGGGGGGATGAAAGAATGATCATACACGGCTATTCTAGGAGCATTCTGGGAGTTTCGCCTGTAGTTATTAAGCGAAGTGGTGGACCTGTGGACACTTGTTATAGGGTCTATATTATCCCTGTGGGAATTCCCTCTTGTCCCTTCCCCTGCGGTCTCTCACGGCCCCTTGCTCCAGCAAATTCAAGAACTTGCTTCCTTGGACAAAAGCGGATCGCAGAAAACTGGTGAGGTACACATGAAGGGTTACCCCAACAACCAGAAGGCCATTGCATGCAGAAGGGTAGAGAGAGAAAAAGCTTGCAGAGGGCATCAGAAAGGTCCTGTGGTGCAATATGCAGCCTCAAACAGAATTTGTCTTCCACTCAATTTTCTAAGAGAGCTTTGGTCCATAGAAAACAAGGGGTATCATCCACGTGTGCACTCCACAGAGGAAAGGAGGTGAACTGTGATGGGGAAGAGGAAGACTTTCCAGCACGTGGAGATGTTGGCTGTGGAATCACAGGAAGCCCTCTGGCACCAGGAGCAGGACCCTCCTTCCCGGCTAGCTGCATGAACAGAGTGAACAGATCGGAACACGGACACAATGAGGTGTTAATAGTAAGCTCCCATTCCCACATATCCTTGTTTGGATATCAGCCTGTGTCCCCGCTTTAAGAAGGTGGCTGGTCATTCTAGAATAGCTCTGGCCTCTCTAACCATGCCCCCGGCATTGGCGGCTCTCTCCATTTCAAGTCTGTTTCCCTGTAGGTGTGTGTGCTGCAGGGTGGAGGCTCTGGACCAGCTGACTGGGGTTCTAAGCCCAGGGCTGAGGCTTCCTAGCTGTATAATGCTGGACAAATGATTTAATTTCATTGCTCCCCAATTTCCTTTTCTGTAAAATCAGGACAAACGTAGTGCCCCTCTAATAAATTAATGTGAAAAGTCAATGTGCTAGTTGATGTAAAGCACTTAGAAACAGTGTTTCATAAATACTTACTCCCCATCATTATTAGATTGTTCTCCACTGATTTTAGCCAATGCGAGAATGGTCACAAGACGGGAGCCACAGGTGCTATCTGTGTGGTGTCTGCTGAGGGCTCCACATACAACAACTTATATAAGAAAGAGAAAAATTGTTCTTTTTCTTCTTTTGAAAGCATAGTAACCTTTGTCCTTCAATCAGTCTGTCAGCTGGGAGAGAAACACAACTGAAGAATGAATGGGTCTCCTCTGGGTTCACTCTTCCTGGTCTTATGGGCTTAACAGAGGGAGCTAGATGGATTCCAGCATGTTTTAGAGTCACCACAGGTAAAGGTCTTTCCCCTCAGGCCAGGGAATGCCAATGGAGCAGGCCTTCCCTAGGATGCCCGCAGGAGCCGGTCACTGCCAGCTCCCGGTCCTGGGGATGACACGAACAACCTCGCACGGCACTGTCAGAGAACAAAGACAGTATGTCCTCTTGTTAAGCCTTCTTAAATAACAAGATGGCTTGATCATCTCACTCAATTTTTGGCAGGCTTTTAAATTTCACTAACCAACCTCTCGGCATGTCCTCAAGCCCTGGCAGGCCACCAGCTGAGCAATCAGCCCACTTCTCAGACCTGTCTCTTAAGAGGCTAGTGGTTAGGGCTGTTCGAGCAGAGACCCTACCTTCCATTCCAGTTGTTACCCCCACCTATCCCCCTCCTTGCTCCAATCCATAGCTTCTACTATATTAAACACTCAGTGATCAACCTCTCACAGCAGCCCTGTGAGGCAGATGGAGGCTATTAGGGTCCAAGGCAATGAGGCAGACTCACTTGTTCAAGGTCAGAGAGGTAGAGTGTCACAGCCAGAAATAGCACTCAGGGCTCCTGACTTGAAGTCTGCTGCTCATTACTCTAGACCACGCCACTTCCCTTGGACTGGTAAGTGCATCTTCATCATAACACGCAACCTAATCAGGCACCTAAATTGAGCTGATGCAAATGTAAATATGGTTTCTCGAAACACTCTCACGGTAATGCTCCATTCTCTCTTTGCTACAAATCAAAGTAATGAGCAGTCTGGGTTTTTTTAAATTTCTTTTTGTATTAAGGCTTTAATAGAAAGATAATCATGGGACTGGAAAAAATCCAAGCCACTACAATGAAACACTAAAAACTGGGAAAGAATAAATTAAAATTAGGAGAGAAAGTTAGAAATCATACAGAACCATAAGTATCACATGGTGATTAGGAGGAAAGTAAGGCTAGGTATGATTCCAAATTATTGACCTTCATCAGAATCACCTCCATTTCTAGCTGCCTATTTTGTTTGTTTATTTGTTTGTTTGTTTAGAAAGGAAGGACCTGAGAATACAGTGAAAGTGTTTTGGGAGAAAAATAAACAAAAAATATTAAATATATATCTTCATTGACAAAAAAGAACATTATATTCTCATGATATTCTAGCTAAAGTTTGTGAATTTTGAGAAGCGAAGTAGAACAAAGCTGAAAACCAAGAGGGTAGAGTAGTACCCAAAGGCAGGCAGGAGAGCATGTTAGCTGTCCGCAAACACCCCTAGGACAAGCGGGGCAGAGTCAGATGACATGGTGAACAAGGGCATTGAACGCAAAGAGAAGTTTTCAGCAGGCATTGGTGTGATAACCCTTAGAAAAGAAAGTTTCTTTGCAATGAATTCATCAGGATGAAAAATAAAATATGGAATAGCTTACACCTGAGCAAAGTAAGAAAGAGGAAGAAGCAAGTGTCTGACCCAGACTGCACCATGTGTGGTCTGTGACCTGGCAGTCTTGGCCTTACCAGGAGCCAGGAAAAATTCACAGCACCTCAGGCTCTACCCCAGACCTACGGCATCAGGACCCACATCTTCACAGCAGTCCCAGATAACTGTGTGACATTGAAGCCTGAGAAATGCTGTGTGGGTTACATGAAGTACTTGGGACACCAAGCAGAGAGCAGGAATGACCAGGGTGGAGGGACCGAAGACTTCAAGGGAAGGCAGCATCTCCCATGATGCATTGAAGTAGTGAGAATATTGATAGGAGATGTTACAAATGGAACAGAATCCTAATCAAGGGAAGTTAAATTTAGGAGTTATCAGAGCCAAGGCACATGAACTCTTAAGAATAGATCCAGCAGCTGGGAGAAAAATTTAAAGGCAGAAAAGGCTGGGGGGGGGGGGCCTGGAACCAGCCTGTGGGTGCCTCCTGGGAGCCGGAGAGGTGAGGAAGCAGAGAACAGCTGCGGAGCAATCACAGCTCCAGAGCTGATTTATCATCCCGACCACTTCTCATGGACGAACAGACACTGATTTGGGTAAACACAAACCCTGGGAGAGGCACCATTGCCAATTAAGAGATCACAGTCCATGTAAATAGAGGGCAACCTCAGTGTGCCTGGGTAAATCCCAGTGATTTACTAGGCATTCATTACAGCTACTGGGGTGGAGAAAGGCTGTCACCACTTAGCGGCAGGCGGGGGGCAGGGGGACAGGCGGGGAAGGAGGGGAGGTCTCCTGGAAAGTGACCACACAAACTGTTGACCTCTGAACTTCTCACTGGGTTTATATTTGGACAAGGGAGTCTGTGAGGATGGAAGGAGAGAGAGGCATGGTGCGCAGACTACAGCCAAACAAGAGAGAGCAAAACGAGAGGCAACGTGGCGATGACCAGCCTGCACATCCAGTCACAGGCACCATTTCCCAGTCCACAGAGGTGATGGGGACAGGAGAAAGTGTTTAGAATTTGCTTTAATCAAGAGTTCAGTGCTGGCTAAATATACGGTCCTTCTGACATATAGACTATGTCATCTGGGTGACAGATTCAGCAGAAAAACTTCACCGGAGGAATTTCTTTCCAGACGTGTCGGGACAATGAGTCCCACAGGGCCCAGGCCTTTGAATCAGCTTTGCAGCATCCCAGCCCCCTTTCTGACGTGGAAAAATGCCACACCTGTGCAACAGACCTACGCAGAGCTCTGATGAAGTACAAAGAATGAAATGAGAATGTGTTCTCCTCTCTTGGAGCGAGGAGAAATAGCACAAACAAGCAACTACAGTGCAAGAACCTAAGAAGTGGCACTATTCATTCAACCAGCATTTTGGAGAGCCAGCTCTGTGCTTCTGCTTCTAGAAGAGTCTGATCATAAACCATAAACAAGGACAGCATTCTCGATCTGATGGAACTTACAGATACATCCATTTGGAGAAAGTGCTAGGTCACTTGGCAAAGAAAGGTCAAGGAAGGCTGGAAGAAAAGGTGATGTATAGGCCAAACCCCGGTGGGTGAGTGGGAACTTGCCAGGTGGACAGCTTGGGGAATGGCACAATAGACAGTAAACCCAGAGGCATGGCAATGTCCTACTCATGTTTGATGTCAATGTCAAGATGCATGTGCCTGGGTTCCTCGGTCTGCTCCACGGTGTTATTTCCACCATATCCTGTCCCTCCAAAATGTCCAAAGGCTCCCTCACCCACTGGGATCTGCCAGGGTGCAGTTTCAAAGAGCTCACGGCAGGACATGCCATGTCTTCGCGTGAGGGGTGAATGAGTGAAGGAGAAGCAATTGCATGTCTGCAGAAGGTCGGACCAAAGGCTATTCCTTTCTTGTGTGACTATTTCCCTGGTTGGGACATGGTGAGCGGGGTTTTAGGGTCCTGGAAACCTACTGCTTCAGCTGAAAATCCAGCATCATTTATGCTGAAATAGTTGAATTCAGGGGAAGCTTACCACGTCTTGCATGTGCTCACTTGGTCCTCTCATGGGTATTTACGGAGCATTTCCTTTGTGTGAAGTGTTCTGGGCACTGCAGCAGGCTGCGAGAGATGGAGAAAACAGGGTGTTACTGACTTCCGGGGACTGAGCCACCCAGTTGGAGCAACAGCATGCACACCGGGGAGCACATCGGGATGCAGCAGCTCCAGGGCTGTGGAAGGAAGCCATTTAGAGCATTCTCAGGGACTGACGAGTAGACTGGCCCTCAGATGCTGACTCCGAATGAATTCTCAGGTTCCCCTAGGACAAAATGACTTGCCCCCAATATTCCCATGTCTTTGGGGCCATACCTGGGTTATCCACCCTGGCTTTGAAAGAGGATGGCAAAGACGGTCTACAAAGAATAAATGAAAAAAATGTGCAAGAAGTGAAGGAAGAATGCAGGATGGCCAAGGGGAGAAGGCAAAATTGGTTTTATTTTCTGATGAGATTTAGTGGAGAGATATTGAGTCAGTCAGGCAGAGAAAAAGAGGATTAATTTTTGCTTTGAGAAATAATTAATTTTATTCATGAATGAAGTGCTACTTAGGGACGTGTATGTGTAGAAAGGAATGAGGTAGGTTTCATCTAGAAACTGCCATGACACAGATGCAGGCAGACAGGGACACTGGCTAGTCACGTGGGCTCTCCTTTTTCTTTCTCTTTTTTTTTTTCTTCTCAAGAGAAGAGCTTTTTCTGGGTCAGGGAATCTCAATTTTTTTTTCTTTATTCAGCTTCTGCCACATTTATCCCACCTCAGGGCTTCCCACATCTCCCACAAGAAAATTATTTCAGTCCATAAAGAGCTTAGAACACTGAGTTGCACATGGTGCATTTATTTACTTGGCACATTTATTGAGCGTCTGCATAAGCTGGCTACACCACAAGCATTGGGGACATGGCCATGAACGAGACACAGCCCAGGCCTCAGGGAGCTTGGGCCCCAAGGAAGACCCCTTGAGCCAGTGGATGGAAGTGGCTTAAAGTCCACGAGGCAGGAAGTGCAGCGTGTGAGGAGTCCCATGCTGGTCACCTGTCTTCCCCTGAAGGAATGGAAATGGGGGAGTGTGCTCACAGGACCCTGAGGGCCAGCGGGACAGATTTATTACCATAACACTGGGCATGAGATGCAGATTTGGACCTGGATTCCCACCCTCACCACCCATCCTTGACTTGACTTAAAGACAACTGGAGCCTGCTGGTCCATCGGACTGATTTGCTGGAACCTAATGAAGCAACTGGAGAAGGCATGGCAGGCAGTGAGGATGGGTTGGCCGGGTGGCCTTAGATGGAGCTCCACCCTCAGAAGGACTGTCCACCGAGGCCATGGTATCCAAGAGACAAGAGCCTTTTGTGAGCAGGAATCTTAAGGCATCAACTCAACACAGTATTGAAATGTGGACCACAGGACAGCAGGCTGTCCCCAATGTCCTCCATGTCCCTGAGAGATGGGGGGTGGGTGGGCAAAGCAACTGGATGGTTCTGAGAAGGCATACAAGTTGGCCAAAGTTTCTATTTAACTTAGGGAAAGAGCACAAATGACTCTTTTTTTTACTATGAAACATGAATCATATAAATACTAATAGCTCATACATATTGGGTGCTCATCCTGTGCCCAACATTTTACTAAGTGATGCATGTAATTATCATATACAAGGGAGATGCTTTTTGCATACACACATTACAGACAAAGACGCTGAGATTTGGAGGACATCATGTGACCGGTGAGAGGAAGAGCCAGCACTCAGCCCATATTGAATGAAGTCAATAATCTGAGCCTGGATTCCTGTGGCTCTGAGGAAAATGGCGCCTCCCGTGGTAACCAACTGTGCTCTGCCCTCCTGCTCTGGTGGGATGCTGAAGGTGGGCCTCAAGGGGCCAGAGGGTGGCTTGTCCCATGCAAAGGTCCTGTGGTCCTCCATTTCCACCGGAGTCTCCATCTGCTCTTGGGCTCTGGGAAACCCTCCGTGGGAGGAAGCTGCAAGTAAATCTCCCTGGAGCAACTCCCCCGCAGCAAATGCTGCATGTGTCAGCTTTGCATCGCCAATGTGTTTCTATAGGGTGCAGCGTAAACTGAATTTCTGTCCATCGAATCCTCTGCTGGCGGAACACTTCATGCCATTTCCAAAATACAGCGGTATCTTATTTTTTGCCTGGCAACGGCTTACAAAAAAATCAGTGCTAAGCCAGTCTCTAGCTCCTGACTTTAGGGTCGGATAGTCACTCGTCTATAAACACCAATACCTACTTGGAAGTGACTTCTATTTCCAGAGAGCTTTTCACAAAGCCAGAAGAACCCTTTGGTGCTGCAAGTAGCCTCTGCTGTCTGGCCTACTTTGTCAATGGGGAGTTGCTTCTAATGATAAGGTTGACATGTCCTCTGGGTCCCTCCCCCTTGCCCTCCGCATGCACAGCATGCTCTGGGATCAGATGAAGCCGTGAAAGAGACCTAAGGCAGGATGCCTGAGTCAGTTTTAGGGTTTGTAGAATTGACTGTGGGTCTGTTAAGGCTCTGATATTGGCACAGAGTTTGGGGATGGTGCAGTAACCTGTCAGAGGCTCCTTTGCCTGCAGTGTTTTGCCCTCTGCACGTGATTCTGCCTCCGGGGCAGGCTCTCCCCTGAGCACAAAAGAGAAGCGTGCTTTCTTTCTCCCTCTGCCTGCCAAGAACAAACAAGCTCTGGACCTCAGAATGAGTCAGAGCAAGAAGTTTTGCTGGCTGGGCAGGAGGGAAATGAGGTCGCCAGCCCCAGCCCTGCTCCAAGCCCTCATTACCAGCCCCATGCCAGGGGAATTCTCATTCTCCTTGTGTGCCAAGAAAGTCTGAGCCTTACCTGGGGACATGCTGGTGACGGAGGAGGGACAGGAAGAAAAGCTCTTTGGGGAATGAGTTCCCCTGGATCCACAGAGGCATGGAAACATCTGATGATCCCTCGGCATCAGCCACGTAGTTGGTTTACTAGTAACACAGGTAAACTTCAGCTCAGTAAGCCAGCCTCTGGCTCGGTTGGTCCTGTGGATGTTCTAAGGGGTGAGTTGGATGAAGACTATGCAGAGACAAAGGCAGGGATGCAAGTCCTAGAATGCTGGCCTCAGGCAGCTGGAAACTCACCGCCCACATGGGACTTACTAGAAGGGGTGTGGCGATAGGGGCTGATAACACATTCTTTTGTCTTCTGTGACCACAGAGTAGGGTGGGGTCTATGTGGGGGCCTGAAGGCCAGGACACTAAATCTGGGAACCACAGACTTAGAGGTTGGCCTGGGGACAAGAGGCCAAAGCAGCAAAGACAGTGTGTGGATGAACAAGGAAGCCCAGGAACATGGGTGACAGGATAGAACTGAGCCAAGCTTGATGCTTGAATGAGTGAATGAGAAGGAAGCTTGAACATCGGTTACTTCCTACCCAATGCAGACAACTGCTCTAGAAACCCCAAGAAGATGGTCCATGGGCTGGGCTCACGCAGTTCCACGCCTGCGTGTACATGGAGCCAATTTCCACTTGATGGCCCCAAACACAGTAACAGTCTTCCTGATGTTGAACCACAGTCTTCTTCCCATAAGGCCACTTATGGGCCCTGACTCTGCTTCCTCCTATTTCTCCTGAATAAGTCTCAGGGCCTCCTCTTCACAGCACAGCTCCAGCCATCCGAAGACCGTTATCATTCTCCCCACTTCTCAGCCCTGTCAGCACACCGTCACTGCCCTCTGGAGGTTCTTTCTTCCCCTTCCCCTCCTCTCACACTCTCCTCCCAAGCCGCCTTTGCTTCTCTTCCCAAACTCCCCCTTTTTCATCTTCATAAAGAAGAAATAAGAAGTTTATTTTGACATAGATTTTTTTTTTTTTTTCAATCTGAACCAATTCTGGCTCCTATGGAGCTTGCTTGCTCAAGAACTCTGTCCACATCCTGGAGCTTCTCAGGTCAGGCATTTTCCTTTCTGGTTTTCTTTAACTTCCTGTGCTCAGAGCTGCTCTCAGAGACTGGCAAGCATGGCACTGGGTCCCAGGCACACCTCGGGGAGAATGAGGACTCTCCTTCAGAACTGCTTCAAGAAAAGCTGGAAATAAATGCTGGGCTTTTGGTGAAAGAATACAGGTTTTCCATTCAAGTTAAATGTAGGAAAAAAGTCCTAACTTTCTCCGAAGCTTCTGAAAAAATGGCATCTACCTCCCACTCGATTGGATTCTGGGCTTAGTTTCTGCAGTAAAAGTGGAGCCAACACAGTACTTGTGACACTGCCTACCACACCGTCTGGGTCTCCCACGCCCTTTGCTGTGCTCCCTGGTGTGAGCAGCCACCAGGCGGCAGGAACTCTGCCCTCTTCCCCAGCCCCACCCACCATGTGCATCACGTGGCTTCTGTCTCAGAATCCAGCTTCTTCTCTCTTCCTCCAGCTTCATCATTTACCACATGGATTTCTTTCTATCATCCAATCCAACCTATGAAAGTCTTGTCTTGTCTCTTGGTGCCCAAACAATCAAACCCAAATGCATTTTTTTAGAGTGAAAGTCCCTTCCAAATTCACCTGTTCTCTATCTTAACAAATATTCCATGAATACTGACTCTGCATCACCGATCCCACTGCACGGTTTCTTACTGCTTCTCTGTTGTTCCAGTCCTAGTGAAAGTCTACAGATGGGCCCCGAGGCAGAAAGCTCCTAGAGAGCCAGGTGTCTGTCCACATTCTATTCCTTCTTCCTGCAAAGTCCCTTTCGGTTTTTTTGCCAGCTGAGTTCCTTCTCAGCTTTCGAACTCATTTAAATGTCACCTCTCTAGGAAGTCTTTTCTGACTCCTTTAAGAATTGTTCCTACTTAATGATTTCCCTTTAACCTTTTCATATTTCTGCTATTTATCTTATTTCCTTCCTTCCTCTTTTCTCTTTTCCCCTCCCTCCCTGCCTTCCTTCTTCTTCCTGACTTTCTTTGCTCTTCACTTGAGCCTTTTCAGGCAAAGAACATGTCTGATCTCACCTCTGTCTCTCCAGCTCCCAGGAGCACGTCGGCCACGTACGAGGATGTGATGGGGAACAAAACCATTCAGTAGGAATAGAACATCCTATGACTGACCGACATGAAGCAGTAAGCAAGTAGCTGAGACTCCAGGCTCTGGACTCATACTCTGTGGGTTTAAATCGCAGTTACACTACTTCTAATTGTATGAATTTATACAAGTTATTTTGTGTCCGTGCCTCAGTTTTCTCATCAGTAAAATGGGCAGAAAAATAGGCCTTTCTTTATAGGGCTCTTTAGAGATAACTAAAAACAACCGAATTTGGTTTATTTCAAGATAAATGTTCTTTCTTTTTGTGGCAGCTCTCCTGAGAGTACATATAGAAAACAATTGCATAGGGAGTCTTGAGAAGCAGAAGAGAAAATGAAGGAAGATTTAGTGGACAAAGAGGAAAGAAAGACGGGGCTGTCTTACTCTATTAAACTCTTTCTACTCAAATTTCCAATCAGATTTATCACTTAAAATCCACACACTTTTCACCCTAACTAGAGCCTGAGTTAATCTATCCATTGATTTTTATCGTTACATAGATAGTTCAAAACAAATCCTGCACAGTGGCAGGCGATTTCCCTGCAGAGAGGGCTCACACACCACGACCCCACGGCATGTAAGTCAAGGCCTCCGAGACCAGAATCCTTTCCCACCTAGACTAAGAAAACAGGAAAAGAGACCCCATATGGGCATGTCACTGAGCTGAGGAGAAACAGGGGCATGGATGTCTGGCCACAGAGACAATGAAAAATGAGGTAACCGAAAGAGACCCTAGTGTAGGCGGGCAATAAAATCCAGAGTGAAGCTCATTTTGCCAGACTAGAGTACGAGATTGCCATAATCCAGGTAGTAGGAGTAGGAGTAGGCTAAAGCAGGTACAAACAGTCCCCCAGTCTTAATAAAAGTTTTCAATTTATTTCTCATAGCACATTCCAGTCCAATGTATGGAAGGGTTGAAAGGAGT
Source organism: Anoura caudifer (assembly GCA_004027475.1). Taxonomy (NCBI): domain Eukaryota; kingdom Metazoa; phylum Chordata; class Mammalia; order Chiroptera; family Phyllostomidae; genus Anoura; species Anoura caudifer. Next base: position 116,088 of record PVKU01001216.1, on the reverse strand, counting down.
TTCTTTCCTAAAATCATTCAGGACAAAGAGTCATGCTACCTAGTGATTCCGGGGACCTCAGAGTCCTCCCAGGTCCTGGTGGACAAGGAGAGAGCATGAAGGATTTCGTGGCAGATCTATGGGCTCCACCCTGGTTCAGACACGTGGCCACACTTCATGCAGAGAAAGCTGCAACATGAAAATGTCTGTGCTGTTAGGGGGGAAGTAGAAACAGCTTAAAGAGCACCTTCCGGTCTCTGCCACAAGGGGCAAAGTGCAAGAAGGAGGAGAAATGCAAAGCCCTGAATTTAAGTTCAAAATGTCAACTTCACATATATACCATACAGGAAACCTGACTAAGCTGTGAAAAAAGAAGTCTGGGGTTGAACAAAATGTGAGGTTTGGCTGATTATAACATTACTGTTAGCCAAGGATACTTGTCTTTGAAAAAAGTGAATACAGTATTCAAGTGCATTAATAAAGGAAATATGTATAATAGAAAGATTGGCTGCCTCCATGTATTGCTTAACTAAGTGTCCTTGACTAAGATACTCAAATTATCCGAGCCTCAGCTGGCTTAGCTATAATATAGGACTAAAGCATGTGGGGTGTACCAGCTAACTACTAACATGATGATGCATATGACAATAACCCCGAAACTCAGTAGCTGAAAGCAATAATCATCTATTCTCACGCATCTGTAGGCTGGCTTGGTTAGCTATGCCTCAGGATGCAGGTCTGCAAGGGGGTCCTTAGGTCTTTATCCCAGTGATGTTTTCATTCTGTGGCGCAGGCTGCAAGGCAAGGCCCCTGCAGCTGCCTGGGGAAAGCAACTCTCACAGTGAGTGCAGAGGTGCAGAAGACAGTACGATCCCGCAGTGCCTCTTGAGGTCTTGGCCCAGAACCGGCACACTGTCCCTTCTGTTCGTATTCCTTTCTCCAGAGCAAAGTCACACAGCCAACTCCAATATCAATGGGGGAGGGAAATAAGCTCCATCCATATCAGTGAGTTATACTGCAAAGTCACGTGTCAAAGGGCATTCTGATACAGATGAGAATGAGGAGTCAATCTAACACACTGACCTTTGTAAGATTGTGGTGATGATTAAAAAATACATGTAAAGCATCCCGTCCCAAGCCTGGCAACACAGGAGCTCAGGAAGGAGGCACTGTGATGGTAGTGATGATGATGGTGGTAATGACACATGCATTTCAGATATCATATTCTAGTGTGTTCCAGGTGGCTCAGAACACACCTACTGAATTGTGGCTAATTTGGGTGGCCATTTTAAAGAGAAATATATTGCCCTGGCTGGTGTGGCTCAGTTGGTTGGGGTATCGTCCTGTGGACCAAAAGGTTGGGGGTTTTATTTTCAGTCACAGCACATACCTACATTGTCAGTTCGATCCCTAGTCAGGACACGTATGAGAGGCAGTGGATCAATGTTTTGTTTTGTTTTTTCTCTCTCTCTCATCAATAAACATATTAATAAATAAATAAATTTAAAAAGAAATATATTGACTAGATTGCAAGCAGAGAAGGTTGAACCTAAGGGTCTAGGGATCTGGAAACTGTATTTAAAGAACTAAAAAATATTCAGACCAGAGAAGAGTGGCCCATATAAAAAGTAAATGCACCCAAATCCCAGAAGGGCTATCTCATTGCGAAGGGAATAAACTTGTAGACTAATGGAAGGAACTGCTAGTCTGGGGGGATTCCTTTTACTTGAGTGGATCATGGGGAACGCATAGGCATGTGCTGGGGACAAGCATAGCATGGGCTGTCCACCTGCTGAGCAAAGACAGGGACAACGGGAGGCGCGGAATGGTGAACAGCACCATTTTTCCACCATTGAACAGAGGAGCTGTGGGGAGCAGGTTGGGAGGGCAGGGCAGAGCTGGGGTTTCTGTACCTGGGAAAACGCAAACCGTAGCTCCTTGTCAATCACCTTGCGTCCTCACAGATCTGCAGTTCCTCTGTTCCAACGTGTCTGTTTATATTCCACACAACTCTCAGAGCCCTCTCCAAGCCCCTGAGCCCCAGCGGGGCAGAGTGAGATTCCCCAAACACTGGTCTCTTCCTCTCCTTTAAGCATGAGTCTCCCCTCCACGTCTCTCCCAATCAGCCTTAATTAAACTGTTGAAAGCTGCAGCTTGATTTTAATTAGAGCAAAATTGGGAAGATTAGAATGAAATTGGCCAATCATTGTTTACGGGCCATTGTTTGAGAACACAGCAGGCTGTTAAATTACCTCCATGCCAGGCTTCTTGAATTCTTCCAGACAGTGGGAGGGACAGGGACAGTGGGCATCTGGAGAGGGCTGGCCTCCACTCTGCTCTTGTGATTGGAGAGCTGCAGGGCCCGGATGTCATGTGACACAATGGCTCCTGGGTGGGAGCCTTTTTGCCTGGGGATGTCTCCCGGCCACCATGGTAAACAAGGCAGCAGAATATCTGGAGAAGTCTGACAGAGGTGTCCAGTGGCCTCTGAGCTCGCATGCCAGTCCTGGACAAAGGCAGGAAATCACTCGTAGCGGGGTCTGGGTTCCCATCACGCTCTACTGCTGATTGACCAACACTCAGGCCACTTCCTCGGTTTCCCTGTCACTTCATTTTGTTAACCTGTAAAGTTAAAAGTCGAGTAGTGATATTTCCTCTTCCTTTTTTCCGAGGTCCTTGTATAGATAAAATAGTTGAGCATGTGTGAAAATTGTGTACAATTTTTTAAAAAATCTAAAGGAAAGCTCTATACCAATATAAGAGATTATGGTGTTTATTATAATTTCTTTTTATAGCTCAGACTGATCATGCCTTATTCATTACAGCAGTTGAGGCTCTGAGAGCCAAGTGCATTACAATAATCTGTTGATGAGACAGAAATCTCCTGATGATGTGATGTGTCTAGAAATCTTACCTTCTGCTCAGGAGCCAAAACACGACAGATCCCTCAGCCTCTCCCATGTCCAGTTAGAGACCATAAACCCATCTTAGCTGAGTCTCTGGGGGAGATAAGTGACACCCTTCCATGCGTACATGTTGGTTCTGGCCATCCTTGTTCACATGAGTTTTTCAAGATGACGGATGTGAACCCTAAGAAAAAGAAAAAATAGTAATGTCTTAGCCTGGTGGGTTGGTTCCTGTGACGGCAGCCATAGTCACGGATGTGAGGTGTACTGATAGAAAACGAGGAAAGAAAAGGCTGCTTTGTGTCTGGAACTCTAGGAAAATTCATGGTACAATAGCCAGCAGGCTTTACTGGGACTCCTGTATCAAACTGGCCGGTCTTGAGCTCTTTGGGAAAAGGCACCTCCCCAAAAGAAAGGTGGGTTTCGAGAACAAAGACGTTTGTGGATATCTAGAACTGGCTGGTATGTGAGAAGTTGTCCCATGGATGCTGGTTGACAGTTAACATAGACAAAGTCAAATCACAGGAAAAATGACAAGAAAACTGTCTTTGGCTTAAGGCCAATCTGTCCGTTTGGCTTCAAAGTTCTTAAATATTTTATTCAATACCCTGTCATGGGTCTTCCTTAATTTTTCAAGGAAAACCAATCATATTTTTTTCTTATAAGATGGGGTTCATACCAAAATAACCAGATGGAGACTGGAAAGCTCAGACCCTGAGGTTTGGAGGAGTGTCCCTCCCACCAACAGAGGTCATTGGAAATAAGTCAGAGAAGGGGACTATCCCCTACCACGGGGAACATTCTGTCTTCCATTGTTTTTGAAGTGGTGCTGGGCACGGGGTGCCCCAGGCTCCATGGCTGCCTTGAGACCTCTCCCAGCCCTTCAGAGATCCAGATCCCAGTCTGAGAAATGCCACCGGTGTGAGCATATGCTGATGGGTTCGCTCCGCTGGAAGCAATGTTGATTCCCTCGGCAGTGAACCTGCCCGGGGTCGAACTCAGAAGGAACAAAGGGCTGGGACACAGAAAGTGTGTTTTTCCAAATTCCCACATCAGTGACCCTGGAGATGGGCCTGACTGGGCTTCTCACACCGAGGTGGAAAGATACATCAATCAGAACCTGGGAACAGAGGAATCCAGCTGTCAGGGTCTCAGGACCACCATCCACACTGCAGGCTGCAGGGTTCATTACTACAAAGCTTTGCTTTTGTTTTGAAACAATGGATTCTTTGGTTTAAGTACTCTCTCCCTCAAGGCTGCCTTCGGGGAGGGAGGCTTCCTAAGTAATGACTCTTCATGGGGGCCAGATCAATGTTCTCAGTTTCCCAGCCCGAGAAGTGGTGCCTCAGGGGGCAGCTGCTGGAGACCACGCCTGGGATGGAAGACTCAGCTGGGCTTTTTCCGAGTCTTTCATCTTCATCGCTGTGGGGAGCCAGGACCCTGCGGGGGGACCTTGTGGGAGACTCCTGCTGGCAGCATTCCTGTTGACCTTGGGTAACGTGGAGGAGGAACACAGTGCTCTGGGGTGGTGGGGCCATGCAGTCAGTAGCTATGATGGGAGGCATCTCTTTTCATCCACATCTTTCAAATGAGGCACACCTTGAGCACTTAGTACTCTCATGGAGCGCCTTATGCTGCAAACCCAGAGCTGGCCTGGGCCTGGGCCCAGGCCCAAAGACCCCCGGGGCTCTGTTGCCTGAGGCTTAGCACTGCTGTTCCGCTCTCCTCTGCAGCTCCCTTCGGATTCTGGGAAAATTCCCAACCTCTTGTACATCACAAGAATCATTTATTGACAATCTGGACCATTAGTGTTAAGCAATTTGGGACAAAGATAACTACAATCACTTCAGAATCTAGATAGAGATTTTGAGTTAGAGTTAAAATATTCTGAGGGTAGGCATGTACAACTGCTTTTATCTAACCTGTCGGACTTTACCCTCCGAACGGGACTACACCTTTCCTAAACTTCGTTTTGGTTGTTACTCATCATTTCATGGGCATGTGAAGCCTTTGACAGAAATATATGTTGTTCACTTCAGGCTAATCTAAAATATAATGGGAAAGGAACTCCACTTCTGTTAATGACAGCGGTTTCCTGAAGCAGCCCCCAGAGTGCAGTGTGGACACCTTCTACAGGTGAAGTCCACGTCGGAGAGCTCTGCCCGCTCTCTGGCTCCCTTCACGGGATGGCCTCGCTGCTGCAAGGGCACTGGCCGTGGGGGCCTTCCTCACATTGGAAACATTTGCTTTCTCAGGCCGTTCACTGCAAAGCACGCACAGCGAGAGGAGATTTTAAGAGAAATTGCTAAAGTGAAATGAAGATTAATTTGTTGTATTAATTGAAACAAAGATGACGGCTTAATTGAAATAATGCGTGTCAATTAATTGATGTATAGAAAATATCCTTTTCCTAGGGGGGAAAAGGAGCCTAGATTATTTTAGGACTGAAAAAAACTACTAAATGAAAAATCAGAAACGAACATCTATTCTTTGAATAGCTCAGGCTGCTCCCCAGCACTGCCTTCTGAGGGTTTCAGATGCTGGGAAGAACCAGGCTAATACATTCTATAATCACATTCTACCACTTTCTGACTCAAAATCCATTCACAGACGTTTCCCTCATTATTGTAATTTCATGAAGGGCTCCGAAGGGCAAGAAGAAACTTAGCGAAGTCGAAGAGAAAACCACTGGGCACCCCCAGCGACTGAACCTTCCTGCAGCCAGCTGAGACCTTGTGACTAATTCTGACTCAACAGCATCCTATGCCTCTAGTCCTTTTCATGAAATCCACCCCCCCACCCCGACACACACACTCATACGCTCTTCCACTCGTAACATCGTGGCTCCCCCTTGGAGTGTCTCAGGGGAGACGGTATAGCACGGGGGGGGGGGAAAGACGGTGGATCAGGGAGCCTGATAGGCTGTGTTTAAAATTCTCTCTCTCCCACCTCCTGGGTGTTACCCTCTGGGAAATTAACTTATTTCTGCCTCAATTTCCTCATCCATAAAATGAGGGTAATTATATTTTCCCCTTTATAGAGATGTTTTAAATATTATATTCATTGATACCTATAAGATGCTTGGAATGCTTGGCACATACTATGAATTTATTCAATGAGAACCCTTAATCTTTATCTGCTCATAAAATGCTTCCTAAGACAGTATCATTCATTTTTCCCAGTTATTCTGTGTTATAATTTCCTGAGCAGCTGTATCTCTGATTCCTCCCCTGGTAACCTGTGTATGGACTTGATTTTTTTTTTCCCCTAGGGCTTAATTTCTCCTCCTGCAAAATGCACACATCAAAACCACCATAATCCAAAAAGGTTTTGCTCTGGTGTATATGTTGCACTGTGTTTTAGAAACACAGTAAACTTATGTTTTGTATAGATAATTAAAAGAATGAAATGTTCCAGGCAACGGAAATATTTTTTTTGGAAGATAGTAAACATTACAATTAGAATGCAATAAAGCACACTACACAGGAAAATAGTGTTCTAGAAACAGCAGTCTGTTGTTGACCTTACTGGGTGGGCACAAGTGACTGTCTTAACTCTTTGGGTCTCACTGTTGCTATTTTCACCATCATCACAGTGGTCCACAGCACTGGGGGAGGGTCAGTGCTGATTGTTCTGATTTTAGTACCACCTGGTTATGTTGCTTTAGGCAAACCACTTCCTTCTCTGTTTCACGGTTTTCCCGTGACCTAAGGGGGTTGGAGTAGATCTTCCCAACTGGTGTGCATGCTGGCGCTGGTGGTGCTGCAGACGGACGGTGGGTGTGTCCACAGCCTGATGCCCTCAGCCGTTGGGGCAGCTGGGCAAGGTCTGGGGTAGCGGGACTCCCTGGGCTGGTCTCCTCAGGGCTAAGCAGTCTTGCTCATTGGTCCCAGTGCATCCCATAAAGAGAATGTTCAATGGACATGATTATGTGAAGTAAAATGGGCAAATAGCACCCAAATGTTTCTTCTGATTCTAACAGTCCAGATTTCCCTCTTGGTAGTTGTGTGATGTCAGGCAAATTACTTAGCTTTCTGAGTGCCAAGATCCCATTCATGTAAGGAAAGTATATTCAAAACTCTTTGGTTTGGATAAAATGCACAATTTTCCAAGTATATTGTTGGATGAAGGAAGGTGAAGACTAAAGAAAAGTCTTAGACGAAACTCCAAGACTGTTGCTCCTTTGGGGGACCTTTAAATGACCCCAGGGGTGTGGCAGAGGTTGTTAGACCCCATGTGGAGGGCTGGGGCCACTGGTCGCTAACACTGGGTGTCAAGCACAGCAGAGATGAATGACAGCTCTGTCCTCATGGACTTGGACTGTGAACAGTCACGGGAAGTTGTCCCTGTTCACTGAAGACAGTGGAAGAGGACCCAGACTCAGTTTAGATAAAGCATGAGAAAGTGCCATTAATATCTTGACTTACATACGTATTAAAAATGCACAAAATTATGTCTGTAAGTTACATTTTTATAAATTGAATCTAATTTTCTCATTGATATGCATACACATGTATAATGCTTTACTTTCATTTCAGATCAATCACTAATTGGTTGTTGTGTCTACGTATTCTCTTTCTGTAACTTTTAAAAATCAAGTTCTCAATAATTTGCTAACAACTAAAGGATGTGCAAAGCTGTAACATAAAATAAATGATTTTAAATAAATAAAATAAATGAGCCATGAAATCATTCAACAAAAATATATTGAACATCTAGTATTGTTTTATTGCCATTGAGCAACACAGAAAGAATCAAACCCATCCTCACACAGCATATGTTCTGGTGGGAGAGAAAGAGAATTAAAAGCTATATTATGTCAGGTAGTAGTAAGTGCTAGAAGATGCATAAAGCAGAGCATGGTGGACAGAGAGCTAGGGAGAGGGTGCATTAATTGATGTGTGGATGTTAAATCATCCTTTCATTCCTGGAATAAATCCCATTTGATCATGGTGCATGATCCTTTTAATGTGCTGTTGAATTCAGTTTGCTAATATTTTGTTGAGAGTTTTTGCATCTATGTTATCAGGATATTGGCCTGTAATTTTCTTTCTTTCTTTCATAGTGTCCTTGTCTGGTTGTGGTATCAAAGTAATGCTGGCCTTGTAAAATGAGTTGGCAGTTTTCCCTCCTCTTTTTTATTTTTGTTTTTTTGAATAGTTTAAGAAAGACTGGTGTTATCAATTCTTTATGTTTTTGGTAGAATTCACCAGGGAGGCCATCTGATCCTGGAGTTTTGTTTGTTGGGAGATTTTTGATTACCGATTCAATCTCCTTACTAGTAATTGGTCTGTTCAGATTTGTTATTTCTTCATCATTCAGTATGGGTATGTGTTTCTAAGAATTTATACATTTCTTCTAGGTTGTCCAATTTGTTGCTGTATAATTGTTATAGTAATATCTTGTGATCTTTGTATTTGTGTGATATCAGTTGTAATGCCTCCTCTTTCATTTCTAATATTATTTATTTGAGTCATTTCTTTTTTTCATAGTTTAATTCAGCTAACAACTTGCCTACTCTCTTTTTCCAAAAAACCCTCCAGCTTTTAGTTTTATTGATTTATTCTGTTAATTTTTCAAGCTCTATGTCTTTCATTTCTACTCTGATCTTTCTTTTCTTCCTTCTACTAACTTTGAGCTTGGTTTGTTCTTTTCTAGTTCTTTGAAGTTAGGTTGCTTATTTGAGATCCTTTTTTTTATAAACCTTCTTCTTAGAGCTACTTTTGCTGTGTTTACATTTTCATTTGCCTCATTTTATAGACATATAGACATATATGTATGTATGTATGTATATACGCACATAATTTCTCCTTTGATTGTTCAGGAGCATATTGTTTAATCTCCACAAATCTGTAAATTTTCCAGTTTTCTTACTGTAATTGATTTCTAATTCCATAGCATTATAGTCATAAAAGATGCATGATGAGATTTCAATCTTCTTAAATATATTAAGATTTGTTTTGTGGCCTAATATAAAATGTTTCCTGGAGAATGTTCCCTGTGCACTTGAGAAGAATGTGTATTGTGCTGCTATTGGGGGTGGAGTGTTCTGTAAGTACGCGTTCAGTCCATTCAGTCCCATGTTTCTTTGCTAATTTTCTGTCTGGACGATATATTCGTTGCTTAAAGTGCAGTACTGCAGTCCCTTCTATGACGGTATTGCAATTTCTCCCTTTAGACCTATTAATAGTGGCTACATATATATAGTTGTTCCTGTGTTGAGTGCATACATATTTACAAATATTACACTTCATCAATGAATTGATATCTTTATCATTATATGATGGCCTCTTCTGTCTCTTGTTAGTCTTTAGCTTAAAATCTATTTTGTCTGGTGTAAATATAGCTTCCGTACCTTTTTTTTTTTTGGGGGGGGTGTCCTTTTGCATGGACTATCTTTTTCCATTCTTTCACTTTCAGTATAAGTGTCCTTAAAGCTGAAGTGAGTCTCTTGTAGACAGTATGTAATTGTGTCTTGTTTTTTTAAAAATCCATTAAGCTACTCTGTGTCTTTTTATTGGCCACCCAGCCAATTAGAAATGAGATCAAGAAACTGTTCTTCACGGGGTACTGGGATTTGGAAGAGAAAACACTTTTGACAAATATCCTATACTTTTATCAAAGTGTAGCATTTGATACGCAAAGGAAACAAATGATAATGTATTACTACGAACTTGTCTGCTTAGATAAATAAAGCCTCACAGCAGGAACTTTAAAACAATTAGTCACCCCTCGCCGTTGGTTTCCCTGGTCACGTTTGGCACAGCGCCCTTCCTCTCTGTCTTGGTCTCTAGATTTAGCTGCGGGGAATCTAGAGCCTCAAATTGGGTACGGGTTTTTATTTATCTACTTTGAATTATTTTATTCTTCTGCAACCCTGCCTTTTGCACTTCATGGATTTGGGGGGAAGTTTGGACCAAGGCTCAGCCCTGTCATGAAGAGAAGAGCTGGGGTGGATGTTAAGGTGGAGAAGACTTGACTTTTGTTGTTTTCTCAGACAGCGGAGCTGGTCCTTACTCGTGGAATTTAGGAGGAAATTCTTTCTTACAAATGCATAGGATCCTTTAAATTTCATCTCAGGACAGGGATTCCCCTTGGAAATCGGTCTCCTTTAAAATATAAACCATTCAGTGAGGAACTAGGCATGAGGAAGAAAGTTCTAGATGGAACTGGAAAGGCACTTTGGTGTCTTCTAGAATAGGGCTTCTCATAATGTGGGTCCTCCGAGTTTTTTGGGGGGATGTCCATGTTGACACTGGCACTGAAGATTCCAAAGCAACGGTGAATAAAACCTCTGGCATCTCAGCTTGAAGAAAGGCCGTCCCACCGAATGACACTAGTAGTCGTGTGTTCTTCATCATTACACACTCGCACCTAAGGACACACTCACATGTATGCTGGTTTTATGTAAGGAAGTCTCTGAAGCAGTAAAATTTATTAACTTTATTAGATCTTGAGCTTTGAGCATATATCTTTTCAATCTTTTAAAAAAAGTTTTTTTTAAAATTCATTTCTAGAGAGAGGGGAAGGGAGGGAGAAAGAGAGGGAAAGAAACATCAATCGATGGCCCGACATGGACCCAGACAGGGACCTGGCCTGAAACCCAGGCATGTGCCCTGACCAGGAATTGAACCAGCGACCCCTTGGTTTGCAGGCTGGCACTCAACCCACTGAGCCACACCAACCAGGGCTGTCTTTTGCATCTTCTATATGATAAAATGGAAGGCACACACAAAGCAAGTCTGAGGCTACTAAAGAATGATGTTGCTTCAGGGGAAAGTAGTTTTGGCCACTTTCTTCATGGAACTAATTTTTTCTCAACAACCAACAGACAAACTATGGTTATTCAGACTTTAGCATTTGGCAGACATTTTGTCAAAAAAAAAAAAAAAAAAAAAGAATGTAGTAACCCTGCTTCTTTAAAGAAAACAATTGACAGTATTTATTACCAATGATACAATTTAAACTTTCAAAGAAAAATGAGAATTTTGGAGAACTCCTATTTGTCATTGTGAGCTTGACAGCTTCCCAATATTTAAAGACTTTTCTGATGAGATTGGTGGTAATATTAACGAGTATAATATTTTGATATTATATAATGAAAAGTGTCAAAATGTGGAAGATCCAAATAACTCATTGTTCCCATATTTTCCAGATGACTAATACATGATGTTACAAAATATGAAGGGTAGAAAGATCTACTTGAAGTACAGTGTGGAACACTGGATTTTAACGTAACAGAGTATGAGAAGTTCATTGACATGGTTTCAGATTGCACACGGGAACTAACCTTTAAGAAACTATGCTTGTTGGGTTTAGTGTGGTACCATAGAAGAATATCCACAATGACCACAGCAGACTGGGTGCCGAAGCAAATACAAGGATGCAGCTCTCACCTGCTCAGCGAGATACTGAAGAGATTTGCAAAAATGTGGCAATGCCACTCTTCCCACTAAATCAGTTTTGTTTCAGAACATGTAGTTATTGTCATAAAATGTCACTTATGTCATATGTAATGGATTTACTGCTGTTACCTTTACATAAAAGAACTTGTGAATTACTTTCCTCCATTTTAATTTCTAAAATGGCAATTATCAATAGATGTAATCCACACAAATACAGGGTGGGGCAAAACTGGTTTGCAGTCATGAGTATGTGAAACAGAGTTTACTCTTATATTATTATTTATTAATTATTGTATTATTTTCCATATGAACAACCGTGAAGCTGCTTTTATCCCACCCCGTAGGGAGGACTCAATCAATCTGAAGAGTGTGAAGGGGTTCCAACACCAAAACATTTGAAAACTGTTGTTCTAGACCAAAATCTGACTTCACAGATGGGTAACTGAGGCCATGGCAGGTGATGTGAGTCATCCGCATGGGGGGCCAGCTGTGACTAGCGCCCACCTCTGCAAACCGGGGGGCAGTGTTTTCCTTGTTTACTTCCCTCGCTATACTACTACTGCGGCCGCCTTCATATGAACAAGCTGCCAGCTGCTCTCCAATGAGGAAGGTCATGAGAGTAAGTTGTGATGGAGGCCAGCCGATATACGGCTTTCCCACAGCTGGGAAATGAGCAGCCGAGGGGGAGCTGAAGGACCTCTTTTCGGCACTGGGTGCCTCTGTCTGGAGAGCTGTGGGCTGAGAGGAGATGAGCGGGTATCAGGGGAGGAAGAACACGACCTGCTGCAGATTTCATGCCTCTTGTTCCAAAACACGGGGAGCATTTCCTTAGCCCTTGACTCTTCCTCCAGGGAGTTTGCCCGTTGGAAAGTGAACAACCTGGTTTTGGAAAGGAAGGACTTCTTCAGTTTGCCATTGCCTCTTGCCCCAGAGTTCATCCGTAACATCCGCCTCCTGGGAAGGAGACCCAACCTGCAGCAGGTTACTGAAAACCTGATCAAAAAGTACGGCACTCACTTCTTACTCTCCGCCACCCTTGGAGGTAAGCGACGTTGTGATCCCGCACAAACCGGTTGCCAGTTTGTGGAAAATAGCTTGAAGGCCTGCTGAGGATAGCTTCAATAGCCTTCCTGGATCTTCTGTTTTTTTCCTGGCCTATAATTGCCTGAGAAATGTTTTCTTTCTGGTGCCTTTGAGAATAGTATAGTTTCTTAACATCCAAATTCACTTCAGAACATTGCTGTTTGCTTATCAGCATCCTCCAGCAGACAGGGTGTGGAATAAAGACATTTGGGGACACAGAGACTTCTGCTAAGCCCTTGCCAGTACGGGGTGCTCCCAGTTTTCTCCTACCTGAGTGATTTTTACCCCAAGGCTTCTCCCTATCCCACCATTTGCTGTGGTGACAGTTGTCACACCCATGGGCAGAGAAGTAAATGTCTGTTGAGTCCCTTCCCCCTGCTTCCTCTCTATAAAGACTGGGAACCAGACAAACCAATTCTAATGACTCTGGTCTGGATGGAGGCGAGGGTGGAGGTGGGGTACGGTGCAGCTTTGGCTAGGATCCAGGGCAGAATCAGAAGCTCTGAAGAGGGAGAGCTCTCTGTGCCCTGGGAAGAAGAAAGCAGGATTTATTATAACATTTAGCTCACTGTCTGATGGACAAAAGGGAGCTCTCCGAGGGTTCAGGCTGGCTGCCGCATGTGGTAGGTGTTGAGTGTTTGATGGGGAGAGAGGGCCTTGAACTTCAAGGCTTTTGCCCTTTTGAAGGGAGCAGTAATATCCATGGCAGCTTCTCATAAACAACTTGAGAGGAAGAATTTTTTCTCTCCCATGGAGGTAGATTGCCTGAGATAGAGATCAATAGATGTTAAGTGGATAAGCTGGATGTGAGGGGAAGGAGCTTTGGGGAGACACACAGAACTAAGGAAAGGGAGGAGGGCCTCCCAGGCAGGGACACCGGTTGTGCCGTGATACGGTCTGGTGAGATTTTTCTGAAGACAGTACAGGATGAGGAAGAGGCCTTCTGCAGGAGTAATGGGCTCCTTCTTAGCTCTGTCTCCCCTGGCCAAGAGTTTCATGTTCTTACACACAGGGGATGAGGGAGCAGAGGGCCTCCCCAATGAACCCATGTTGTTTGCTCTAGGAGAAGAGTCCCTGACCATTTTTGTGGACAAGCGCAAACTGAGCCGAAAGACAGAGGCAGCAGGAAGTGCCCCGACAGTCGGGGGCAGTGGGAACAGCTCAGCTGTGGCCCTGGAGACCCTGCATCAGCTGGCAGCCTCCTACTTCATCGACAGAGAGAGCACTCTGCGAAGGCTGCACCACATCCAGATAGCCACAGGGGCCATCAAGGTAAGGGCCTGACAGGTACTGAGGGGGAGGGGCGGGGGGACAGCAGAGGGAAAGCCAGAGTCTTAACCAGCTCCAAGTCAGGCGGGCCTGACTGACAGCAGGGGGCGGAGCGCCTTCTGATGGAGTCACAACCTGCCCTACACGTGGTCCAGGTCTTCATTCAACAGCAAACAGTCATGTGGGCATCTGCTCTGAGGCTGACTCCAGCCAAGACACTAGAGAAAGGCAGACAAGGTCCCTATGTTCTAGATACATTCCAGTAAGGGATAGAAACGATCATTAAAAATCAACAAAGGAAGTTCAGGTAATGATAAAAAGAAAAGACAGAGTCACAGGTACAGATTTCCTGGGGTGAGAGAAGGGAGCAGATAATGTTCGCCAGACTGGTCAGGGGAGGGCACCTGGGGTTTCAGTTCTGAGGCTGAGATTTGAATGAAAAAAAAAAAGCCTGTTGTGTGTAGATCTGAGGGAAGAACATTCAGCCAGAGGGAACAGCAAGTGCTAAGGCCCTGAGGCAGGAACCAGCTGGGTATCCTGGTGGCACAGAGAAGACTGCTGTGGCAGCAGTGAGGTGAACAACCAAGGTGCTGGCACAGGAAGAGGTTCGGGAGTCGGCGGGAGCAAGGTTACACGGCCCTGATAAAGAATACGTCCAAGTACAACAGAAAACACAAAGGAGTGATGTGATCATACAGGTTTGCAAAAGATCTATATTTCTATAACTTTAATAACTATAACCTTCATCCCATTTCTCTACTTACATCTAGGAGAGTTCCAGGAAAAGTTCATATTGTTTTACAAAAGAGAAGACTAGTAAAAATACTTGATTTTTTAAATTTCAAATATAAAGCTAGGGTGGCAAGTAAGGGTCAGTCTCTTCTTATAGCCCTTATCCTACCCAAAACTCACAAGGAGATTCTGTTTATTTATGTATTATTCAATGAATATTTTGAACACCTAGTATATGGCAGGCACTGTTCTGGGTACTCAGAACCCAAGAGTGCACAACATATTTTAATGCCATGACCTCATGAAGCTTAAATGCTAGTAGCAGAGACATAATTAAGTGAATATGCCATGTCAGGGGAGATTAATGGTCCGAAGGCAGGAAACCAGGGGAAGACGGTGATGGAGACCTGGTGCTTTAGGGAACAACTGTCTGAAGGAAGGTCACTTAAACAGAGATTTGAATTAAGTGATGGAGTAAGCCACATGGACATCTTGAGCGAGAGCGTTCTGGACACAGGGAGGAGCAAAGGCAACTGCCCTCCAGTGGGAGTGTTCTTGGTGGGATCCAGGAACACTGTCTGCAGTGACTCCAAGTGGGGTCAGTGGGAGACGAGGCGACAGCGGTTGCAGCGGCCAGATCGTGGGGACATTACTGATTAGTGACTACTGCGGAGGTCAGGGTGAGAAATAAGGGTGGCTCGCTTGGCTGAAGCTGGCTGTGAAGAGGCAGTGAGAAGCTGGCAGATTCGGAACACATTTTGCTGCTAGAGCCTGCAGGATTACTAATGAATTGGAAGAAGGGAGTCAAGACTAACAGCAAGACTTTTGGCCTGAGCAACTGGAAGGACAGGGATTCCATCTGCAAAGATTCCATCCACACTGGGGCAGGTGCAGATCTGAAAGGAGTGAATCAAGTGTTTGGTTTTCGACATATTGAACTTGACATTTCTATTAGACATCCAAGTAGAGATATCTAACAGGCAGTTGGATAGGAACACCAGCATTTCAAAAGGTCATGATTGGAGATACAAATTGGGCATACAAATATATACACAAGCACAGCTGGTATTTAAAACTAGGGGAAAGGATGCAATGAGACCACTCGAGGAGTGAACGTAGCTGGTAAGGTGGCCCTTGGGCTGAGCTGTGTGTGAAGCACATATGTGTTTGGAAATGGGGAAGCAGAGGCAGATCTGACAAAGGAGGCTGAGACAAAGCAGAAAGGTATGAGGAGCACCAGAGTCAGACCGCAAAGCCGTGTGAAGAAAGTGTGTCACAGAAGAAGGAGCAGGCAACCAGGCTAAATGCTGTTGAGCAGTCAGGTTCAGAACTGACCTTCAACTTGGCACATGGAGGTAGCTGGGAACCTGGATAAGACCGGTGTCAGTGGCAGGAAGGTACAAAAGGCTGAACTGCCACCACTGCCCCTCTCCCCGAGAGAGGGCCACTGTCCTTGGAAGCCTCTTTTTGGAACATCCCCGTTCACACACTAAATGTGAGATGACTATTCAGCCTCCACTGGGCTGATGGACCTGGAATTCCTCTGTTGAAATGCACAGCAGGCTCTCCCCATGGGATGTAACCCAGAGAACCATGAGAAAACAGGGGTCGTATAGTATTTTTCTCCCACCTTCACTCCTCCAGCTCCTCACCTCCACATAACTCAGTGAGGTCTAGAGACCTGTGTGATCTGTCCAAGGTCACTGCTAAACTAAGGGGCCAAGGGAGGTGTTGGCACCCCTTCTTGGGGCTCTGCTCCCCTTCCAGGGTGGGCCTGCCCATTCTGTCCCAGCATAAAGGTATTCCACCAGAGACAACCTCCACCCTAACACATGTAGCATCATACAGGCACACAGAGCCGGGGCCAAGAGGCTAGAGCACACCCTTGCTGGTGTGTTGCTGCCTCCGTGCCTGCCGCTGACTTCCCCATACTGAGCACGCCTTAGCAGCAGCTCAGCTTCCTGCATGGCCCTTCCTCTGGCTGGCAGTGGCTGGGGATGAGGGGCTGCTCACTGGCTCAGCCTTGGTGAAGGGCAAATCCTCCCACACACCTGCCTGTTGCTGGTTTCTCTAGGCAGGTGCGCTCTGACTCTTACTTCCTTTCGCCACCCCCTTCTGATTGTCCAGCACATTCCTCTGCGAGCTCACAGCCGCCACCCTCTGTGGCAAGGCGCACCCCGATCAGCACACACCTCTAGTATTGGACCATCACATCACACTGCAGCTGTTCACACGCCCACCACAGCAGAGCGGCTTCGAGCGGCAGGGACTCTGCGGTGCGCACAGAGTCCTGGGTCCCCCTGAAGTGTCTGGCGTGTGGTGAGACACGCAACGAAATGCTCGATCGGTGATGGTGGGCCGCATGTTCAGTGAGAAACAAACTTACTCCAGTGAGAAGATTTGGGCCCTGGTGCTTCCTAGTTCTCTGACCTTGAGGTGTCACCGAACTCCCTGACTTACCTACACCTAGGGCTTACGCTCAGTTGACAGGGCTGCACAGTTACTAAAATATTAAAGTGTTTCCATCCTAGCTGGTAAACGGTCTTCACTGCAACCCCCTGGGTGCTACCCTAACCACCTCATCCCTGCCCTGGAACCCCCAGGTGCTCCCTTGATAGTAACTAAAGGGCCTGGGCACCCTAGAAGGCCTCCAGAACCCCACTTTGGCACACCCTGCCCCACCTGCTGATAAATATGGTGACTACTACCCCTGGCTCTCCGCTGGGGTGATGCCAGATGATACAGGTCACAGGAAAACTCCCCGCACACTGAAGGGCTGACTACATACCCACGCTGCCCTGAGCTCCGGGATGCGTCAGGAAGCAGGGGAGGAGCCTGATCCTCAGCTGTAGCTCCCCCTCTGTTTAATCCAAGCCTGAGGAAGGACTCCATGGTGGGGAGCAGGGAGGGCTTGGGATGCTCCCATGCTGACTGCAAAGGGTCCATGCACAAGTCCAGGTGGGTCCCGAGATGGCAAAATGGGGCAGTTCTCACAAAGCATCCCCAGGCAGGCTTGTCCGGGTTGCTCACGGCGGCAGCCTGGGATTCAATTCGCAGGTATTTCAAGCAGAGGCAGCGTCAGCCCTGCTCTCCCAGGCAGCCCTGTTGCTCACAATTAGAAACCGGTTTGATGGCCCTTAGCTCCGCCCATGTCTCACCAGGTAGGACAAGAGCAGCTGGAAGTGGGGGGCAGGGGTAGGACAGTAGGCCGAGGGAATGAGGATTCACACGATCTGGTATTTACGGAGAATTGGAGTGCTAATGAACCTGAGATCCATCAGGGCACTCTGACGGCAGGCTGGTCTCTGTCAACAGGCCAATTAGCACACAATTATTTTCCCTTTCTGAAAGCTTATCTGGGATGCTCTTTGCATGTGTGCGTGTGCGCCTGAGTGAGCCGCGTCCCCTGCCACCTCGGAGGGCCCTCTTTATAATCTGCAGGAGCTGCTGCCTCTTCTCCAGAGAAAGGCATGTAGTTCCCTGGGCCAACCTCACAGAGAGAGACTCTGGGACTTCCATCCCTTGCGGGAGGGGATGGTAGGCCATCCAGCTTACCAAGTCCATGTCCAGGTACTGTCTGCAAGTGAACCCTCTGTGGCTGGCTCCCTCCTCCTCCTCACTAGTCCAGGAGGACTGAGGTGGCTCAAAGCAGAACAGCAGTGGGAGGAGCAATGGATCTGGGATCTAGTGGGACCCAAGTGGGCCTTCTCTCTCGTGGAGGCCTGGCCTGGACCCTTCCCTCTCAGGACATGAGTGGGGGATCATGGTCCTTGTCTCTTCTCACCCCTACCCTCGTGCCACAATTAATAAAGCGAAGCAACTCACACTCTTTCAATGACTTACCTAACTGATTGTCCTCTTGTGGAGCTGACCTTTGGAAATAGCAAAGTAAAGGTCAGAAAAGAGCATCAAGAGGCAGCCCCAGAATGCTAACAGGATGGTGGGAAGGCAGATGGATTGGCAGCAGGGAGGAAGGGATCAAGGTGGGACTAAGGAGGAGACAGTTGCTGTTCTTGGTTTTCCTCCTTGGGAGTTGTCCTGTACCTAGGGAAGGGGTATAACTCCCTCCCTGCCTGGACCCAATGCTGGTGAGGAGCTGGGAACAAGCAGATCTCCCCAATGCCATGCCCATCAACCCACCCTGACATCAGTCCAGTCCATTCCAAAAGAGGCAGGCTTTTCCAGAACAGGTGGGCTGGTCCTTAGCCACGTTTCTCCTTACAGGGATTCTCATACCATTACAGATAAAGAAGATTTCACTCGACAGAGGCAATGCTCAGCCTTCCCACTTCAGTCTGACAACTTGCCAATCACTCACTCACTTGATACAGAGGCATATTCAGCCCCTAGTGCCCACCTGTCAGGGGAGATAGGCCAAGTGTAACAGCCAGAACTCGGGGATCATGCAAACATGCTCCCCCTTGTCTATACACTCCTTATAGCAGTAACGGGTGCTTACACACTCCGAGTTCAGATTGCTCCTTGAATATTTATCAAATGAAAAAAAAAAAAATGAGTGAATGAATGAATGAATTGGGTGACTCCTAGCCCAGCAGGTGAGAAGCTGTGTGACCCTAAGTCATTTAACCAAGTTTGTCCTTGGTTTCTTTATTTATAATATAAGGATACTATAATCTCAAGGCTATAAAATTTGTTTTGCTCCAGGTTCACGTTCTGAGGAGAATGCAGATCACTAAAATAGTCCGTGTGAAGTATTTGTTTTTAAGTCATCCAAAGGGGCTCCCTCCCTTTATTTTCTGCAGTCTGCTGATGTGCCCTCACAGGAGACACAGGGGCACTGAACTGGAGTCTGAGGACTTGAGGATTAAGATCCTGTCCCGGCCGCTCAACTGTCTCCAGCCTTGGGTCCCTCCTTTAGAGGGTGAGAGTAGTGAGACTTAGTTCTGTGAAGGTGAAACAGGATTACCTTGGAAGATGAGCTTGGGAAATTGTAGAGAGATTGTTCCAGCCCCTGTCAGGGTCATGGTCACATTCTTCATTTAGACTAAGTCTTGTTGCTTCTCATGTGATGTCTACTGCTGCCCCTTGGTCTTTGCAGTGGCCTGTTTTTCTCTCAATTCCCTCCCCGTTCTGTCCAACCTCTACTCATTCTTCAAGACCAATTTCTGACTCACCTCCTCCATGAAGTCTCCTTTGACTACTTTAGCCTACAAGTATCTCCTCCATCTCTGTCCCCACTGTATTTCACACACACAGGCACACACACATATTCAAGCCCAAGCTTACTAAATTCCCTTTAAGCGTGTCACTTTGGTATTCACCATGGTAACCAGCAGAGTGCTGGACGCATGCATGATACACTTTCGAAACCATGTGTTTTAGATCATGCTGCCCCTTCTTTTTCTCAGAGTCCTGTTCCCTCCCTTCTCTTCCTGTCCACTTCCTACTTATTTTTAAAGACCAGCTCAGTTGGTGTCTTCTCTGCTACTTTTCCCCTTGTCTTCTCTTTGTTTAGAGCTGTCCTCAGTACTCATTTATGACACATCGCTTCTGCTGGACTTGGATGTGCATCAGTTGACTGTGCGTGTCCCTGCCTCCCCTGCAGGCTGTAATCTCCTGCAGGGCACAGTATGCATCTTTGTGCCTGCCCCTCCTCCTCCCAAAGCCTGAAACCCATTACTCCTGCACTCCCCAGTTTACTGAGTGCCTACTCTGTGCCAGCACTGTGTTAATTGCTGTTGACAATGTGGTAATAAGTAAGGTTAATATGAGCTTACTTTTCGAAGCCTTTGGTGTGTAGAGGACCTGGACATTAATGAAAGACTCGCAGAAAAGGGTGGAAAATGACAGCCCCCATGCCTGCAGCTGGGCAGAGGGGGTAGGGGTAGGAGAGGGGCTGAGAGGGATTAGGGTGGACTTCCTTGAGGAACTTTGGGAAAGGCACACCATGAATGTTTGATGAATTGAGTGGAATTGAAACAGCGGCCACTCAACAAATACTCGTTGATTGGTTGATTGATTGTTGGCGAAGCCATCGGAGATCCAGAGAAGAAAGGGCCTCAGGTCCCCATCATTCTTATTACATAATTATTTCAGTGCCTTTAAAGCTCCCCATTTTTCATCTTATACTTTAAACATCAGGGAAAACCTGATAGGCCAACTTTATAATATTTTAAAATGACTCTCTGCTGTTTTGGAATATTACATGGCTATAAGACTTTATGTATATTTAATATACTTGGTAAAATATGTAGTAAGCCCATGGCTGATTTTCTCTAAGGACTTCTCAGTGCTGAGGTGGGACTTAAATGTTTAATACTAATAATAATACTCATAACTCATATTTCTCTAGGGCTTTTCATCCTGGGGACCCCTGAAGCCTGTGAGCACCACTGTAAGAGGCTGCAGCTGGGCTCACAGCAGGGTGACAGCAGCCACATCTGGTCTCCTGTCTTCCTCCAGGGGAGGGGAGGGGGCATCCAGCTTGAAGGTCCAGCTTTCTCTGCCTACGCTGAATTTTCTCCTCCCCCACACAGACTTATTTTTGGCTGCCTCTGAAAGGCTCCCACTATGTTGAGCTGCTGCTTGCAGCCAGGTGGACCAGGAAGAAAAGTGGCTTTATGCTCCAGGGGTGGGGGGACACATGCCATTCCTGAGGTCCGTCAAAGACAGGTCACAGAGACCCCGCCTGGATGACCAGAGACGAGGACAAAGAGAAAGTCTCTCCTTGTTATCTAAACCCACACTCTGCCCTGTCTTCTCTAGGTCACAGAGACCAGGACCGGCCCTCTGGGCTGCAGCAACTACGACAATCTGGACTCGGTCAGCTCGGTCCTGGTGCAGAGTCCGGAGAACAAGGTGCAGCTGCTTGGTAAGCTGCATGGGCACCTGGGAGGCAATTGCATCACGGAGGAGCAGGGAAAATCCCACCTGCCCCACCCATTTGCTCCACCTTTTGAAAGACAAGAGCTATCAGGACTTCTCTGTCTTGTATTTAACAACTTCCCATCATTCCTTTGAGAAAACATCTGATGTGATTTGTCACCAGCCCAAGACCTATTGCTCACACCCAAACCCAAGAACACTATCACTACCCCACTGAAAGGGTGTAGCTATCCTTTCATGCCTTGACCTAGTTCAGTGATCTCCTCTGTTCTCAAAGAGCCCTCTGCTTTCTCCTAAGAACACACTGGGAGCAGCTGGCCTTTGTAGAATGGTTATGGGGCCACATCTCTAGCTCAACTATACAAGCTATGGGGCCACTGGTTACTCTAAGCATGGTCCCTGTTTTCTGTTATTAGTCTGCAGTTTTCCATGGGAGAGCAAAGCCAAGAGAAGTATGAGTAGAATGGGATCCTCAGCTGAAGCTAGAATAGCAAACAGGAAAACAGGAAGGAAAGCCAAAGGAAAGGGAAATACACTAGGTCAGAAGGCTGGGAGAAAGGACAGCACTCAGCTCCTGCTTTCTGTCCCCCCTGGCATGCAAACTAATTCAGACAGAGCTGTTTGGCAGTGGGAAAAGTTCATTTTTCTTAAGGCCTAACTGAATTGGACTCTGCTTAAGATATTATTGTCTCTGTATTATAAAATCAATAGCCCTCACCCAGGATCTATGATTACAAATTCCAGGCAACCTGAGCCGGATGCAACCCATACATGCTTTAGGAATCAAGCAATAGATAATCAAGAGGAGTAAAAGACTCCTTTACTGAGAAGCACCGAACACAGTTAGCATCCCTCTTCTCCTGTGTCCGTAGATGGGCTGGGTTTGTGTCTGCAAATTAGTGATGAGTGAAGTTCAGAATGTCTGGCGGTTCATTTGGAATAGTTTATGCCATTTAATTTTATAGCCCATCACTCATGCCGACGTTGCTCCAGGCACTTATTTTATCGCAATGGGAAATGTTATGGTGAGGCGGAGGGAGGCAATGAGGGGGGTGGAAGGAACGGACTTGCAGAGAGGTGAGTGCTGAAAGCAAGCCTGCAGACAGGGAGCGTGGGGAGGACTGGTCCATGCCACTGCAGGCACAGCATCAAGAGAGGAAAAGTCTGGAGCAGTTCAAAATCAGAGGGAGACCTCAGGCGAGAGCACCACACACCCACTGCTGCTCAATTCTAACGTATATTTTGAGGTCTGCTGAGACTGGGATACATACTTCGGGCTCTCTGATTTCCTGCCAAGGACAAGGTCAAGGGTGTGAAAATAAAGAGCTGAAAGACATTTGAGAAAAGGGGAATGCATCATATCCAGAAGTCCCCATGTCCTTCACTCTCCTGACACAGGATCTCACAATGTCCCTACTGGGGAAGCCTCCTGCAGGTCTGACCTTGAACATGCTCAGGCTGTGTCCAAAGGCATGCCCGTCCTTCATTCATCCCTTGATATGTTTCCAACAGCCACTTTGTGTGGCTTGAAGCCCAGTAGGAGTATACTCTGCCACTGGTGAACTAACATCCACTACAGATGGGTGAGAAAACTGAAGTTTCTGTGGATTACTTCCCAGATAGGAGGAGGTTAATTAGAAGAGAGCTGAGAGCCATTTGCATCTATCCAGGCCTGACTGATGTTGGGGTATCTACCGCTATCCTACTTTCGAATCTCGTCAAGAGTTAAATCATATTGAAATGGGATAGCCAGTCCCAGTTACACAGTGTGACATGATGGGAAAAGGACGGGATCTGATGCCTTGGGCAGGTCACTGGGTCATTGGCTTGGACGTTCTCACCAATAAGAGCCTCAGATATGACCACAACTGTTATTTGCGATCGTATAAAGAAAGTGCTTGGTGTAGTGCCTGGTATCCACATACCCACAGTAGCCGAGCCTGCCTCCTAGTAAGGCAGCCTCTTCTGTCACCAGGGCTGGGGTGGGGAGCCCAGGAGGATCAGCATTCAGTAGCATCCTGGATGCCTGCTGCTAATCTCAGTGAAGCTAAAAACAGGATGGTTATCAGAGACAAAGCAAAAAGCCCATCAAGGCTTGATTCCTTCCCCAAGAGAGCTGTAAGCTCTTCTTTTATCTGAAACATCTTCCTGTTTCCATCCTAGAAATGCTGATGTGTAGCCAATAAGCCTGTTCATATGATATGCATGCTCTCAATTTGGCTGATATAAGGGGTTCGACTAAGCCTTGGGCTTTGATGTTCTTCATTTACATTTTCAGATCCTCCCCCATCTGTCACTAGGGCAGTGGCAACCCCCTTTCCCAACCAGCTCAGCAGGATCAGGCCCTGGGGTGACCATTCTTGGGCTCAGGAGGCACAAGGCAGCAGAAGCCCAACTGGGGCTCCTGCGGCCTCGGGTGAGGGAAACTGAGTCCTCACAGGCTCTGCCTGGCGATTCCCTGACACGTCCTTTCCCAGGCCTGCAGGTGCTGCTACCTGAGTACCTGCGTGAGCGCTTTGTGGCTGCGGCGCTCAGCTACATCACTTGCAGCTCGGAGGGCGAGCTCGTCTGCAAGGAGAATGACTGTTGGTGCAAGTGCAGCCCCACCTTCCCAGAGTGCAACTGTCCTGATGCTGACATCCAGGCCATGGAGGACAGCCTGCTGCAGATCCAGGACTCCTGGGCCACTCACAACCGGCAGTTTGAGGAGTCAGGTGAGCAGACATCAGTCCTGGATTTCCTCCCTGTCCATGGGGAGGCAGCTGTGAGGGGTGGGGCGGGATCCTGGCTCAGCCACCTGTGCGGCCTCAAGCAGGTTCTTCCACCGCTCTGAGTCTCAAGTCATTTCTTCGTGCTCTGTATGCAAATAGATACAACACCTACCAAAGAGATGTGTGCAAAGGACTTCATAAGCTGGGGGAAGACAACAGAGGCATAGGTCCCATCTGTCTTGTTTGCTACAGATTCTACAGTGCCTCGAACAGTGCATGCCCATTACGTGAACAGTAAATATTTACTGAATGAGTGAAGTACGTAGAAAAGTTCTAGGAGACCCAGACACGCTAGGTGTGGCTTGTTGCTGTCATGACTAGTACCCAAGTAACCTTGAGACCTAGATTCCAAGGACTTGATTTGCATCTGAATGTTTGTATCCCCCCAAAATCATGTATTGAAAATCTAATACCCAAGGTATTAGGAAGTGGGGCTTTGGGGAGCGGTTAGGGCATGAGGACAGAGCCCTCATGAATGAGGTTAGTGGCCTTAGGGAAGAGGCCCAGAGAGAGTTCTAACCCTTTCCACCGTGTGAGGACCCAGGGAGAAGTCAGCCATCTGCAGCCCTGAAGAGGGCTTTCACTAGCACCTGACTGTCCTGGAACCCTGACCTTGGACTTTTAGCACCTGGAACTGTGAGAAATAAGTTTCTGCTTTACATAAGCCACCCCATCTGTGGTATTTCATTATAGAAGCCTGAACAGACAAAGACACCCTGTGACTGACCAGCTCTGTGACCTTAGATTGGCCATGCGGCTTCTCGACACTTCAGTTTCCTCATCTGTTAAAGAGGGAAAGTGATCATAACAGTTGGACAGAAGGTTTGCATGGGGTAATTTAAGTAAAATTGATGTAAAAAACAACTCTGCATGATATTGTCATACATCTCGATACTAATGAATGATAGTTATAGGGATCTATCTCAAAACATAACATTGGATAAAACAAAGATGAAAAATATATACTGTATACATGTATAAAATATGTATATATAGTGTCATAATATAATAATAATGTATTCAATATAATACATATTTAATACTTTTTGGCATTTAAGAACATTCTAGTCAATACTTAATATTTTTATTGACAAACACACCCGTAGAACACAGGAAAATATGTGATAGTGATAAACATCCAAGAGAGTGTTTACACGTAGATGGAGATGATGAGGAAGTTTGGGGTCTTCAAATATATTTGCTTCGTCTTATTTCCTCTAAAAAAATCTGAAACCAGTCTGGCAAAACGGCACGTGCTCAGTGGTGGCGCATGGGAACGTACCCTGTTATTCTCTGTACACGTTTTTGTGCTGAAATGTTTTAGAGACAGAAATACGCACACGCTGGTTTAAGTTTCACTACTAGGTGATTGTCCAGTCTTCCAGGGGGAAGGGAGGATGCAGAACCAGGTACTTGGGAAGTCAGAACGAGCTGAGGGCCCACACACGTATTGTCATTCCAAGTTCCAGACAAGGCAGTGAGCAGCTAGGAAGAATACCACGTTCCAGCCCTGCCACCCGGCTGCTGTGGGTTACCGGGACGTTTGCCTCCTAACTCTTAAGCGTGTGGATAATGACTTTGGGCTTTAGCCACCACGAGTCACTGCTAATGAGTAATGATGAGGGCTCCCTGGACCTCCACTGGGAGGCTGGTGGCTGCAGGTCCCATGAACCTGGGCCTGTGAACAGAGATCTGAGCATGAATTTGGAACACATGTCATGTCCAGGAAGCTCTAAGATCTCAGACTTGCTGTAGGAGCTAAGAACCAGGACTCGCATTGCCTCTGGATGAACTACAGGAAAGAATGGGTGTCTGGCCAAGAGTGGAAGCTCAAAGAAAGGAAGTATGTTCTAGAGTAAAAAAAAAAAAAAAAAAAAAAAAAAAAAAAAAAAAAAAAAAAAAAAAAAGAAAGAAAGAAAAAAGACAAGCGTTGGGGGAGGGGCGGCTGGTCTCAGAGACTGAAAGGTCAGTAGGAAGATTTCTGAGCTGAGTGCTCCACCTTTTCTGCGTCCACACTGGCCAGAGGTCACACTGGTGACCTCTCATCCTCAAGAGAACCTCATTTCCCATGAGGGTGAAATGGTGCTCCTGAAGAACACCGGCCTGACACAGTGCTGGGAAGGACTTGCCTGGAGGTAGAAAGGGGGAAGGAGATGTGTCTCAAGGTCATTGGCCCCTTGAGTAGAGACACAGATCAGTTTTGAAATTCAGGACAGGAAGGATGGGCAAGAATCCTGAAGCCGTATTTTATGGTATATTATTTCTCAATAAGCTATTGAAAAATAAACAAATAAATAAAGGGCCTGCGAGAGCGGATGTGCAGCTGCCTACTGGAAGGGCTGGGGAGCACCCACCCCCGCCTCCCAGGAGGTGTGCACAGCCCCCTCAGCTCAGCCCTGTGTCCTTGCCCGCAGAGGAGTTCCAGGCCTTGCTGAAAAGGCTGCCTGACGACAGGTTCCTGAACTCCACAGCCGTCTCCCAGTTCTGGGTCATGGACAGCAGCCTCCAGCACCGCTACCAGCAGATGGGAGCCAGCCTGAAGGTGCTCTTCAAGAAGGCCCATCGGATCGTCCGCCGCCTCTTCAACCTCTGCAAACGCTGCCATCGGCAGCCTCGCTTCCGCCTGCCCAAGGAAAGGTGAGCACCCAGACGCCAGAGCCAGAGCCAGCACCTCCCCCAACCGCTCAGGCCAGCGTCGGAGTCGTGACCCATCCCATGCCCTTTTCGAGTCTCCTGTTCTCCTCACCTCCTCGTGTGCCACACTCAATTATGAGATGGATCTAAAGGGAAAGAGTGACAAAAAGAGAGGCTCATTGTGCTTCCATTTAAATGATGGTAGGTTCAAATGTTATTCTACTAATCCTCTAATTCTCACTGATTTCCATTTTGATGGAGGTCTTTTAGGAGAGGAGGGAAAGGGGTCAAAGCTCAGCACCGCACACATTGGATTGTTTCAAACAAGTGACTGCTCTGAGTCACAAGAGGAAACAGCTGAGGTCCTGTGTCTGTGGGAACAGCTTAGCTGCTCACCCACTCATCTGCGCATTCACTCATTCAAGTTTTTACTAAATCCACATCGCACTCGCTTTAAATAAGCTGTGGGGGGGTGTTCATTATTTGGGAAGATTGAACACATACGCGGAAACATAAAGTCTGAAAATTTACAACTATGTGGCAGCCACTTAAATTCACGTTCATGGAACATACATCAAAAACATGGTCTAGTAGAAGCACAGGCCAGAGAGAAAAGCCACCCTGGGGGAGGAGGTCATGGTCAGACTGTGTGGGAGGAGATGGAGGTGGGCTGGTGGACGTGAGACAGAGCACTCGGGGAGAGGCGGCTCCCTGGCAACAACCCAGAGGCGCAACGCTAACTGAGGCATAGGGGAGAGGGAAGAGGAGCGGAGAGGGCAGGCCGGCAAGGGTGCTCAAGACGAGCTCATTTCTTTCTCAGCAAATAATTATGAACTGTTTACCATGCGCCTGCTTCTGGGGGCATGGTAATGATTCCAGTTTCTGAGAATATGTTGGTGAAGGACACAGTGCCCTTGCCCTTGTGGCCTTTTTACAAAGAAGCCACCCACAACAAGCCAACAATGGAGAAGCAGTCACTTCCAATCCTGATCACTGCTGTGGGTTCACGGATACAGGGTGAGGGGACAGGGAGTGCCTGGGGCTTCTTCTGAAAGGAAAGTCACGGAAGACTGCTTTGAGGTGGTGTCATCACAGAGCTGGAATTTTAGAGGGAGCCCACCCTAGAAATTTCCTCCCGTTCCTGGTGGAAGAGTGAGAGAAGCAGAGGGAACGGAAAGGACAGCGACCGTGAAGTGGGAAAGAGGTCAGTGTGATGTTGGGACGTCTGGAGAAAGTCTGGTTGTGAGAAGGTCTTCTGCAGAAGGCCACAAACCAGATTCCACACAAAAGGTGGTGGAGAGCATCTGTACGCTTTTGAATGAGGGAGTGAAGTGGTTCCTGGGAGGGACGAGCCTGGCTGCTTCCAGCAAAAGGTCAATGTCCAGGATTCCCAGGAAAGACCTATCAGACATGGAACCCCAGGCCCTAGTCAGTCTTTCCCAAGTGGTACACCAGGGTGTCCATCTTTTAGAGAGCGTGGGCTTTTATCTTCCCCATCATCTTCCCCGCCTATTGGTCCATGTCCTGCTACCCTCAGGGAAGATGGCTGTGTGTGGCTTCCTATGACTCTTGCTTCATTTTTATCTCCTTTCCCAAAGGTCCTTGTCCTACTGGTGGAACCGAATCCAGTCCTTCCTCTACTGTGGAGAGAGCACCTTCCCTGGCACCTTCCTGGAGCAGAGCCACAGCTGCAGCTGCCCCTATGACCAGTCCTCCTGCCAGGGCCCCATCCCATGTGCCTTGGGCGAAGGGCCGGCCTGTGCCCACTGTGCTCGGGACAACAGCACACGCTGCGGGGGCTGCAACCCGGGCTACGTGCTGGCCCAAGGGTTGTGCCGGCCAGAGGTAGCCGAGTCCCTGGAGAACTTTCTGGGGCTGGAGACAGACCTGCAGGACCTGGAGCTGAAGTACCTGCTGCAGAAGTGGGACAGCCGCATCGAGGTGCACTCCATCTTCATCAGCAACGACATGCGCCTGGGCAGCTGGTTCGACCCTTCCTGGAGGAAGCGCATGCTGCTCACCCTGAAGAGCAACAAGTACAAGCCTGGACTGGTGCACGTGATGCTGGCCTTGTCCCTGCAGATCTGCCTCACCAAGAACAGCACCCTGGAGCCTGTCATGGCCATCTACGTGAACCCCTTTGGGGGCAGTCACTCGGAGAGCTGGTTCATGCCCGTGAACGAGGGCCGCTTCCCGAACTGGGAAAGGACTAACGTGGATGCATCTGGCCAGTGCCAAAACTGGACGATCACCTTGGGAAACAGGTGGAAGAGCTTCTTTGAGACAGTCCATGTTTACCTACGGAGCCGAATCAAGTCCCTGGATGACAGCTCCAATGAGACAATCTACTACGAGCCTCTGGAGATGACCGATCCCTCCAAGAACTTGGGCTACATGAAAATCAACACCTTGCAGGTCTTTGGCTACAGCCTGCCCTTTGACTCAGATGCTATCCGGGACCTAATTCTCCAGCTGGACTACCCGTACACTCAAGGCTCCCAGGACTCTGCCCTCTTGCAGCTCGTAGAGCTGCGGGACCGGGTAAACCAGCTTTCCCCACCTGGCAAAGTCCGGCTGGACCTTTTCTCCTGCTTGCTTCGGCACCGGCTCAAGCTGGCCAACAATGAGGTGGGCAGGATCCAGTCCTCCCTGCGGGCTTTCAATTCCAAGCTGCCAAACCCCGTGGAGTATGAGACAGGAAAACTCTGTAGCTAATGGGGGGCCCACTCCAGTGCTGGGCAGGGAGGGGACCCATGCATCCAGGCCCTCACCTTGGTGCCAACGAGGTGCTCCCTTGAGTTGTTCTGCACCCAGCAGATGGGAACTGGGGCTTGGACTGAAGCAGGCAAGGGCGTGAGAAACAGCTACCACACACATGCACACACTGTCTGGGTGTGTGCACACACAGGCACACACACACTCCTTGGGGGGAGGCCACAGCTCAGCAGCCTCGCGCCTGTAGAGTCGGTGCTTTCTAAAATGAATGCCGTTGAAGGAGAAGAGCCAAGGGAGAGATTATGGAAAAGAACCAGAAAACCTATGAAACAAACAAATCCTTAAAAGTGATTCTTATCATTCAAGGAAGCAAGAGGGGACAAGAAGGGAGGGGTGGGAGTGCTTCCCCTTGGCGGAGTCACTTTTGTATTCTTTTTAACCAGATTTCTTAAAATGGCGCTGTTTCGAGATTCCCCATGTCAGTTCCTCCTTTTTGTACTCTGCCTTCTGCCTCCTCCGAGCCCTCCCGGACACCTGCTTCTCAAGCCGGCTTCTAGTTAGGACACAGGAGAAGTAACGCCAACTGAGGACGCTCAGGGCAGGGCTGGTGGCCTTGCTCCCCCTCCTCTCTCCACCCTCCCTGCAGCCCCCAGCTTCCTCGGCAGCCCTGGTTTCAGGGTTCAGGGCCCTGGCTCACTCCACACCCCCTCGTGGTCCAGCCAGAGCCCCCATCCCAACAGCCCTGATCTGTCCAAGCAAGCAGCTCTGTCAAGTTAGAGAGAGATGATGTATAGGGAAGTGTTCTTTTTTAAAAACAGAAGCAAAAATATTTATTTTGTGATTGTTTTCCTTGTCAACCTGCTCCAGCCACATGAACATATGAGTAAAAAATTTAACTGGTTTAATATATTTTTTCCAAAGACCTTTATTAGGGGGAAATGAGAGAGGAAAGAGGAAAAACAACAGGGTTACCTGGATGTTTTTAACTGCTGTCTGGGTGGCACATGTCCTGAGGTGGTGGCTGTTGCTGAGGGGGCAGGAGGGCTGGTTGATTAGCGTGTACACAAGTGAATGTGTGCCTGTCCTGACTGGGTGTGGGGTGTGTGTGTGTGTGTGTGTTTGAGAGAAAGAAAGAGAGAAGGATGGAGTGAGGCAGGATCCTCCCAGATAATTACTTGGCTGCCCCGTGCCCCATTTTTCCCAGGAGCAAGGAATAACATGGGTTTTACCACCAGGATTGCCCACTATCAGGAGAATAGCATGGATGCCTTTGTTCTTAGCGGGAAGTGCAGCCTTTGGGCTGAGCGAACACCCACTACAGGAAGCTCCCCCTTACCCGCACTGCTGTGGACATCCAGAGAATTCCCCCCACTCTGCATCGTATAGTATGGGATCATCCTGTGCGGAAACTAGGAAAGATGCGGCCTTGGCATAGGTTTCCTCCATTCTGTCTGATTACCACCTTCCCTGTCTGAGAAGCAGGTTTGCCACAGAGAGAGGTGAAGGTATCCATCTCCCTGTAGTGCCCTCCCTGGGTGGTAGGAGACTCGCTTCAGAGCAAATCTTTTGAAGAACCATGTCTCTGTCTATTTCTCACATGTTCCGAGCACAATGTATAGGCACGACAGTCCCCATTTATTCCAGCCAAAGTCACCACATAAATACTAAGCACCTCGGTCCATACCTGTGCCCCTCTCAGTGGGTCCAAAAGGAACTGGGAGATGATGAGAGGATGGTCAGTCTATCTGCCCAAGAGATTCTATGTTTATCGTTGCATAGAGAAGAATCCGGTGCTATATTTAATTCCTGAACCACCTACCCATCCATGAGGATGTGAAATCCTTGGTAGATAAGCAGCCTAGGACATTTCTTTTTTTGCAGCTCCCTAAGGCTCCTAGGGTGGACATGCAGAGTGAAGGGTGAACTAGGGAAGCACAGTTATTGCCTGCCTGTCTCTAGCTCAGTTGCTGGTTGCTTTTGGGGTTGTGTCTCAAGCTCTTCCTCTGTGAGAGATGAAACAAGCGGTGTCATCTTCATCAGCAGGGCTGTGGATATGCCAGAGGCGGGTGCTCCTGGTGGGAAGGCTTAGATTCCTCCCAGGGATGGGCTGTGAGAGTGTAAGGTAGATACCAGAGCTTGATTTGAGCACTCTGAGTGTGCATGTCTACCTGCTGTAGGAGTGTGTGGGCCAAAGCTCCTACCCATTGATGAAAGGGGGTAAGCTTTTACCCATGCAGAGCAATATTCGGAGGGGGAGGAAAGCAACCGAGGATGTGTTGTACAAAAGTTAGTGGTGTAGACTCTCAGGATTATGAAAGTAATTGCCCTGGAGAGAAGTGAGTCAGCCCACAGGGGCTTACAATCACCTGGGCCGGTCCTGCAGCTGGGGGATGCAAAACCTCCCTGTCAGTCTTGGAGTCTGGGACCAGCCTGGGGGGAAAGCACACTTGTAGAGCTGTTAGAAAGGATGCTTGGTATCGCAGACTCTTTGTCTTAGGGAGGCTCTGGGGAGATGACGGTGTGATGTATTATGGTTTTAGAAATATAGGAATCCATTTACAAAGATTTCCACTTCTTGCCTGCTTGAAGGTTTAAACCACAAAGCTGAGTGTATCAAGTCCACCTACAGGTGCTCCTCCATATTGGTAAATATTCAGGAGTGCCCTTCTGAGCTCAGATGCAAGTACCATATTGATAGAAGGCCTAAAAGACATTATTCATTAATTCCAGTAGCAAAAATGTTTTTATTTGACCTACTCGCCCATTATCTGGGATGGGTGCCTGACTCCTGTGTTCTGAGGAAGTGATGGGGTATCTGGTGCACAAGATCTTGGGTCAGAGCAGCAGTCCGAAGACTGCTTCCAGAAGGTGAATGGAAGAAGAGGGAGAAATAAAGGAGGGCCAGGACTCCTTGAGGGGCCTTTAAAGGAGTAAAACCGTGGATTCAGCATAGAATTTCTCAAAAAAGGAGGCTGAGAAGTGCCGTAACAATAACAATAAAATTGTCAGAAGTGTCACTTTAAAAGTCTATAATAACCAGAAGACGTGAACCAACTAGTCCCAGACACAGTTAGGAATGAAGAATTGTCATTAATTAATTAGCAGCGGGTTGTCGATGTTAGTGAGCTCCCTGTGGAATTAAGAACCGAATCACAGTTCAGTTCCTGGCTTCAGCAGTCAGGAATTCAAGCCTTAATTGTAACCCCAAAGAACTAATACATTGAACATAATCTGTCCTAATGCTCGAGACTAATACCTCTAATACTAAATAATGTATTTAATACCTGCTGCTAATAATATAATGCTATGCTCCGTAGGCATGGTCATGCATCCACAGACAAAAATGTAAATGAGGATGGTTTCAAATACTGGGTGTCACAAATAATTCACATCCAGTCTTGGCTTTTTTTTTTTCCACAAATGTGAAAATAGTCCTCAT
This sequence comes from Anoura caudifer, assembly GCA_004027475.1. Taxonomy (NCBI): domain Eukaryota; kingdom Metazoa; phylum Chordata; class Mammalia; order Chiroptera; family Phyllostomidae; genus Anoura; species Anoura caudifer. The sequence continues at coordinate 83,309 of PVKU01001216.1, read as the reverse complement.
GATGGGCAGAGTGGCCTTATGTGTAGATAGAGGACATTGCGACACGATGTCCTGCCCCAAAAGATCATCTCCAAAGTGTGCAGTATCATCATGTAAGTCTGTTCTCTTGTGCATAAAAGACATCTTTTTTTGCCATTATGTGTTGTATGAAAATGAAAATGCCCTGAGGAGGAAATAAATCTTAGCAGCTAACCCTCGGGCAAAAGAGAGGACTCGGTTTTTAGAGCTGGAAGGTTTCTAGAGGCCATTCAGTCTAGTGATTCTGACATGTGTGGAAGAAGAGGGCATAGGACTTGCCCGAGCAGAGCGGCTCACCTGCTTCCTTGTCCACCTCTCTCTGCCAGTACATGGCATCTGGGTCCTGGATGATGACGGGGATTGAGGGCAGGACTGGGGAGTGTGAGGGTGCAGAAGGAAAGACAATTTCCCAGGAAGGAGCAGAGGACTACTTATCGGTGGAAATACCTTCACACCTTTCCCTGGGATTGGTCCTAGCAAAGACAACCAGCTTCTCTAACAGGCCAAAGAAGAAGACCCCGGTTTCTCCCCTGACACGCTTCGAGTGCAGAGTAGACACACTCCGTCTAGGTTGGATAGCCTTGCTAGATTCCTCATGGCTCCATCAGCTAAATGTTTTTTTTAATCACAACATCCTGCCTCTAATTTCTTGATGTTTTCTACAGAGCACCAATTAGAGTTTGGATGTTTTCACAAACCTGAAAACTTCTGCAAAACAGCTTTGTCACGAAGGCTAGAGGTATCTGGTTGCCACTAACATCCAAAGGCCTTAGGCTGTGCGGTTGGCACGGCATGTGTATGACCTAGGTCTAGGCCCAGGGCAGGAAGAGGAGCATGGCCAGCTCTGCCGCGTACAGAGTCCTGGCTGCTTCCAGCAGCAGACCAAACAAGGAGCAAAGGGGCCACCAAAGACACAGCTGCAGCCGGCACTACTGGCTGGGAGGATAGGCTGGAAATCTCAGGCAGTGTGACTGACTGTAGACACACACCATTCTTCTGGTTCTGTCACCAGCCAGCTCTACACCTGTGAGGAAGTCACTCTACCTCTCTGGGCCCCAGTTGGCTCCTGGTGGTTGAGGGAGCTGGATTTCCCACGCAGGTACTGGGGGTCTTTCTGGTCTATCCTTTTAAAAGCAGTGTGACACAGAAGACAGCCCCCTAAGTCAGACAGACCTGGATTTGCATACTGGCTCCACATTTATATTGAAGTGACTTTAATTCTTGACCTGTCCCCGTATGTGTGTCATCCCTGCCTCCCTAAGATTTTTCTTTCCTTTCTCGTTCTGAACACTCACCTCTCTGCATACTTTTACTCTATACTCTCCAACTTCCAGAATACATGTACATCTTCAATTCGCCAAAACTCATGATCATTTCTCTCCTTCCTCACTCCTTCTTTCCTCTCTTCTTTCCTTCATGCATGTTTTAAGTGCTAGGCAGTAGGTTAAGGTCCAGGATACTAAACTCTTTGAAACATGATTCTGGGCCACAAAACATTGGATGCAATAATGTGGGGACAAATCAGACTGGTGCATTGTCTCATACAAAGTATTGACGATGCACAGAAAGGACATAAATCCCTGGAATAGACACTAACAACATGTATTGTGAACCTTCTAGTAACTATGGCAGCACTATCCCAGGTGTCCGAACGCTTTACCTGTCAGTGGAGGAAAACACCTAACATATAACATGTGCATCTTTCTCAGAGGGCGGAAAAATGCAAGGACGGCAGCAGAGCCCCACCAAAGGCGCACACCACATCAGATCAGTGCCCTTATTTCTAGCTCCTGAGCACCATGTTATTCAGTTCAAGGCAGGCTCACGGGACTGCCATGGTAGCAGAGCTGCCTCCATCCCTGGAGTTTCCTGACTTTAACGAGCATACAATTCACCCAAAGACTCTGATTCAGCAGGTCTGGGTGAGGCCCTAGATTCTTCATGTCCAGCAAGCTCCTAAGTGATCCACTGCTGCCGGTCGTGGACCACACTTGCAGGAGCCCACTTCTTCCAGAGGATGCCTGTTACCTCCCTGCAGCACCCGCACTCTAAAACAGGAGCCTCCCAGAAGCATGGGGGCTAAGAAACCAAAAGGTTAATCATGTCTGGCTAGGAGGTGAGGACCTCACTTATGAAACTCTTGGTGCTGCTCTACTGCCCTTTCATCTCTCAACCAATTAGGAGCCAGGTGTCTGACCAGCAGGGTAAGAAAACAGAGGAGGGAGAAAAAGAAAGGAAATGAGTAAATCACAAGGCTGCGGGCTGAGAGCAAGCTTGCTTATGGATGTGTTTACGATGAGCAGCCCTACAGACTGGCTGCATTGTGCTGGCTGAGGAAAGGTCTTTTCCCCAAGCCTATCAGAGTAAATCTGTTCCGAAGTGGGCCAGGGAGTACCTGTCATTCTATGGAAACATACATCAGATGGGACGATTAAATATACCCCAGCAATGCGCAAGTACCCAGAGGTCCCAGACTTCAGACTGCTAAGGTGCCATGCAAAGTCCAGGCACCTCATCTAAGAAACAAAATGAATCACTGTTGTTTCTAGCTCCTTCCTCCTCTCCTCCAGCCTGGATGATTGCTGCTACCCTTGTATCATTAATAAAAGTAGCCACCGGAATTTATGTGGGGTCATTCTTCCCAGGATCTCAGAACTTGGAGCAATGAATCAATCAACGTTATTTATTGAGCATGGTCAAAGCGCAGATGTGGGGAAGGAAGTAAACATGTATTTAGTATGTACAATCCCTTAATTCTGAAATTTTGCAGATGACTTAGCGAATGAAACTGGGGTAGAGGGGAGGCTGTGCAGCCAAGGGAAAGCAGAAACTAGAACCTAGAATGCCTTGTGGAGCCAGACCGCCATGGTTCAAATCCCACCGCTGCCGCATATCTGTGTGAGGGGGGCAATAGCATAGGACATTGTGATTGTCAAATAAAGGAAGACAGGTAGAGGACAGCAGCAGGCTCACAGTACCTGCTCAGTGAGTGTGGGCTGTTTCTAATGCATTAGATGCTGCCTGTGTTTTGGGGCAAGGGAAGGGAAGGGAGGCAAAGGAAGGGAAGCAAAGGAAAGGAAAAGAAACATCCATGTGACTCACTTGCCAAAGCAAACTTCCTCCTGGTGACAAGGAGACCTTAACACTGGGCCCTTACATGAGGGTTGTTGGGTAATATGATGGAAAAGGCCTTAAGTTACGCTTTTGTGGAAGACTTAGATAAGCCATTCAAATGGATATTTTTACATAGAGCTTCTCTAAAAGCAGAGAATAAAATGTTGTAACATCACTCATCACCAAAATGCTCGTGCCTGGCTGGGTCCTGTGGCCCATGTGCCCTGTTTCTGATGATGCAACTTATTGCAGTGGTCCAGTCTGGAGCAGCTACATGAATGGCCAGTTAACATGTCCATTAGACTGTCTCTTTCCAACAGTGCGTATTCCGGATTGTAGTCAATTCCTGGTTGAATGCTTTGATGGGGAGCCAGGGTGCAGGGTGGCCCTAAGGTTTTTAGATACAGATGTGAGGGAGGCAGAGTTTATATCCCAATAATAGTAGAAGCATAAGACGTGGAGAGGCAGACAGGTGGGGAAAACGTTCTTAGACTCACCGATGGTTCAGCCTAATGTTAACGGTCTAAACCCAGCCTCCAGGGTCAGTACCCTTCATTTTCCCCCTCTTCTTTATAAAATAACAGCTTTATTAAGATATAATCCACTTACCATAAAGTTCACCCTTCTAAAGCGTACAATTCAGTAGCTTTTATTCAAAAGGTTGTGCATTGATCACCACTATCTAATTCCAGAACATTCAGACCACCCAAGAAGAAAATCCCACGCCCATTGGCAACCACTCTCCACGCCCCCCAGCCCAGTCCTTGGCAACCACTAACCTACTTTCTGTCTCTATCCATAGGCCTGTTCTGAACCTTTTTTCTAAGTGCCACCATACAATACACGTGATGCACAAACACCACACGATTTACAACTATGAATATTTTGTCCCATGACATGGATTTTGCTCTCACTTACTTGATAGTGTCCTTTGAAGCACAAAATCTTAAAATTTTGATAAAGTCCAACTGATACATATTTTTTTCCTTTGCTGCTCATGCGTTTGGTGTCCTATCTAAAAATCTATTGGCTAACCTAAGATTGTATGGGTTCATGCCTAGGTTATCTTCTAAGAAGAAAGTGTTTTAGAAACTCAGAAGAAAGTAACTTTGCGCAGAAAGTTTAAAGAAAAGTTTAAGAAAAGATTTAAGAGTTTAATATTTAGGCCTCATACATTCTGAGTGAATTTGGGGTATGGTGGTGTGAGACGGGGGTCCAACTGTATTCTTTCACTTGTGGATATCCGGTCGTCACAGCACATTTGTTGAAAGGACTTCTTCCCCCAAGGAATTACCTTGGCACATGATCAAAAATTAATTGACCATAATAACACGACTTGGTTTCTGTACTCTCAATTTGATTTGATTTATCCATATGTCTGTCATTATGGCAATACTGCACTGTATTTATCACTGTAGATTTGTAATCGGTTTTGAAATCAGCAAAAGTGTATCTTCCAACTTGGTTTTGCATTTTCAAAATGTTATGGTTATTCCGGGTCTCTCGCATTTGCACATTTGCATATGAATTTAAGGTTCAGCTTGTCATTTTCTTCAAAAAAAAAAAAGGCAGCTGGAATTTGATAGGGATTGTGTTGAATCTGTGGATCAATTTGGGGAGTACTGTCGCAGCAACTACATTATGTCTTCCGATCCATAAACATGGAACATCTTCCCATTTAAATCTTTAATTTCTTTCAATGGCATCTTGTAGTTTTTGACCTTAAAAGTCTCACACTGCTTATAAATTTATTTATAAGTATTTTATTATTTGTAATGCTACTTGCAGTAGCAAGTGGAACATTTCCTTCACTTCATTTTTGGATTGTTCATTATGTCTGGAACTGCAATTGATTTTCATATCTATTGATTTTGTACCCTACAACCTTGCTAAACTTGCTTATTAGCTCTAATAGTTTTTGTTTTGGGTATGGATTCCCTAGAATGTTCTATGCACAAGAGCATATCACCTTCAAATGTAGTTTCACTATTCCCTTTACTCTCAGTGACTTGATTTCAGCCAACGCCTGCTTGCTCTTGCTGTGCAGATGCACCCTCACTCTCATTGCCTCCTGTGGGGCCAGGCGGCCTTCTCCCTCATGGTCTTACCAGGAGGGTCTGAGAACAATGTTTTACTGCAGAGTCAGATTGGCCTACAGAAAAATACATCACTCTCAGCACTATCTGTGGGCACACAGGGACATCCAAAAGCTCAAATGATGAAAAGGTGAGACTAATCAATAATCCAGGGTGTTTGTTCATGGCTCATCTCCCAAGTTCTTAGCTGCCTCCAAGGACCGTTCTGCAGCAGCAGTAGCTGGATTAGCCTTAAGGAACTAGAACACATCCTGCCCCCCATGGCTATTTGGTTCATGCACCCACCGTGCCAGTACTGGAGTGGCCAATGGCAGTTATTGGCTTTCACCAGCTGACCAAGCCATACTGCCTAATTGTTTAGTAGCTCCTCCATGGTACGTGGTTTTTGCTTGAGTATTAGCATGCAGCTTGACAACCTTCACGCTTCTGCTTCCATAGATCCAGTCACATGTCTTTTTGTCAGATCTGCTTCCTCTAATCTGCCAATTTTCTCCTTCCAGGCCCTTCACCAGTGCCCATGAGTTCATCTGTACTTTTTACCGCAAGCCACTTCTCTTTCTACACAAAGCTGATGACCAATTGTACCTAACACCAAAACTCTGCCCACTGGAAATACTGCCCTCATCACTGCCCATCAAAGCCACCTGATAAATAAAGTTTGGCCTTTTTATTTTCCTGTTACCTGGCCTTGAAGGTCCTCCCATTGAGCCCCAGAAGTGAGCTGTGGGAGATAACTAGCGCATCATGGATGGATGGCGTGGGAGTTCTGGGCCTCCTATGTGGTTAGCTTACCTATGTCCTTGTCCTCTTGTTCCCCACCTTAGATGTGCCATATCTACCTTAGAAAGGCTTGCTGCAGGACTGGTCCCACTTTATGGCTTGGTGGCTTTGGTCAAACCCAGCTCATGATGGAGAGTCTATTCACAAGGTCCCTTAGTATCTCATGGTCAGAAGCACTGTATTTATCAGGGCCAAGTAGCACATGAGGAATGGCTTTCTGATGATGGTCATCCTCTGTTGTAGATGACAGGGACTTTCTCCAGAACCCCAGAGGTCTACATGATGATTCTTCTATCGGGGCCTCCCATAACCTCACACACTGTCTTCTCCTGCTATAGATGCCTCTAGTACCATATGGGTCTCCTCAGTCACACAGCTCAATTGTGAAGTCCACTTGACCACAGCCTGGTCCCTCTGCTGAGCTCTTTCCTGCACTGAACACAACTCAGAGCTCCTCGCCTTCAGTGTTGCCCAGCAAATGAAACAGCAGTATTTCCAAGTACGGAACGTGCTGCCTCCAGAACCAGAAAAGGCCATTAAGGTATAAGACATGACACTTTGTTGTTTATATGGGTGGGATATTCTGGCATTCTTCAAAACTCTGGATCCCTAAGAAGCTCATTAATAAACTAAGACTCCGAATCTTTCATCTCCACTCTTTGGAGTACCTGTTTTGCTGAGATTTTAAACACACTTGCCACTTGTTCCTCATCTGGTCTGATGAGCAATGACCTTGTCAATATAAGAGGTCAAGGTGATGTCCTGTGGAATGTCAGACATTCCATAAGCCTTCGAGCAACATCATGACAGAGAGTCCAAGTGATAACACGCCCTAACACAACACCACGATTGTGTACTCTTGCCCACCTCACATGAACTGCTTCTGATCTGCCTTTCTTAAAGGGATGGGAAAGAATGTACTCCCCCAAACAGCCAATGGGCACTTAATATGTGTTGGAGGCTATATTAATGTGCTTCAGTAAAATCACACTCCGCACAGTAGTTGCTACTGGGGCCACTAACTTGATTGTGGCTGTGAATCATTCAGTTGTGATTCATTTAATTTTCCTAGGGGCCATTCTGGTGAATTTAATGGGGTTTCTTCAAAGATGTCCTCATAGTCTTTACATCTTTGAAGGTAACAGCACCAATGTCTACCCTTCTCCCCAGAGTACAATATTATCTTTTTATTTGCTGTCTTGGTTTGGGGGAGGCACAGTTGCAGAAATTTCCACTTACTTTTACCTACTCGATTTCCTAACTCTTCAGGTTAGGAAAGTGATGCCAGCTCCAAGGGTTTCTGCCAAACTCCAAATATGTCTGCTCCAACTATATTAGCAAATGAGTGTCAGGTGGCTCCACAGGACCAGTGGACTCACTGCAAACCACACCTAGGGTTCCAGGATCCCATTTATTTCCCGTCCTCAGACAGCCTCCCTAAGTGGCAATTCTCCCCAAACTGATCTGCTGATTCAGCTCTAACAGGAGGCTATCATGGCACATTGAGTCCCAGATTATGCATCAGTGTAAATTGTGACCCTACGTCCATACTCAATGAAGAGTTTGGGCCTTTTCCCAAATGCACTGTCACTTGAGTAAATGACAGGAGAAGGACTGGAGGGATTTGGGGGGCATACAAACACTGTGCAATTGCAGGCCCCCTCACAGGAATCAGTGACTCTTTGTGCCTCTGGGGCTCTGGGTCTGAGAAGTGACTCGGGTCTGGAAACTTGCCAGAGTGACATGCATTTTAATTTGAGAGGCTTCCCTCAGCCTTCTTACCATTTATCCTCAGTGTCTTTTGCTGTGTAAACTAATTTAATAGCCCCTTTGGCTGCTCATCTAACTTGCCTCTGGAAACATCAAGTTCCGTTAATATCTCTATAGCTCTTTCAAGGTTAGGCTCCCTCTCCAACCGAACCAAAGTGCCACCTGGATTCTGCCACATAATGCGGTCTCCATGGCCACCTGGCTTCATTATGATAACTACCTTGCTTCTGAGGTTTAAGTGCCACCAGCTAGACCTTTACTGTTCGGGGCTCTAATTAGTCTGTAGAAGTCCAGTTCTCTATCAGCATCTCCTACCATCAGCCTTGGCCCACAGAGCACAGTCATTGATGAGTGGATCCCACTTTCTCCAGTGTGCTCCTTAGTGGTTTGACACTTGAAGTGTCCTTCAGGCCCTCCCGGGGGACCTATTCAGCTGGTGGGTACCAGCTTTGTGCAGTGAATGCACTCTGCATGCCAACTGCTTTGAACCTTTTGGTGTATTCCTTCACCATTCCACATGGCAGTTCCAGCAACTGCTTTAATCCTCACTTGAGGATACATTTGTTGATTTGAGAAAGAGAGGAAGATAGAGAAAGATGTTCATGAGAGAGAGCGATCAATATGAGAGACAGACATCGATGTGTTTAACAAATATTGATCAGTTGCCTCTGGTACATGCCCCAACTGGGGATTGAACCAGCAACCTTTTGGTGTATGAGACAACGCTCCAACCAACTGAGCCACCCAGTTAGGGCAGTTCCAGAATTTTTATTTCACCTAGTATGAACCTTTTTTTCCGGATCCTAACAGCCCTTTAGTAACATATTCATATCATCTTTTGGGTCCTCACCAAGGTGTCAAATCATATAAAAGGGAGATAGTTTCTCTATCGATAAACTCTTGACCCAACCTTATGTTCTGCCCCCCTTGATCCAATATGCCAGGATCCAGTCTCATACCTATGCTATCAACTTCTACAAGTACACATGAGCCAGCCTGCAGCTCCCGTGGCACAGACTCTCTCTCCTTCCACAGCAGGCTCAGCGCATCTCTCTCCAGCCTGGTTGTATCAAGGTTCCATCTTCCTTATTGGGCTGGTTTCCAGGAAGGGAGTTGTGGGTGAGCCTCAAACAGGCAAGCATTGTCTTGCAAAGCGAATGCCTCCTTTGAGGTTTCTGCCTCAACTTCAAGCTGGGGAGGGCTGCTCTCTGCTAATAAGGCAGATGAGAAGAGGAGGCTTCTGAACCCAGAGTCAAGATACTTAACTGCATCTACTCAGACACTCCAGATCTCAGCATCTCCCTCCTTCCCCACTTGAGACCTGGATTTGGCATAGGAGATGCACTGAGTCTGAGAATTCAGTCCTACCTGAAGCTCTACTACTTGAATGATTAAGCCCTGCTCCTCGTTTTCTGTTCTCTTGGTATTCTGGCTGCAGGAGATGAGGGCTTCCCTAAATGCTGCTCAGAAGGTCCTCTAGCTTTCACATGTTGCCTCAAAGTGGTGATCAGTCATCTGAGCCTGTCATTATTTATCTTTCAAAATCAATGCTGCTCAGCAACAGACGCCTAAGTCCATGGTCCTTATAATTACCATTTCCTTTATCTCTCTCAATCATGAGAAATACTGCACCAGGCCTTGGACTCCCTTCCATGAACATCCTTGTCAGTCTACTGCTGGTGGATGCTTTACCAACTGCACTGCTACACCATCCCAGGGCCTAGCTTTGTTCCACCTCCCACCAGCGATGGGGTCTGCACTGCCTGGGAGTCAGTGGCTGACCCAACTCCAAAGCCCCGTTTTGAAAGTCAGCTTCCTACAACCACTTTTTGTATGAACTGATTCTTAGAAGGGGAGTTGCAGGTAGGAGGTTTACTGGGGAGAGTTCTTGAGGGAGACACATGTAAGAAAGTGAGAAAAGTAGGGCCAGGCAGAGGAAGGAGCTGACTTGCAATGAGACTCTAACTGAGGCCTAAGCAGATTCTATGCGGGTTCCAGAGCCTAAGTGACCATTCAGAGTTGTCCCAAATTGAAGCAGGAGGGCTCAAATGTTAAACCTCCAAGCAGGCAGTCACTGGCAACAGGCTCCCTGACTGGAGTCATGCATGGGAGGGGCCACAAGGTGGGACAGGGCAGGTCCTAGTGAGAGGCACAACAGTGAACTGTGGGCAGTCAGCAGTTGACATTACAAGATAAGAGCAGGTGCATGTGGCAGCTCCAAAGAGGGGACAACATGGCCTATGACAACACCTGGTCCAATGACCATCTCTTTTGTGACCCCACGAGGACCTCTGCCCATGTTTCACAGTGCCTTCCCAGACTGGAATGCCACCCCTTTGCAGACAAGCTTGCTTATGCTGTATATTCAGGGCTGCTTTTTAAAGCAAAAAGAAAATATTCTTCCACTGTCATGCCACCATAAATGACCCACTAGCGTGGCTGGCATGTGGGCGTCCTGGGTGTCGTGAATCATGGGGAGCCTTGCCCAGCCCTCCACTCTGTTGGTGCCCCACTCAGACCACCTTCCCTTTCTTTGGCTCAGAAACTCACAGGATAGATCTGGAATACAGGAAAGGAGAAATTTAGTTTGGCATTACAGCCCCTTGACCATGACATTGTTCTGATTCATAATCACCTTGAAACCCCAGGGCATTACCCTCTAATTAGTGTTGTCCCCTCTCCTGCAGTCTCCTGACTCTCAAACCTCCAGGGTCAAGTCAGAGCCCAAAACAGTCTGTCTCAGTCTCATCAAAGAGGGGGGTTGGGGGGGAGAGAGAGAGAGAAGAATATTTGCAAAGACCAACTAGGTGATCACCAAACCTCTTCCCTACTTCTCCTTGACATGCAAGTAGTCTGTATTGTCAACCTCTTGAAGTTAAGTGACTGAACTCCAGAGAGGGGAATTGGACAGATGACCTAACCTGTGCGCCGGCCTGCCCTGTGGATGTTCCCACATGCAGCTCTCTCCTTTCTTTCCTCTCCAAGAAGACAGGAGACAGTTCTGGGGAGTGAAGGTCAGAGCCATGAAATGCAAGCAAAGTATAAGGGTCCTTGAATATCTGCTTAGAAGAAAGCTGTCCAGGGGGGCTGCCCCTCCAAATCCGACTATTGTTACACAAACAATCATTTGTTATGTTATCCTCTTGGAGCTCGGGGTTGTTTGTTACAGCAGCAGTTGGCTTACGCTGACTAATACAGAGGTGGCAAATGATTGAGAGTCAGAGGGAACCCAGGGAATCTGGGTTCTCGCCACTCTAGGCACCAATTACTTGGTAACGTTTTTGAGATTCTCAGCACACACCCAATGACTTCAGCTGACCAAAATAATCATTTTGCAGATAAACAAGTACTCATCTGAAAGTCACCTTCATGGAAAATCGGAGGTAGGAAAGACTTCGCTGTGATAAGAGGGTGTAAAAACAGCTCAGATCTGCAGCCTCTGTGCTACGCTCCGGACACCCCGTGTGGAGTTTTCATGGAGCAGAGAATAGCTACCTTCCCTCCTGCTACCCTGGGGCCTTTCTCCACAGTGGGAGCAACTCCAGAGGGCTCTGTGCTACATCTGCTCAGAAAGGCATTATTTTTTTCTTCCAAGAAACATAGATGCTGCTGATCCACGAGCAGGGCTTTGGCTGGGGGCATTCCCCAAGACAGCACAGGCACATCAACCTCAGGAAGAAATGAGGGCTCTGGGGACATATTTCTGCACTTAACCATGCCAGCCTGGCACTGCACAGTGTTCGTGCTCCTCCAATTAAGCAGTTCAGTTCTCAATCACCAGGAGCTGCTGCCAACTGCTGGCTGCTGATAGTCAGAGTGGCTGCTGCACAGAATGTCAGCAATTCAGCTCCTCTGCCCCTCCTGGCCTGGCTCTGCCATGCTCTTCCAGCCTCCTCGTGACAGCCAGGCCCTAACTTCCCACCACCTGGGAGATATCCAGAGCGAGACCCCTGGGAAGGGGCAGTGGGGCTACTGTGCAGTGATTTCTTAGTGTCGGCAGCTTCTGCCTGGGGCTGCGCCATTTTAGGGCTGCGAGCACCCCCTGTTCAGGTGGAAGGTAAGTTCTTGTTCCTGGGAGAGCACACAGCTTGAGTGGTGGAGAGAACACTGGTTCCACACGTATTCCCTGCTGGCCTGGGCAGGCGCTTTGCAGACGTGATCTCAAAGAATCTTCACATCACGCAGGAAGGTAACTACTGTGTCCGACTGCACTAACTAAGAAGCTGGAGAAAGCCAAGTCACCTGCAATTCATGAGTCTCTCAACCCTCTCTTCATTCCCATCACCACCATCTTGGATAGAAATGTATCATCATCCCTTAAGCCTTGCAAAACCCTGCATCTGTTTTTCAGCCTCTGGATTCTGTCCTCTAGACAGCCTTCCACTGTTCAGAGCGGCAGCCGTTGGCCACATGTGGCTATGGAGCACTTGACTAAACTCTGTTGTAAGTATAAATTACACATTCGATTTTGAAGACTTAATATAAGAAATGATATAAAATCACTCATTCATATTGCCCAATATGAATTACATGTTGAAATGGTTACAATGATTATATTTGGATATGCTAAGTCAAATAAAATATATTATTCAAATTAGTTTTTCCTGTTTCTTTTTTAGTGTGGCTAGTACAATAGTGAAAGTTACACCTGTGGTTTGCATTTATGGCTCAGAATACTGATGAACTGGATCGTGCAGTGTCTAGAGATGGACCAGAATGTTTGTTTGAAGTACAAACCGACCGTCTACCCCTCCTGTCCCCATGGCCAGTAGGACGAATTCCCCTCCCAGGTCCTAGTATGGCTGGCATGTCCCTCCACGTTCCTTCCATGTCTCTCGAGTCTCCCACTCCCTGCACTTAATGTCACGCTCCTGCCACCTCCACATGAGGGTCCGTCCCACCGTGGTGATTCTAGCAGCTCTGCTTGGTTTCTGCTCTTCCCTCTTCCAGAAATACCTTTCCTCCTAAGAGTCCCCTGGAAAACTCCTCCCTGTTCTCTGCAGACAGGACGATTCCTTCAGGACACCTTCCCTAACCCTTCTCCGCACCCCAGAGCCAGCACGAGGGCTGGGCAGGCAGGGCCCCTATGTATGAATTTAAGGCAGTGCTTCCACAAATCTGAGAATAGCGCCTCCTTAAATCTGGTGGCCCAGGGCCTCACCAGCCCCGCCCTAGTCCACCCACCCCACTCTGGGTAGTGCCCCTGTGTAAGTCTGTACCTGCGCTTCAGCAACGCTTTATGATCTCTGCATGTGCTTGTTTCGAGGGCAGGACTATGTTTTATTCATTAGTGAAACCCCAGCAGCCTGCTTTCCACCAAAACATTGATTGTGACCCTGCTGAAATAAAACTTTGTCCTGAGGAATCAATGTGTTGATTATCCGGCACTGTGCTATGTGCTGGGGATTCAAAGATGACCCAGTTCACACCCTGACAAAAATGAGCAAGTCTTATTCTGCGGCCCTGTTTTCCTACTCAGAGAGGTGCTGCCCAGCTTCTCGGCACTGGCTCCCTGCACAGCTGGCCACAGCACAGGCCCAGGATCCCCACCCCAGGGCTTCTGACTCAGCAGGAGGGGCGCAGCTGTCCCACCATCAAACTCAGAGAAATATTTCTCTGCTACACCCCTTCATCCACTTGTTTATTTGTTCCCTTGACTATTATTGAGTGCCTACTCTTTGTAAGTCCTTGTGCTAGGGGCTGTCAAGGAAACAAAGATAAATCAGGGAAGAATAATGTCTTCTCGATGCCTACAGTTTATGAAATGTCTCCATATGCACAATTTTGTTTGATCAGTGGATTAAAGATTATCTTCCTTTTAGAGATAAGGCTTAGTTGTTCAAAATCATACATAAGGAGGTAGTGGGGACTAGGACCAAGGCCACATAATAAACGGTGGGGACTATGATCAAGGTCACACAGTAAACAGTGAGGGCTAGAATCAAGGTCACACAGTAAGTAGTGGATACCAGGATCAAGGTCATGCAATAAGTACTGGAGACTAGGATCAAGGTCACACAGTAAAGAGTGGGGGCTTGAATCAAGGTCACACAATAAGTAGTGAGTACCAGGATCAAGGTCACACAGTAAGTTCAGACTAGGATGAAGGTCACATACTCCGTTGTATGAACTGGAATCAAGGTCACATAGTAAGTAGTGATGACTAGAATTGAGGTCACATAGAGAGCAAGTAGGGGAGGGACTAGGAACAAGGTCATACACTGAGTTTGTAGTAGGAACTGGAATCGAGGAGAAGTGGAATCAAGCCCAGGTGTTTTCCAACTTGGCACAGAGTTTGTCCTAAAAAGGTGATTTTGAGATTCATATGAATTTCATTCCTAGGAACTTGGACCCTGCAGAGAGAGGCGGAGAAGGAGAAAGGAAGGGGATCCTAGAAGCTGGTTTGTGTGGATGGGAAGAAGGGAGGGCCAGTCTCAGGTGTGGCTGCTGGCTAGCCTGAAGACTGTTGCTCAATCTTCATGTCACAGGGGCCCAAGGTAGGGTCCCCTGAACCTGTGTGCCTTCAGTGACCTCTGGAAATCTCTGAACTTCCTTCTCCTTCCTCTACCCCCACTTCCTTCCCTCCCTAGCCCTAAGGAACCTCTACTATCCCATCGAGCAAGGGATGTCCTGAAAGGGCCTGACTGCTCTGGGGCACAGCCCTTCACTGCCCTGTGGCCCCTTCTTCCCCAGGATGCCTGGTGGACCAGAGAACATGCCCCACCTCACTCCCTCTGCCTCTCCCCCAGGCTTGCTCATTAACCCAGAGCCAGGTTGGGGGAGGGAGGGAAGTAGCCAGCAGCAGTCCCCCATCCCCACCTCCAAGCCAGCCCTCCCAGGTCCCCTCCTTGGGCTGGGACTCCCAAGGCTCTGAGACTAGGTTGTCAGTCAAATAGACCTGACAGCTGACAGCTTTCTGGAACAGCCTGGTTAGCTCTCCTCTCTCTCTCCTCTTTTTTTTTTCCTCCTTTCCTTTCCCTTGTTGTTGTTGCAAGACTGAAAGCCTGACTGGAATTTCAAGCAAGGCTTTGGGATAAAAATGTATGCCAACACCAAGCCCTGCTCTCTCAGCTTGCTTCTCCGATTGGCAGCTGTCCGCTTCTTGGGGTCTGAGGACAGAACCCCTTCTGAGGGTTAGAGGAAGGGTCCAGGCTGGGCAGGCAGGTGAGCAGGGCGCCCGAGTAACCTTCTGTCTGGAAGCTGATCTTGTTTTTATTTGGAGCACAGAAGAGGTGGCTGTCCTCCAGGGAAGGGCCCATCACCTGCCCTCCAGGTTCTGAAGCCCCCCTGCTCTCCTGACCTCTGGGATGCCAGGAGGTTCCGGTGCTTGCTGCTAATCCATCCTGCTCCTGCTATCTGTCAGTTCCCCTATCAGTCTTTGCTTTAGGCAGATACATAGATAAATAGGTGGATAGATAAGAAGGAGGGACTCTAAACCGCTTAGATAAACTATCCTATTTACATCTCTGGGTCCAATCTATCAATCCATCCGTCTACTGTATTTGTGCTCTCTCTCAATCTGCCACTTCAGCCCCCATTAACCATTCATCTGTCTTCCTCCTGCCCTACACTTTCCCCTTCCACTCCCCATTTCCCAGCATCAAAATAAACCCGAAGCTGAGACACAATGAGGCATGTCCTTCCACTTCAGTTATCCCGGAAGGGTGGCCTTGGCGGCTGACCCTGGTGGCTTCCTATGGCTGTCCTCCTTAGGAAATATGCAAATGTCCTTTTGAACACTCAAGGGGACCAAGGGTCAGGTCTGCTGTTGGGCTGGTCCTAAATTCACAGTTTTGCAAACAGAGCAGCAGAAAGTCCCCTAATCTGGGCTCTTTTGGGGAAAGAATGGAGGTGGGGGATGATGGTGGGCTGGGTGAGGGGAGAAAGGAAGACATTGTACAATTTGGTACACAGAACAGTTTTATCACTTCTCGAGTGACTTGAACCAACTGGATGAAGTGAGAATGTGGGAGAAGAGAGAAAATAAGGTGGGAATTTTACATATTTTATAATTAGTACTGTTTGTTGACATTCAAGCAGTTAATTTCTTTAGATGCTCTGAACTTCAGATTTCACTGCTAACGGCTATTCTGGGGCTATTTTGAATGATTCGTTCCTAGTAAATGGTGTGAAAATGCAGGATAGTAATTGTATGTAAAAATATCAACAACAAAAAAAAGATAAGAAGAAAAGACAAAAGACATCCAGCCTCATCTAATCAAGACTCTCCTCTGCGTGCTAGGCACCAAAGGTGGGGGTGGAGGGAGGGAATGCGTCTCTCCCTTTTCTTGGGGCCCCCAAACATCCTGTTTTGTTCGGTCAGAAAAACAGAGCGGATCCTAAGCTGCCTATTGCCCTTACAAAGACCATCACGGTCCCCTTCCCACAGTTGGTCCCAGGATTGGGTCCCCAGCTGTGGGCCCTGAGACCTTCTCTGGTGCCCTCACATCCCTTTGTTGACCTCTGGATGGCTGTCAGCCCAGGAAGGTGGCTTTGCCATCTAGAAATCCTGAGAACACAGTAAGATGTGGCAGAACTGCGTTTAAAAGGAAAAAGTGCAAGTGCTGAGAGCAGCCTGATCCCCAACACAGGTCAGACATGTGGGTTCACCACCCCCCGAGGATGTCCCTTGCCACAAGAGGGCAGCACCATTCTGGACCCTGTGAAGCTTGAGTACCCAGAGGAAAGGGGACTCCGGGGATGGGGCTGTGGGGGACAGCTGCTGCATCCTGATTCCCAGCAGATCCCATGACGACACTCAGATCTGCCTGGATGCCTGCCTCCCTGTCCACCTGCTGGTGACAAATGGACAGAGCAGCCCAGAGACAGAGACATAGTAAGCACAGGGGAAGCGGGGTTCTGGGGTATACACACTTTTTCATCCTGCAGGGCTAGAAAGACTGGGAAAAAAAAACAAAAACCAACAACCCTAAAGCCCCATTGCAGCTCAGAAAAAATAAAGTACAGCTAATAACACTTACTCACCCACTATTTAATCGATATTGACCGGCTCAGTTTGGGGGCATGTGATAGTTATTTATAAGCGTACACTGGTGAATATCCGATGTCAATAAGCAATTATGGGCTCGAGAAAGAAGAAAAGGCACATTTCTCCAGCCAACCAGATAAGTATTCGAAAGGTACTATTTTTTTAAAAATGGGAGAACATTGCTCTCATATACATTATTTTAAAATGAAAATTTCTAAATAAACATTATTTTACAAAATAAAAGGAGAGAGGAGATCTACGCCCTACCTTCCCCGATTCTGACACGGGGAAAATCCCTTCACATTCCTGACTTTTACTGAGTTTATTTGCCAATGAAGAAATGGGAATGGTGCTGCCTTACATTTCCGAGAACCGCGTTTCTTGAGTCCCCTCCCAACTGTATGATCTGTAATTCTGAGGAATTCAAGGATTCGTTATTTAAGGGAAGACAAGTTTCCTCCTTACTTTAAAGATAATACCGGAAGTGAGAAAACCAAACAGTGAAGCAGAAACGTCACAACCTTCTTAGATCTCTACTTACTTGAGGCAAACAAGGAAACAAGACGTTTCAACCCATGGAGTCTGTTATGACAACAGAGCTCCTGAGAAGAATCGCAGTGGATAGACCAGCACAGTGCCAGGCACATCACAGGTGCACGATAAAAGTTTGTCTCAACAGATAAATGCATGAATGAGCCAAGATGCTCTGAGTCTGGCTGCCTTGCATGACCACTTGGTGCAAAGAACATCTCTAGTGAAGGAAGTCACAGAAAAAGAAATAGATTGCTTAGAGCGATGCTTTAGGAGTGGACCTGCATGAAGATGGTGGGAAAGGCCAGGCTATTGCATGGACCCGCTGGATCCCATCTCCTGGGGAATTTGATTCTCATGCCGCCAGCCTCCGTAGTTCTCAAATCAGCCTGTGGGAACTATGGCTCTAGATGGTGTCTCAAGGGCCCTTCCAGCCCAAGGACCCCATGACTCTGTGGAACTTCCACTGGGGAGAAGTGATCCGGGCAAGAAGAGCACGTTCATCCCACATTCACTGAGCATGCACTGAATGTCTTGTATTGGAAAGACAACGTTGGGTAAGGAAACATAGTCACGTCGCTATGGTCTCTCGTGAAGCAGAAACAACTTGACCTTCAGGGAAGACAAGTAGAAATCTATGCTGTTCCCCCACCCCCCATCATCATCCTATAGGATAAGCATTTTTTTTTTAAATTTTGGGTTTCAAAGAATAAAAATAATTTCTTAAGCTGTGTAAAGTTTTACACTTAACGAAGTGCTTTTATACATGGCATCCATGTGATATAACAAGGTATGTGTGGTTATTACCTCCATTCCATAGATGAGAAAACCAAAGCTGAGAAAAGTTTAATTGCTTCCCCAGCATTATTTAGCTTATATGCAGGAGGACCAGGAATCCAATCCAGGTTTTGAAATTCCAAATACAATGCTATTTTCACTATTCCCTGGAGAGACTTCCCCCGTGGAGTTTGGCTTGGATGTCTCTGTGAAATTGCTGATATTTTCTTCCATATTTTTTCTGTACAATAATATTAACTCCTGAAGTAAGGGAAGTGCCGTTTTCCTTAGTAAAACAAAACCCTCATCTACAGGAAGAAGGGCAGCTGAACTGATCAGCTTTGATTTTTCCTGCAAGATTCATCTTATGTTGGTGAAATTTTTCAAATTGTGTTCCTCAGAACACCAATCCTACAAAAAATATCCTAGGTGAAATTGCTTTGTCATCGAGGTTTGAGAGACACTTCACAACTCCTACCTCATCCTAGGGATGCACACCGCATGTAGGATATTACAGGGGGTAGTGGGTTCAACAGTGACCCCGCAAAAAGATATATTCATTCCCTAATCACTAAGCCTGTAAATATTACCTAACATGGCAAAAGGGCTTAAATTAAGAATCCTGAGAGGAGTTTATCCTGGATTATCCAGGTGGGCTCTGAACGTGATCACGTGTATCCTTATAAGAAGGAAGCCCAGGGAGGTTCAACACCCACACAGGCACACAGGAAGATGATGTGAACACGGAGTGGAATGACATCCTGGCATTGAAGACTGGGGAGACATGGACACAAGTCAATGGGAAAACCACCAGAAGCTGAAAAAGGCAAGATTCCCCCCTAGAGCTCAGAGCAGGAATACAGCCCACACCTTGACTCCAGCCCTGTGGCACTGACTTCAGACTTCCGGGCTCTAGGACAGTGAGGGAATGCCAGCTGCCATGACTGTGGCCATTTGTTACAGCAGCCACAGGAAACTGGTACAAAAAGCCTTGAGAAGTCTTGCTTGAATACCTTGTTAAGATATATGACCCAACAGTCCCCAAACTTGGTTGAACACAGCCCTCTTTCTCCACATCAGGCTTATTAATAACCAAAGAGAACTCACATAGCATGCAACCCACTTTGGAAAATGCTGCCCGAGGGAAATCTTTCGTTAATTACCAGGCCCACCACGGCCCTTCTGGGGACAGAGCTGCTCTTGCTTAATGCGCTGACCAAACAAAAGCCAGGACCCCGTCCTGCCAACTCTGTTGCATGGCAAAGACCAGTGGGAGTATTTAAATGACACTTTCCTGGAGTCTGGGGACAACAGAAAAGGAAATCCAAGGGAAGTATAAACATAAAACCAGATAGCCCTGCCGCCAAAGGACTTTCTGGGGTGGACCTGTTGTGGTATGTGGAAGGATACTGTCTTCCTTAGCTCTGAGCTACAGCCATGGGGCCAAAACCATCTAGAAACCCCAGCACCCTAGAACATATCGAAATGCCTCTAGGCTTCTCTCCAAAGAGCGAGGCCCCCTGTACAAGGGGTCTTGTCTGCTGTGGCTCTTCTGAAATGACCAAGACTTGGACAGTGGCCTATGAACCTTGGTGAAGTGACTGTGTTTGACTACGGTGGGGGACCTCTGGCATCAGTTCAGGAGGTAAACATGGTAGAAGGCCAGGAGCCCCCTTCCTGCTTTCACCTGGTTACAGGTGGCAGCCCCATCTGGATCACAGCTGAGACACAAGGACCAAGTCCGAAAAGGAGGCCTGAGGTCAGTGAAGGTGCCCTACCACCCAGGAGGGAGGCGCATCACCGCCCTTGTTTCACAGGAGCTGTGGAGAGATTAATGGAAAAGACGCCTTTTATTGCAGCCCCCGTCTCTAGCCTTCCTTCCCTAATACCTACTTCTTGTTAGGACTATTATTATCATTATTTCACACACCCTTTTCCCGTGAATGGTTGGCCATAAGTAGTACTTGTTTTGCTTTATTGCCGCCTGCGCTATGTAGGTCATTAAGACTTTACTGCTCAAGCAAGGAGCCTTAATTATGGTTTTTAAATAAGAAGGATCTAAGGCTTCCAGACATGTGCCAACTCCAGCTAGAAGGTACTTGGCCTTCCTGTGAAGAGCAAAGCACTTGGCATCCTGGCCACTGAGCAAGGGGTCACCAATGACATTGCCCCAGTGCCTGTATAAGTTAGCCAGGCTGTGGATTCTTAGAAAGAAAAATACAGAAAGAGGGCAAGAAAGAGAGAAAGATAACTGCAAGATGGAAAGAACATTTCGAGAAGAACCCCACAAAGGACAAGCGACGGACACACGAGAAAGTTGCCGGTTCGGCAGGCCAGGGTTCAGAGCAATTACTGAAAGCTGGGCGGCCCACGCTCACTGAGTTGATTCCTCTTGACAGGAAGGGAAAGGGGCCAGGGAGGGAAGCAGACTTATTGTCTCTACCAGACTGGTGAATATTATATGAGTGCTCCTTTATGATGGGGAGAATGGCAACCTGAACTCCATTGATATTCATAATGTACCAAAGCCAGCCGCCTGTAATAGACACTAAAAGCATTCACAAAAGCCTTAGCAGGGGGCCTGGAGAGGGGAGTGTGTCTCTTCTTGGGATCTGAATGGAGTTCTTTTGTCCAAGTCCCAGGCCATTTCCGTGAGAAGCTGCAGAACTGCTTTACTAATAGGCTGAACAGGTGAACCAGAGGGCAACATCTTTGAGGAAGGCTCTGTAATTTTCATTCAATGATGGGAGAGGAAGGCACCTCCTCCTGCCAGGGCAAAGGATGGCAAACACTCCCCAGGCAGACTCAAGAAGGAAGAAGGCCAATGCATTCTGGGGGCTGGCGGGTGGTCGGAGAAGAAGAAATGTTACTCTGAGGGCTGAGCACTGGGCAGCTCTGTGGATCCTCCTCTGAACTATGACAGCTGGAAACAGGTGAACTGTGCAGATTAAAGAACTCACGCCTGCCTCTGGAAGCATGAAAACAATATTCGCTAACCTTTACAGGAGGCATTTATTCCCTTCCCACCATTGTCTCTGTCTTTCCAAAGCCCTGGGCAGAGCCAGCATCCTAAATACCAATGTGTCAATTAACAATGTAAGGATTCAAGCCCAACTGTGCCAATGTCCACTGCTCTGCAGTGGGACAACAATCAAGGGGAAACAATTGAAATCTAATGGACCCCCTTGGGGATCACCTGCCTCTACACATTGTTCCCTGCCATCATCACTGACCCAAAATAGGACCATCTGACAGGGAATGGGCCATGCAATCTACAGGCAGAGCCGGCGCCATATGGAACAAGCATTCCAATTGCCCATTGCAATACATAAAAACAATTCAAAATTCTAGCTCTATTTCCCTGGCAATCAAGTTTAACTATCACTGGGCTCACTATAATCGGATTCTGCTGCTGTATTTATTAAATATAAGTTGCTAAACATATGGCTCAAGGGATGGGTAATAGGACGTGGAGTCAGGCTTACCAGGAGTATAATTTTTCAAGTATTTGAGGCCAGCAGTGTCAACCAGCCTGTGGCTGCCCAGAGCTCACTAAGAATGGGTCTTCTCTGTCATGGCAGTGAGTTCTCTTAATGGTATGTGTGGTTGGGTAGAAGTTACGACTAAAGACGTGGAGATTATGGGTTCAATGCTGGTGCCAGATGGCTCCGTCTCCTCTTCATCCGGCCAACATTTTAGAAAACACCTATTATGTACCATGCCTGGTGCTAGCCCTTGATGAGCCCAAGCTGAGTAAATCACGGCCAATGTACCCATCTAGAAGCCATTCATTCTAATGCGGGAGAAGGGCAGGAAAATATAAATTTAACCAGAGTATGGTTTGTGCTGTGGCATAAGTGGGCACAGATTGAGGCGTGTGGGAGGTGAGGAGCAGGAACAACTAAAATATAATGTTTCCTCCATTTGCGCAGAGCTTTACAGTTTATAATTTCTAAGCCTGACACAAAACTTAGAAGCAGAGCTATTTTTCCTTCACAAGGGAAGGAGATGAAGTTTGATATTCCAAGCGGCCAAGGTTACTCAGCCGATGAACAGCCGTCACAGGAAGACACACTGCTCACCCTGAGTCTCGCGGGCCCATCCACAAATATGACTTGGCTGACCACACACCAAGAGCCCATGGGCAGTTCAGGAAACCCCTCTCAAGACGCAAAGCACAATGACTAATTACTGGCAGCAGCATCTTCACAGATGAAGGGGATCTATGTATTAATGATGTGGATTGCGGTTCTCATTTACGGTTCACCACGCAGAGCCCAGAATCACGAGAAAGGCGTTGGAAGTATAACGGTAAAGAGTGGCAGATAAATGTACCTGCGTATCCCTCTGCAAAATGCCACACTTAGGATAAGAAAAACGTTTTTTAAAGGCTGTATACAGTCATCAAAATAATAATAAATGGGGAAATGGACATGAAATTTTAGCGCTGGAGAGTAAATGAACAAGTGGTGATAAACTTAGCATGTCAGTGATGGCCCAAATCCAAGGCTGCAATGAGGAAAGTCCAGAATTATGAAATCTCAGGGGGCTGGGAAAATGAAAAACAAAATCCTAAAAGCTTCCCATGGAGAAGAAATACATTGAAAAAATTTTGAACTGGGATAAAAATCAGCTGAGACTTTTTCAATAGCCACGTAGGAACCTAGAAGACAATGGATAGAGGACACCAGGTTTGGAGAGAAAACTATTTCTATGCTCAGTCTATTGGAGAGACTAGAATAAAGATGCTTTTCAGATATAGAAGTTATCTAAAATTTATCTCCAAGTCACATACCCTTTTCGGAAAGCTGCTGGAAGACCCAGAAGTAACTGAAGAAGGAGGGGGGGGGCGGCTGGGGGCAGATCCAGCTGGCAACCGGCAGGCAGCAAGACAGAGGGAGGCAGGCTGCTCAGCAAAGGAGTGACTCCGAGAGCTTACCCCATTGTGCTCCAACACCTCTGGGAAGGGATCTGGTTTGTGGATGAATTAAACATAATTGCATATATAACTAAGTGAAAAGAAAATGTAGTTCAAGAAAATCATGGCTCCCCATATGACTTGGCAGTGGGAAGGTGTACCCTCACGGTGGCATCCAGTGAAAATGGGAGTGTGAGGCGAAGTAGTGTGCATGCGATTGTGTGAGCATTTGTGTGCACATGTGTTTGAACACCTCAGAGAGCCAAATCTTGCTTTTTTTTTTTTAAGTAGGAAATCAACAGATTATGCCTAAAATTCAAAAAACAAAAACAAAAAACCAAACCCAGTAGTGTAAGCACGTTATTTAAAATTATTGAGGAAACAACCAAAGGAAGGATTCAATAATCAAAAGTGGTTGAGGAGTAAGAACCTGGGGCTGGGTGGAGGACGGAGGGTTTTATTGCAAACCTCATAAAACCACTTGAACTTTTTTAACTAGGCCCTTTCTGTCAAAATTAAAATGTTTTCTTAAGAAAGAACTGCAATTTGTTGCTGAAGGCAGAATCTGGTGGACAGCAGAGGGTCCTTTCGGACTGGACTACACAGCTCCATTAGGCGTGCAGCTGTTCCCAAGAAGCGTACTCAGCCTGCCCGGGCTGCAGTTCAGCCCTCAGCGGCCTGGAGCTTGTTGGGCCTGGGTGATCTCATCCCTGCCAGGCACAAATGCCAAGAAATCCACTCTAATGGATCCTAGGGGATGCAACAGGAAAGAGTGGGCTAAGCAGGATTTCATTGTGTGGGAATCAGATTGAGCCCAGTCTGCTCTCCCAAAGGATGAAGTGCTCTTCTCACTCTAACTGGGATTTTTTTTTCCTTCTGTTTCCCAGCAACTGTGATGTTTAAGGAGGGAGGGTAGAGGTTTTGGATGAAATAAGGAAGAGGTATCTTTTCTCATTGGTCTGAACCCAACGATGTTGGATAACTCTGTCCTTAACCTTATTAATCAGTGAGTCAGGCAGCAAAAATTGAATTTCTATAATGGAAGCAAACTCTATGGATAGATATAAAAGCAGCCAATGAGGTTTACATACTAATAGAAGGGACGGGAAATGCACACGGGCCAGGCACATACCTGCAAGCATATAACCACTGTGGTGTGGGTTAAGACTTAGGAATCAGCTAAGACATCAGGCTAGCTTCAGTCCTGATAGACAGCATCTCCCCCATGTAAGCCCAGTTTAGCCATAACTATGATTAAAACCAAAACGAAGCTCTGCTGTAGTCATCTGTCTCATTCTCTGGTGGTTTATCACCATCCAAAGGAGAAAACAATGTTGGCGATGATTATGGAGATTTCTCCCATCAAAGCCATAGCTCTTTTGTCTCCACTGCAGTATCTCATTTCTTCCTTTCTGCCTCCTCTAGTCTAACCACACAAGCACCAGCCTAAGTAAATGTTTACAGGAACCACTTTTTCAGCTTCAAGTTTGCAAATGAAAGGACCACCATTTAAATAAGCCTCCTGGCCTCTGATCCCCATGGGAAGAGGAACAACTTCTATGATTGGTTGGTTTGGGAGAAAAACTTGAGTTGTGAGGTCCAGCCCCTTCTCTCCTCTCTTTTTGGGGTGGCAGTCTGCTCGTTGGGAAGAGTGCTCATTCTCTGTTTGTCCAAGGGGTAAATTGTAGATGCAGGCAACTGGGGAGGCTGGCGTCTTCCAGCGAGGCCCAGGCGAGCATTTAATTCTGAGGGGCATTAGCAAGCCACTTACCCAGAGGTGAAGGCCACACCCTCCCATTTTTACCTTTTTGTTTTCCAGCAATAAAGTTGCCATTTTGGTCTCCAACTACCTATTGTCCCCGTCATACCTCAACAGTATTGCATGTCTCCCGCTAGGCTGCCTGCTGTTAGTTTCTTTAAAAATAAATAAATAGATAAATAAATAGATAAATATCTTTATATATTATATGTCTTTAAGTATATAAAAGACAGACATACCTTTTTTTAATGATTTTTATTTATTTATTTATTTATTTATTTTTAGAGAGGGGAAGGGAAAGAGAAAGAGAGGGATAGAAACCTCAATGTGCGGTTGCCTCTCTCATGCCCTCTACTGGGGACCTGGCCCACAACCCAGGCATGTGCCCTGATGGCTAACTGAACCAGCAACCCTTTGATTCACAGGCCAGCACTCAGTCCACTGAGCCACACCAGCCAGGGCTGCTGTTAGCTTCTAGAACATACCAAGCTATTTCACCCTCTGAACCTTTGCTGTCACTGGTTAGTGTTCCCTGCCCACAACTCTTTATGATGGGTTCCTCACATTTCAGTTCCTTCAGGGAGGCCTTCCCAGACTACTGAGTAGGCCCATCTCCGCGCACTTTTCTTGATCTTACTCCCTGTGCACTGTCCTGATGGCTCCAATCACAGCGTATACATCATCTTATACATTTTTTATTTATTATATTATATCTTGAAAACTCCATGGGGCAAGGGCTTTATTTTGTTCTTTATTGTGTCTCCAACATTACCCATAATGCTATACACATAGCAGGTCCTTAACACGTGCTTGTTGAATCAATTAATGAAGTTAATGCTTTCTAATCTCACCATTTGCAACAGCACAGATGGACCTACAGAGCATTGTGATGAGTGAAGTAAGTCAGTCAGAGAAAGACAAACACCATGTGATTTCACTTATATGTGGACTCCCAAGAAGAAAATAAATGAACAAACAAAATAGAAACAGACTTGTAGATATGAGAACAGACTGATGGTTGCCAGAGGGGAGGGGGCTTAGGGGACTGGGTGAAAAGGTGCAGGGATTGAGAAGCACAAATTGGTAGTTACAGAACAGTCATGGGGATGTAAAGTACAGCATAGGGAATATAGTCAATATTATTGTGATAACTCTATACGGTGTCAGATGCGTACTGGAAATATCGGGGCGATCACTTTGTAAAGTGTGTATGATCGTGTAACCACTATCCTGCACACCTGAAACTAACACAAACTAATACTGAACATAAACTGTCATTGAAACATTTAAAAAGTTAGTGTTTTCTACATGTTTGGCTGTAAAAGCATCAAAGAGCTCTGTCGGTGATATCGGTAAGTAGGTCAACAAACGTTACTCCTTCAGGGGATCCCATTTTCTCCGTGTGGTGAGCTCACCAGTTGGCCTCTGGCCAACAGTGCACTGATGGCACTGGGCTTCCAGTCCAGCATCTGTACCAGGCACTCACCTGGGACCTGGGCTTCTCTACCTCCTCTCCTCAACCTGCGACACGAGTCCTCCTGCAGGCTGCACTTAGCCTCTCCACGATCCAGCCCGAATTTCAGTTATTACCTGCATGTCACTCCATGCAAACCTATCTTTTGGATTTCCCCCATGTTATTCCCTCCTGAGTCCACTTCACAGTCAGTCGTCCTTGTGTGCCACCGTCTCTCTGTTCAAAGGCGACCATGCTGTTGCCTCTCAGCTCCTCCTCTAACCTGGAGGCCATTTTCTTACTCGGGCTTTCTCCAGCATGGGGTCATAGCACTTTGCATTTAAAAATTAATATCTGTTTACTTTTAAAGGTTTTAAAAAGTCATGAAGCTACTACATCGATATTTCAACATAAATAATCCTCATCTGCAGTCTAAGTGGATTTGTAACTATAGTTCTAGGAAGTTTCTATGCTCTGCAGTTGGAAGGCATGCATGAGGTCAAAGGGCTCCATCAAGAGCCAGAAGTTTCTGTTACCATCTGTCTTAGATGTGCTGCCAGGATCAGGACAAGGGAGAAAGCAATGCTTTTCTAGAACCAATGTGAGACCTAACATTTGTAGAGATTTTTACCCATCATGACTCATTGTCTTAAAGCCTTCTGCCCATGAATCATATATATAATTACACATTCATAGGATTACACATATGAATATATATGGAACCTATTTAAGGTAGAGCTGTGAATGGCCTTTGAAAATAGAAAGTTATATATCCAATTACATGTGGTGTTCTGAATTAGAATATACTTCACTTGGGGTGGTTTTCTTTCCTCTGTAAGAGGGGTGGTCTCAGGACAGACTGCCTTCACAATGCAGTTATCTAGATTTCAGATAACTCTTATTCTTCTTACCCTGAGCTTCCTGGGACCTGGGGACCCAAGACTTAAATGGTGCTAGACTGAAATATTCTAATTTAACACACAAACAGGCCCACACGGGATGTTCGAGTGATGCCTGGGCAGCCTAAGAACATCCTGACTACAGGCTGCATTCCTGCTCTCTATTTGATGAAAATATGTAGCAAGATAAATATATTCAATTATCTTTTCCTATCTTCCCTCAATTTTTATTTCTTCATCTTAATAGTTTGTGAACTGAGCATATTTCTATTACATCCATATTATGTCTAATATTGCAGAAAGGCAAAAGCGATATTTATATTTTTTATGTATTATTATATATGTGTGTATATATATATACATATATATTGAAAGATAATCCTATAATAAATGCCTTGGTCCAATAAAATGTCCCTATCATGACAGTGTGACCTGACAGAAATAAAGTCAGTCTCCCACGTATTAAGACTCATTAAGTCCCCTGGCTATAAATGATGCTGGAAAATTTTCTGTGGGGAGAAATCCAAGCTTTTGGAAAACAAATCTTGGAAGAAGACAGTATGTCTGATGATATGCCAGCCTCGGGCAACCTGCATCACTGATGATGATCTGGAAGGCAGGAACTTGAAGGACTTCTCAAGGGAAAATATTTATATCTGTATTTGTATTTATATTTGTATCAGAGAAAATGGATGTAATTGCAGGGGAAGTAGTCCTCAAGTTCCATCAGGGGACTTCTCACTCTTTCTAGGTCAGCCTCCCCTGTGGGGGAGCAGACACAGGAATATCAAAGACAATAGAGCTCAGGAATAGACTCAGGAATTTAAAAGGCAAATGAAATTGGTCCCTCTAATTAAAAAGAAGTTGGGTTGCTGCAAATACACAGCTAGAGACACAATCAGGACCTGGGATTCTGTACTTCCTCCTCCACTCCGCTCTGTGCAATTCCCAAGGAGCGAGATTCTAAGTCCCCCTGGTGCCTACACTGAAACCAGCATGAACCACTCACTGGAGGCCTTCTTGACACCGTCCCAGACTTTCACGGACATCCCCTGAAAAAGAGGACCTTCGAAGAAATACCCCCAGAGAGAGAGAGGCTGTCTCAGACCTCGGCTCAGTGAATCTCCTTGACCTTGGTCCATTTGTCCCACCTTCTCTCCACTATGACATGGGGGTTAGTGAGGGCAGAAGCAGGCAGAGAGGCTGTTGGGTTGACCCTGAGCCCACATCCTGCCTCGAAACTCCAAACAGGGTGAATAAGTCAAAAATAAGTGGGAGGAAGGAAAAGAAGTCCCTGGGTCTCTGGTGGCTGAGGAAGGCCCCTCAGAGGGGCTGCTGTGGTAGGGAGGCTCCAAAGTGCCGTGCCCTTCAGGTGGAATTCGGAGTTCATAACAAAGGAAGGAGGCAATTTTAATCAAGGCATGGGGATAAGATGAAAATTAGATTACCATAATTGGTGAGAAATGTTCCAGAAGAGCTTGTTCTTTCTGATTACGTTCATCATCAATAAATTAAAAGTTGATGGCATAAAGTTTATGTAAAAATAGCAATAAATATATGATAATTTTCATCGAAGGCAAAATTCCTAGGATGGAAGTAGATTTCCCTTGCAACGTTCCTGGCACTTGAAAGGTCTACTAAATATATGTTGAATTGATGAATTACTAAACAAATAAGCTGTAAGCTCTATTTTAACCTCGTGGTCTTATATTACACATTTTACGCTAGTGGCTGCGTCCTTAACTGTAAGCCAAAGTGACAGATGAAAAGAGGTATTGGTAAATACCACTGGGGAGGGGTTTGTGGGTGGGTTTGTTTTGCTTATGTTCATGTGTTTGCTGTAACAAGGAAGATGCTAACAGCAGGTGGCATAGATGTTTGTATTGTTATGCTAGGCAATCAGGAGAGACAAGGAAAACCCCCATCTCAGAAGCCCTCTCTTCTCTTTTTGGAATTTTCCTTGACTTTTATAGCATTTTCCCAGATTAAGTACTTTGAAACAGTGGAACCCATTTTATGTTTATATCTCTTGACTTGTAAGTCACAGGAGAACTGATTAACTCAACACTCAACTTTTCTTAAAGAGTTTCAGGAGATATTTATTCTCCAGGATCAGGAGATGAGTTTGTAGGTCCAGCGGCTTTTCGGGGCCACATCCTCACTGACGATGATGGACTTCGCTTTTGGCCAAGACGAGAACAGAAGGGGCTGACATAGGCCTTCTATTTTTTACTCTAATGAGTGCTATATTCATTTGCTTTAGAGAGCTGTCCTCAAGAAGGCTGGTGACAAGATGAAGGTTCACTGGTTTCCTTTTTCTCTGACAGGTTCAAAAGTGCTGTGCGGGCGACAAATTAGACTTGGCTTGCCATTAATTGGTAGGAAGAAACTTTC
Organism: Anoura caudifer; assembly: GCA_004027475.1. Taxonomy (NCBI): domain Eukaryota; kingdom Metazoa; phylum Chordata; class Mammalia; order Chiroptera; family Phyllostomidae; genus Anoura; species Anoura caudifer. Next base: position 53,811 of record PVKU01001216.1, on the reverse strand, counting down.
TCTCCCGCTGTTCAGAATGTCCCTGGATCCTTTAGCACGCACATTGAAGTTTTGTGAAATTATCATTATTATATCTATCATTGCTGCTGCTAATGCTCTAGGCACTATCTGTAAGAAAAATGATAAAGGGGTGATATCCATTACTAGCCCTTCTGAATAATTGTCGTAAAGTAGCTAGAAACTCGAGATAACTCTTGGTGGGGTGAGGAGCAAAGCAACTGATATAAATTCTCTGCGATGGGTTTGGGTGAAGAACTTATTCTGTGATGGTCTTTAAAGACTTACAGAGAATAATAAAGAATGATGCCGAAATGATAATGATTATGATGAGTTACCATTTATCCAGCTCCAACAATGTGCAGACGGCTGTTTCACCTTTATTTGGTCTTTGAACCTACAGAGCAACCCTAAGAGGTCATTATTCCTTGAGCCCTTGAGAAATAAGGCATCGGCCCAGCTTCACACAGCTGGTAAACGGTAGCAACATTATTCAACCTCAGGGTATAATTGCAAAAACTACAACAAAGCAAACCACAAAGATAAGGGTGTGGATCCTTCCTTCCTAGGACATTCCAGCAAACAGAGCCAACCACTGACACCTGGTGAAACCAGACAGGATCTAAACCCAAGAATAACTGCAGGAAGAACAGAAGAGGAGACTCTGTGTGTCTTTTTAAAGCCTGGCAGTCTTTTCCATGAACAGAGAAGGTTTGTTTTTGATAGACCAGCCCTAGGTATGTGGTGGGACAACAACCTGAGAGTGCAGAAGCAGCACCTGTGCAATCACGGAATACTGTGATGCCTTCGTGATGTGACAACTTGGCTAAGCTAAACTACATTCCCCACAATTCCCTTCGGTATGTTTCTGATTAGGGTGGGCTGCAAAGAAGCATCTTTCTGGAAAGCTGGAGCCTCAAAGGGAGCCAGCTGCCCTTCTGTGATATACACTCACCTTCCCCCAGATATGCATACAAGCACTAGTTTCGATGCTACATGAAGGGATTTTTCAGATGCAATTAAAGTCCCAAATTAGTTGGTGTTGAGTTAATCAAAAGAGAAATTATCCTGGAAGGGCCTGATTTAATTAGATGGAAACCTTTTAAAGAGGGACTAAGCCCTGCTTGAATAGCACAGGTTCTGTGCAATAGGGGAGAAAGGATACTGTGAAAAGTCCCTGCGTTCTGAGACCTCTGCACTCACCTCTGGTAGCAGAGCTGCTGACTCACCTCACCAGCACGAGCAGCAGCTGGGGCTGCAATTTCTCTCCCTTCCTGCCTGCCTGCCTGCCTGCCTGCCCTGGGGACTTCAGAAGCTGGCTCCTACAACTGCAAAAATCTATTCATAATATACATTACAAATATACATAACATGCATGCAGACACATACACATATATATCTCCTACTGGTTCTCCTGCTCTGTTACACTGTGACTGACAGTAGAGCCAGAGCCCATCTGGACATCAGCCCCGCCCACCAGCTCAACAGGCTTCCAGATAAGGACCTGTCCTTCCAGGAGAGGTGTGCACACTGAGTGGTAGTGCATTCTAGGTAGAGGAATGGGCATGAAAAATTTAATATTCAGCCATGTCCAACAGTGAGGGAGAGGGTGTTCTTTTACTGGCACAACACGCTGCATCCGTCGGCTGCCATAACAAGCCACAGAAATTTGCTTTCTCACTGCCTGGAAGCTGGCAGATCAAGCTACCAGCAAGGGATGGTTTCTTGATGAGACCTCTCAGTGGCTCGAAGACAGCTGCTTTTTCACTGTGTCCTCAGATGGCCTTTGTTCCGAGCATGTGCAGACACAGAGAGCTCTCTGGAATCTCTTCCTCTTCTGATAAGGACACAGATCCTGTTGGATTAGGGCCTCACTCAGATAACCTCATTCGACCTTCATTATCGCCCTCAAGTCTCCATCTCCAATTACAGTCACACTAGGGGTGGAGGCTTCAACCTGTGCATGCTGGGAGGAAACAATCCCGTCCATTATATATACTAGTGGACGAAAACAGGAAAAACATTTCCAGAATTAGCGAAGTTGAAGGCTGGCCATTCCTACCAAGGATTAGGTAGTTATGGGTAGAAAGAAGAATTCTTCTACTGTTCAGGCCATCACTGAACAGTAAAATAATGTTTAACCTAACATCCCTGCTATCCTCTGGTTCCCACCAACCATTTCGAAGGTCTTTGTCTACCAGATTATATCTCAACACAGGCTCCTGCACACTTTAAAAGAAATCTAGTTCATGGTTTGCTCATAGATTTGACTAAAGAATCACAAGAAAAGTATTGCATAAAGGAGGCTTTGAATTGCACATCCTGGAGCAGAATACTTCAAGTGTTCTCACCAGACAGAACTCACCTATGTTCCTACTGTGGACCTCAGACAGAATTCCCACATCCACCCCCAGCCTTTTGTTCCTCGACTGTCCCAAGTAATTCTGCCTCTCACCTGAATACTTCATTAGGCTGTTACTATTTAATACAACATGAATTTGAAGTCTCAACCCACCAACCCAAGTGATTTCTCAAACAACACACACTGATCTCCCTCAGAGAAGTTGTAATAAAACATTCCTTTCTCCATCTTGCTCCAGGAGAAACAGAAATGTTCAAGGAGGCTGATGCCTGGACAAGACAGGTCTACCTGGTGCAAAGGATGCCCCAGGTGGACAACTGGCCCACCAGTTTGCTTGTCATTGACAGCGGGTGGGCTAATTCATGCAGGAACAAGGGGGAAGGAGAGGGTAGGCTTTCAGAGACCACGCCCCCAAGAAGCAGACATTATTTCTCAGAGCCTGGACTCAATTCTTCCAGAAAGAAGAAAAGCTGCCAACCTGGTGTTATGCTAGTCATCAGCTCTTAGTCACTGAAGAGGAGCAGGCATCGTCTCACGAGCCTGTTGGGAAAGCTGGGCTCACAGAATATAGTGCCGAACCCCCGGAAGGACTTCTCTGTGCCACTCATAAAAATGGCTAATTTAACACAGCATCAAATTAATAATGGAACATAACTCTGCCACAGCACCGAAGGCCTCACCCGCGTCGGCGGCACCATTGTGGCGTGCCTTCCCTAGGCCCTCCCCTTCATCTCATTACACAAGTGCCTCTTTCCGGAACTCACTGAGAATGGCTCCCTGCGGAACTCTTACACTTCGGCGCCTGAAAAACGTCTCAGCAATTCAGTGTGCAGGGGCAACGTGGTTTAACAGGGAGATTTTGGGGATATGTGTGGGAATGTGCTTTGCTAATGGTTAAGAAAACACATCAATGCAAATTCTTCTTTTATGACGTCAGATGCTGAGGGTACTAGTGCCCACGTACGATTAACAGCAAGTCACTAACTTTACCTGTCAAGAACTCAGTTTCCTTATTTGGAAAGCTGTAGTATTTAGCTAAATGCCCCCGAAGATCCATTCTGGATCAATAATGACCATCAGCATGGTGATGACTTGATATTTATTGCATGCACAATTCATACCCAGGCACTCTTCTCATTCTTTTGCATGTACTATCTCATTTATTCCTCCAAACAATCCCATGGATGTATTATTACCATCATGCATATTTAAAAATAAAGAAGTCATGCAGCTAAGAAATAGAGCTAGGATTTCCATCCAAGCAATTGCTTCTGGTGCCTGCGCTCAGCCACTAAGCTATACTGCCCTCTGAATATATTTTAATGATGTGCTCTCTAAAAACAAAAACAAACAGACAAAAAAATTTGAGTCTGCCAACACATCAGTAAACACAGCCAGTATTAAACTGTGGGCTTTTGAATGATGCTGGCAGATTTATCATAATCCATTTACGTTCTTGTCCAGGCTTCTTACGCCTGTCACGGAACAGTTGGGCCAGGTTAGCAGCACAAACCCAGGTAGTGAAACAGGCCAAGCTAACTGGCCAACCCAGGATTGATGCCTTGACCTTGGGCACTTGATCATTTGGAAATATTTGACTTCCTGAGATTTTGCCAGACACTTTCCAGGCTGTGCCTCAAGGACCAGGCTTTCAAGTCACCAGCACTGCTTGTGTGGACTTCCAGGGTAGGGGTGTATGGCTTGTTGTCACAGCTTCACCTTGGAAACCTTGGAAGGGGCAAAACAAAATTCAAAAGCATCAGCCTTTCAAACAGTACTTAGAGATGGCTCAGAGCATCAGTTTCAGGTTAATCCTTATTTCTGCTTCAGCCAAGCACATTTTATATACTTCAGATAGCCTTACCCTCTTATCTACTACCCCCAAGCCTGCTTACCCTTCCAGGAGAGGCATCCGCATTGGTCTATCACTCGTTGAACTCATGTAGTGTCATCAGGTTAGCATCAGAGTTTAGTACCTGATTATGAGCTTTCTCTGCTGCTTTTTGACTGTTTTGTGTGCAGATGAGTCTCATTTGCACCAACAGGTTCCTTGGAGAAACTGAGGCATAGTTCTCTAGTTCTGCCATAGCCCCTGGGTCAGCAAGGTACTGAGCATGTGGTTCTCTTCCTGCCAGCAAAATATTTGCTGAACTGGATTGAAAGGAAAAATTGCACACAGGGACCATCTTGTGAAAAGTCTTTAGAATCAAGAAGTCTTTGTGGAAATGAGAACCCTTGACCACAAAAGATTGCGTGGCGCTCCTGTGCACCTAGCCCACACTTGCCATGGCCAACAATGACATTTCTTCAGCTTGTGAACATCGACCAAGGCTTTTAAAAAACAAGTGCCATGTTAGTAGGACCATGTTCCTGTAAGCCATCGCTAGCTCAATTCCAATCAGGCTGGTAGGAAACCAAGCAAAAAGTCACATTCCCCTGTGAACCCCCTCAGGAATGACGAAGGTCAAGTGTCCAGGACAGTGAGTCAGTCCTGGACAACAACACAGAAGTTGAGGAGGGCAGGGAAGTGAAAATTTCTCCACCACTCAAAAGTAAGGGAGCCAATGGAAAATGTTGTGCTATGAGGCCAAACTTTGGGAATGCCTCTTGAGGACATTTCTGGGATGACATGCGCCTAGGTACATTCAAGACATTGCACTTCCTCAGGTAGGAGACACACACAAGGACACCTTGTTGGTTTACAGTTAAAGGAGCCTGGGCTCTCCTTCCTTCACCTGGGTCCGATCAGGCATACTAGGGCCCAATGGCACAGTGATGTCTTCTTACTTTGAAGAAACTACTTTTCAATTACCCATCTCTTTCCACAGAGGACTTACTGTGTTGAGGGGACCTCTGAGCATAAGTCCTTCAGGAAGTTTCCTCTGGTGGATGCTGGAACATCTTATCTGCCCAGCCGAGTACATGTACATGCTGTCTCTCAGAAGTGTGCGCATGCTCGGTTCGCCGTGGGCAGGGGAAAGAGCAATTGATTGCTTCTGTCAGAGGATGTGTGAGGGTGACTGTGAACCAAATGCAGGCAGTTCTGAGCCAAATGTCCATCACTGTCCAAGACATCTGCAACTCCATTTATATTTGGCCGCGATGGGAAGGGGTTGGCTCTCTCTGTCCTGTCTTCCTTTACTACCCTGACCCTCAGCCCCGGAGGAAGGTGCTACCCTGGATGTCCTTCCTAAGCACAGTGTGTTGTTTTTCTTTGTAGGTTTTATGCATTGGCAGGCAAAAGCCTGTGTAAGGAAATGATCATTTAGGAACAAAAGAGCTCTTTTGTATGTGACATTCAGGACATCAGGCAGAATGGTCTTTCCAGATAACGTTGGCTGGCAGTGGGAAGACTGGTGTCTATGGATCATAAAGTGATGTGTCCGTACATATTTCCTGATGACAGACACTTACTCTGTGTGCCAATCCCATGTATGTTAATGTCAGGACTTCCTTCTTCCAGGGTGTTCAGGTCTTTCTGCTGAAAACTTCACCCACGGCCAGGCCTTTGGTAGAGTGAGGAAGAAAGAGTGCACTAAACTCAACACCTTCTCAAATAATTTTATTTTTACTTGGCTATTTTTAAATGCTTATATCTTTCTGTAAAGCAAGATGAGAAGGTAGCACAAAAGGAATTAAACAGCAGCTACTGTTTTTTACTGGATTCGGAACTTGACTGGGTATTTCATCTAACCCTACCGCACATGTATAACAAACTTTTTGGAATACAAAATAGAGCCAAGAGAGTCCCAAGACCCCTATGGTGGCAGAAGTATCACAGAATAAGCGAGCACAAATACTGGCCAAGTCCTAGAAGAGGGGTGTCTAGTCAGTGTGGATGGAGACCTCTGACCCTTTCTGCTGGCCTCGTCATATCCCCCAAACTGTGTTTCCTCCTAGGGCATTGCCATGGTCTTTCATGTCACAAGAAATATACACATGAGTCATCTTTTTAAGGCCAAACTGGAATCACTTCCAAGGGATTTAGAAAAAGAAATACTCTGGTTTTTGATAGGTGGGAGCATGGATCAAAGGAAGAAGGGGTGTTTTTTTTTCTATCTGTTATTGTCTTTTTTCCTAACGGGGGGAAAAGCTACAGAAAGATGCAAGGAAATGTGAGCCTGTCTGACCAACCCTTTCCAACCAAGATAATGGGCAGCTATAAATCTTGTTTGAGCAATGGGTAAAAGAAGTCCAATCCCTTTCACTGATTTGCATAAGCAGTATATCACTATGATCAGGGACTTAAAAATGCTCGTTTCCGTTTATATGCTTTATAACTTTAGGTTAGGTGGTTTTTAAATAAAATGTAGGGCAACAAGAGGAAATGGGAAATGTATGTTTCCATTCTTAAGTGAAATCAGTGGGAATCTTAAATAATATTTATTCAAAATATGTCACATTAGGGGGGGAAAGTGTATCTTTGGAGCTTCTCTGTGATGCTGTCCTCAGGGCCCATAACTCAGAGCTGCCTCGGTCTAAAAATACTTCATATTCTGATGCCAAGAGTATTCAGTCTGAGGGGGAGGATTCTGAAGAAAGACATCAGAGCTGCTTTCAATTATAGGGACTGTTACTACACCAGGAATGGCAATCCTATGTTCTCTATTTCTAATGATAAAATGAAAAAACCGAAGAAGAAAAGTTCTAGTTAGACACAAGGAAGAGTCGGCCAACAGCGAGGCTTGTTAAAAATGACAGAGAATGAGGGGTGTTTTCTCGTCTTCCTTTCAGAATGTTTTTTTAGATTAGAAGGCACTGACAGATTAGAAGGTGCACAGGTGAGGGCTACCTCTGTGTAATGGTCAAGCCAGGTCTTCTACCACACAGTGTCTGAGTGACCAAAATAAAAATGTATGCGTGTTCACAAACTTTGGTGTCAGGAAAAATTACAGGGGGCTCTTGATAAGGTGAATGTGGGGTGGTATCTGGAAATCTGTGTTGGTTCTGAAGCCTGTCAAGGCTTGAGATGCACAAATGCAGTGTTAAGGCCTCTGACTTAGGTTCCCGGAGTCAGGGTCCAGCCCTAGCTGGCCACTGATGCATTGAATGATCCTGTCAAGTGGCAGCTTCCTTGCCTGAGAAATCCATACTTCATTTGGTCCTTCCAGCCTATGAGATAAGAGCTGCAGAAGGTTTTGTAAGGTAGAAAAATCACTTTACACACCTGATGGCATAGCCTCTTTATCAAATTTAACATCTCTCATTAATCACTCTCCCAGATTAATCAAAGAAGGCCTCTCTTCTCCCAGCTAATTCTGCACGTGGAATTTTAAATCTACGTGTATGAATTTGGAGTTTGCCCTGTGGCTGACCTGTGGGGCCCCGATCAGGTGCTTCCCACCTCTGTGATCTTGGGCAAATTACCTAGATCATCTGAGTGTCTATATTCTCATTTGTGAAACAAAGATGATTTTTCCTGCCTCCTTGGTTGTCGTGAGGATACACTCTGTGAAATCTCTACTCCCTCATAGAAGCCTGGTTCTTGCACCTGCAAACCCTTTTCCTCCTCTTTTTCTATTTCCTCCCACTTTTAAAAACAACCATCTTGTGACAGAGACTCACATCTCCATTTGGCAAAAATAAGGTTAGTAGAAGGCTACCCAGATCTGAAATAAGTTCCTTCTTTCCTTTCCTCCTTCCTTCCTCCCTCCCTCCCTCCATTCTGCCCTCCCTCCCTTTTTGTATTTATGTATTTTGATCCGCCCCTAGGACATGCTTATTGATTTAGAGGGAGGGCAAGGGAGGGAGAGAGAGAGGGAGAGAAACGTGGATGTGAGAGAGAAACGTTGCCTCTTGCACATGTCACGACTGGGAACCAAACTGGCAGCCAAGATATGTGCCCTGACTGGGAATCGACCTCTCAGTTTACAGGACAACATTCCAACCAACTGAGCTACACTGAGTAGGGCCCAAATAAGCTTTTTACTTTCTCCAAAAGCTCAACAGAGTTCTCATTTAAAAAGGTACACACACATAAACACACATACATTTATCCAGAAATGAGACAGCGGTGTCTGTCCCTGGGTAGTAGTCAGGGACGCAGAATTCCCTCAGGGCTCCTGCAAATACAGCTTTATTAAGAACTCAAGGCCCTTCAGCAATCAGAACACGTGGCATTTCCCGAGTCTCCTGTAATGATGTTAAAAACAAACAAAGATCTATTCAGTGGGATCTTTCCTGGCCGCAGCTCTGGGATGTGTTTTGCACTCATTCTGCTGGAAGGGACTTGGGGAGGAAATGGCTTGTTGAAGCCACAGTGTCAGATGGGAGAGGAACTGAGCCATGTTTTCGGTAGGACTTTAAGAAATAAAGGTATGGAACATTTCACCTATAAAAATCTCCGACGTCAATAGAGAGAATATATGGCGGGTGCCTTTGGGAACATAGAGGGGGTTTTTTTTGGAAAGTCCTTGTTGTTTAAAATATGTTGGTGGATTTGTAGCCTGTAGCTGGCATTACTGCAGTTCTCAGAGGGAAGGCGGCACCCAACCAGAAACTGCCTGCTATTTCCTTTTATCGCAGACAAGCTTGGCATGATGGGAACAGCGTCCTTGCAACTTCAGCCCGAGACCATCTTTGTAGGAGGTGGTGGCATCACCACCGGACAATCAGCTGAGGCAACCCTTCCATCTCTCCTTTCCTCCTGCCCGGCTCTGCCGCGCTCACTGCACTCCTCGCCGCACATCGATGCTGCGCTGTGTGCTCACAGTTGGGCGCAGGGCTGTCCCCGCACCCACTCTCAGCCAATGCTTGCTCCTCTTTCTAACCTAAACTTTTCCCTCACTGTCTCCCTGACACCCTCCCTAAGCACCCACTTCCCATGCCTCGCACCGGGGAGGAGCCTCTGCTCTCTGCTCCACCATACAATTCACTCAGTATTTCTTTACATTTCTGTCTTTCTCCCCACAAAACTGGGAGCACCTGAAGGCAGAGTTTATGCTTTATTCATCTCTGTTCCTAGATCTGGCACTTGTTCCAAAGGTGCTCAATAAATGTTGACCGATTGATGTATTGAATGAATGAATGAATGAGTGAACCCTTCCAAGCAGCATCTTAAAAGGAAAGATCCCACCCTCCCCAGCCCCTATAACTCATAACTCTACATTTTGGGAGATGGAGCTGTAGTACTTTACATTTTTGTAGAACCAAGGGATATTTGGGTTTCTGCTTCCTAGAACCAGGCACCTTATGACAGAGGGCCCTCTGAGTTTATCTGAGCTAAAAACCCTATGCAATCCCCCACCACAGATATAGGGTACAATGGACTGAATGTTAACATCCTTCCCCCCAAATTCATAGGCAGAGCCCCGACCTACAATGTGATGATGTTGAACGTAAGACTCATGGGAGAACGTTAGTGTCAGGTCACGAGAGTGGGACCCTCATGACACAAAAATTGCCATCATAAATGAGGAAGAGACCCAGATCTTGTCTGCAGCATGAAGATACAGCAGGAAGGCAGCCATCTGAAAAGGAGCCAGCACCAAAGAGAATTAGCCTGCCCTTGGTCTCAGACTTCCCAGCTGAAGAGCTGCGAGACATAAATTTCCATTATTCAAGCCACCCAGTCTACGGTCCTCTGTGATAGCAGCCTGAGCTGACAAAGACAGACTTTGGGACTGATGGTGGGGTGCTGCTGTAAGAAGCACCAGAAACACGGAAGCAGCTTGGGGACTGGGGATGCACAGGGGAGGCTGGAAGAGGTCTGAGGTGCGTGCTAAGAAGAGCACCTTTGCTGTGATAGGACAGGTAAGGCAGTCTGCTGAGGGCTCAGATGGCGAAGCCTGTGAGACCTGCTCACAGTGCGGTCCCTCTCCCTCAAGGCCCTCCATCCACCCATGGAAGGGGAGACAGGGAAGGGCAGGAGGACTGGATTTTTCTATGCTGGTGGCAAAGCCTGGCTTTTCGGTTCCAGCTTTGAAAGAGGGGATGGGTTCTGGAAAGCCAACTTGGCATCTGGGTGTAGTTTGGAAAATAGAAAATGAAGTGGAGAGAGATATTTCATGGGGAAGATAGTCCTGTAAAGGTGGGGAAAATGAGGAGAGAGAGGGCAAGTAAGGGAGCTTGTTGGACGTCTAAAGGGGCCATTTTATTGCATGGCCTTTATAAGAGTTGTCAGAGAAAGTGGCTCAGGCCCTTGGCCACTAGATGAGGGCCTGGGACCTGCTTTGCTAGTCTTTCCTGCCACCAAACCCATCCCTCCAACTTGTCATTATACTTGCAGAAATCCACCAAGTACATGATGTCTCTCCACAGTGACTTCAGCATTGTGTAGAGCCTTACGGGCCATATAGAGACTATAGGCGACAGTTATGCATCAAGCCTCACAAAGGAAACAAAGTTCATCCGTGTGCAAACAAGCACGAAGACAGAATGCAACACTGGACAGTACAGTTTCCAAGGTGCTCGAGGTGCTGCTTCTTTGCTGCACATTCGAATCACATGGGGTCCTCCTAAAAATCTTGAGCTCAGGATGTGGCCCATCTAAATGAAATCAGAATCTCTGGGAGTGGGGGACCCAGACATTGGTCTATTTTTGTTTCCCAGATGGTCCTCCTGTACAGCAGGTTTGAGAAACCTGCTGAAGAAAGAGCAGGATCTCTATCTGGAAAATGCCCAAGCTGCCCGCTCATTAGCTTGTAACCTTGGGCTAGTCCAGCGATGTGCCTAAGCCTCACAAAGCACATGTTATATTCCCAATGACTAGCATAACAACTGACACACAGAATGTACCAAAGAGAGCTGTGTTTATTTGTGTGAATTATATATGTGGAGTTATTTAATACATTCATAAGTGCATATGGTAATATTAACTAATTACTAAGTATAGTAATGCTTAATAATATGAATTAATAACTAACATAGTTATTAATAATATTATGGTAATACAGTTTCGTGATAATATCAGTAATAATGGTTGTGGTAATTCAGGTTCCAACAGTAGAGAGAGCCCCCATGTCTAACACAGTGGCACCAGGCGGTCTCTACATGGGTTTGTTAAATGGATAGGTGCCTTGGGTACAGAGGAAGAATCAAGAGCAAAACTTTTTAGTTCACCTTGAGAAACTGCCTACTTCATTGCTCTGGTCTCTGTCCATCTGTCCATATACCACTGAGATGCCAAGCCAATAAGCCATATGGCAGAGGGTCAGAAAAGCACAGAATGGGGGGAGGAATGAAGGAGGGGAGTGAGGGGGGGGAAGAGAGAGAGAGAGAGAAAGAATGGGAAGAAAAGGCAAGGACGAGGTAAGCAGTCTTGGGAAAGAAGGAAGAGAAGGCCTATTACACATGACAAGGCTGATAGGAAGGGAGGTAGAAGATGCTCAGAGGGTGGACAGTGACGGAAGGGACAGTGAACCTCGGGATGGGTCCAATACTTCCAGGAGAAGAGATGAGAAGAAAAGTTTTGGTTTATGATGATTTGAAGGTCTCAGGAGGTGGGAGCAGGGGAGAGAGGAGGTTGGACTTGTAAACAGACCTGATGAACCTTAAGAACTCAGAGATCAGGATTATAGAGCTCACCAAGAGCATGCCAAGCTTGACTTTTCTGACACTTGGAGAGTCTGAAGGTTGTTAAATGGCCTCTATTCCTGAAAAAGCCAGGCAGGCAGCTCCCCCTGGGATTCGCATTAGCCCTGGGGTTCCACCGCCAGGACCACGAGCTCATTCCTCTCGTCAGCCTGCTAGCCTAGGAAGTATGGCCCAACTTTATGAGGCTAGTTACAAGCAAATTACATGGGAAGCTGCAAAGGGCTGGGGGAGGGGATAGCGACAGGGGCCAAGTACACTGCTGGGAAAGGGGTGAGGGGCAGGGACACTGAGCACAGTCTTGACTTGGACCATGGTAGAGCCCATCACCAAGCAGCTGGCAGCTCCTGCCCCGGGGCCCAATTTTGAACGTTCACACCTGCATCGGCTGGGATGGTGCCCTCCCTCCACAGAGTTAATGGAGCAAGCAGAACCCAGAAATGCTTTTGGCCACAACAATCTCTCTCCTCCTCGGCCCCACCTTCTCTACTGGTAAAGTGGATTCCTCTCCAGCCCCAGGTCAGCTTCTCCTTCCAGGCCCTTCTGCTGCTGAGCTGTGCAGGTGGCCCAGCAAGATGGCCTCAGAGAGGCCTGCTCCAGACACAAAAACCCCAGCACTCTGTCCCCTTCCTGACATAAAGAGCCAAAACTGTTCACCACATGACTTTTTGTTTCTTCTTAACACAACCTTGGACAACTCTCCTTATTGTTATTGGCTTCCCCTGGTGCATTCTGTGGGCAGCAGCCTGGGGATGGAATAACTGGGACTGTCCCCGGAGCTGGCATTCCTGTGGCTTAGTACCATTCCTACAGAGAGAAGCACAAAACTTGTGCAGATAATTTTGCTTGAACTCTTTCCCAAAGCAATGCTGCTGGAAGTCTCCATAACCAGGGCTCCTCTCTCTGCAGTGCTACACACTTGTGTACATGCACACAGACACCCACAGATACATGCATGCACATGTACACATGCACACACATGAACATGAACATGTGTGTGTCCAGGTGAACACATGCTCACTCAGAATCTTGCTGGAACAGATACAATCCAATCATGCAAACAGGCTTTATGGTTTGTGAACAGCTTAGGAGATGGATGCCAGTAGGTTCAGCCCACGCAGAGGTTTGGATAGATTCCTGAGACCAATCTGAATGCTGGAACCCAGGGAAGCAACGGGAAGATGCTCTGTGAACGCCATTATGCATACAGCCTGAGGCAGTTCGATGCCATGTCCATCTAAGCCGAGCTCCTCAAGCTCTCCCACTCATGCTGGAAAAATATTCATTTCGCAGGCTTGTCCAAACAATTCCCTTTTAAATTCAGACCTGACTGACCGCAGGGGGAGGCAGAGCCTCAGGGCTGCCAGGAACCCTGACCGGCAGAGCCACGTGCTCACTCAGCAGTGCATTAGAAAGCCGGATGGGAGAACTTCGTCCTGGGTCAGACTGCAGAAACGGGAGGGAAGCGACTCATGCCTTTCCCATGGCTCCCACCTTCTGTGTTCTCTCCTTCCCAGCATCCACACAACACACACACACAGACCCAATGCCATCCCCTGCCTTCATTGAAATGGCCCCCACGAGTTGTCTAGGACACCCACCCACCTTCTCCCACGCTCCCTTACACATGGCTCTGTCGGAGTGAGCTGTGCAGAACTCACGTTCTCATGCCAACACACACTCATCCTCCCTCCACGACCACAGCTACCTGTGGCTTCTTTCTTCTTTCCATCCATGTTCTTCCCAAATGCCTCCTTTTGCCATTTCGTCTCTCTGCCCTTGAACCTGCTTCTATCTTCCCTTCTCTCAGCCTCTCAGAAGAACAACTCTGCCTTTCCCCCTTCCCCCACCTCACCCTCCACCACTGTCTCTCTCCACCTACCAGGGGCAAAACCAGGCCCCACCCCTCCTGACACTCAGGAAGCTTCTGTGCAGGGCAGTATTATAACTACCTCATCTGTTCACTTGTCTCACTGTAGCCCTCTCCTTCCGACTGAACTAGGTCCCTGCTGTTAAAACCTTGACTCTGGATTATGTAACAAGTTCCTTGGGGAATATTAAACTGAAAAAAAAAAAACCCACCTATTTTTAAAAAAATGACTAGTTTACACAGGAACCTAATTAAAGAATTAGTCAGTAGAAAGTTGCAGGAATGAAGGCGGTTCTATGGTGGGTAATATACATTCCTTCTCCGAGAGCCAGTCTGCAAGTGCCAAGGGGATAGAACACGCCACACGGGGAAACCTGCACCTGTGAATACCTACGAGGTCCTCCATGACATCAGTGAGTGTGTCGAATACAGCAGTCTTCACGGCAGCCATGGGAAACACATGCCACGAGTGTGATTAATGAGGCAACGGTTATCTATACATATGATAGGAAACACTGTTGTGTTGTTTAATAACATCACATATCGCGCTGTGATTAATACACATCCGATGATTTAAATACGGCTGTGCTGCGAGTAAAGTCTGTAAGAAATGGAAAGCATTGTAACACATTTTATACATATTTCCATATGTAGCTCTTCTTTTTCTGTGATATTGTGAAGAGCTGGATGGAGTCCCCATGTGATTGCTCGAAAGAAAATCTCAAGGAGCCCAAGTTCCGCAGGCAGGCGGCTTCCAAACACAGCAGCACCAGAGCTGCACCAGGATTGCGTGCCCCCGGTGGCTGGGGGGCAGCGCAGAGCTGGGGCAGGGCCAGGAACGCTGCTCTCCACCTGCCTTTGCAGCAGGGCCCTCGGTTCACCAGAAAAGACACCCGATTACCAATAACAGCTTGAAGCTTCTTTTTGGGAACGTTTAATTGAATCGACCAGCCAGAGTTTAAGGCTCTAGCTAGAACAGGGGTCAGCCGACAGTAAATCTGCCAGGAAAGAGGCAGGCAGTAAATTTTTTGGCTTTGGGGGCCATGAGGTCTCTGTCACAGCGCAGAGCCCTGATGGTCAAGCACGAAACCGTGGTAGGTGAAAACCGAAGGTGGAGCTGGGCTCCAATAAAACTTTCTTTATGGATGCTGATATTTGAAATCCATGTACCGTAATTTCCATAAGGCACAGAACAGTGCCCTTTTGATTTTTTTCAGCCATTGACATGGAAACCACTCGTAGTTGGTGGGTTGTACGGAAGGCGGCAGGCTGGCCTTGGCCAGGGGCTGGAGTTCGCAGAGCCTGAGGTCCAGGGTTTTACCGCAGAGTCCCTGAGTTCCGCCTGCCCGCCTGCCTCCTCTCTGACCCCCTCCACCTCCCGCCCCTCTTTCCTCTCTCCACCTCCCAGCTTCCGTCCCCCTCCACCTCCACTAGCTACCAAGGGCTTAGTGAGGGGCCACACACACTCTCTCTGACTCAACGGGGGCCTTGTTTTGTGTGACTGCTGTCAGTTAGTGTGGGGCTTTCTGATATTTCTTGTCCATAGTGCTGTTTCTGGACACCCTCAATCAAAGAAGCTACTTCTTCTCACCTACAGAGGACAGGAGCTTTGGGTTCCTGTTTGGGAGCAAAAGCCTTCATATCACCAGTGCCTCAGCACTGGTGGAGTCTCTTGTTCCTACAATCCAGCCAGGCCCACCCTTTGTGGGGTGCGTGGAGGGGGAGGGGCACCTGGTCAGCCATTTGAGCTGCTGGATGGGGACTCACAAAGCACAGGGACAACCCACCCCATACCTTTTCCCTGTTGGGATCTCCAGAGTCCAATTTGACATTCACTCTGCACTCGCCAGCCAGACGCAAAGGGAGACATTCAGAGGCCAGCCGCATCACTCTCGCTGAGGTTCTCAGCCGTGAGCGCACAGCTGGGATTGGAAGTGGACCTCCAGTGGTGCTGCCTGTGAACACTGCATGGGGCACGGTTTTGCCTCAGGCCAGTCCTGACTTCCACAGGCGCTGAGCATTTACCGGAACTAAACGATATGTGAGGGGCCAAGCAAAGTGCTAGTTTACCCCCACTCTACAGAGAGGGACTCCGCGGGTTAAAGTCCGGAACTCATACGTCCACAGCTGGAACGTGAGGTCTAGCTGCAACAGAAAATCAAAAAGGCTTCTCTTTATTCCCAGTCTTTCCTCTCTGTTACAGGAGTCCTGTGTGAGCTCATGTTACCTTATTCATCCTTAGTGGGTATTCTTGGGTTTCTACAGCCATAGCATTTGCCAAAGTGCAACAACTCCGGCTCAATTAATGTCATAATCTGGGCACCTCCCTACTTCCACCCCCACCTACAGCGGTGGGAGAAATTAGACTAGACCTAACACAAGCAAAACTAGAGACAGATACATGTTGTAAATGAAAATGTAAAGTCTTGGTCCCACCTCTGCTGCTGTCCTTCCCCCTGTGACCCATGCTCCCTACTCAAGGGTACCTGCCTGCAAAGAAACCAATCAGCAAGGGGAGGCTTCCGAGAGCTGGTGAGAGTGTGAAGTTGTCCATAGCATTTTAAATCTCTCTGCATGGTCGGACACTGCTGTGAGCCCATGCTCTCCCTCCAAATAGTTATTTTTAACCACAGCAGATCGACAGTGGCATAGCTCTAGGGATGGGCAGCCAAGAAGGGCTGTGCCAATCACCAAACATCACCTTTTCTCCCTGCAAGCAGACAAGCAAAGCCTCCTTCCTCTGCACGGAGAGCTCATCCCTCCGGAGGCCTGGAGTCCATATCGGTGTTAAACAATCGGCTGAGTCTCCCAGAACTGTTGGAACAACAACAATGCCTTCCTACCCTGCATTGCAGCTGCAAAGAGATCAGGGCGGATGTAATAAAAGCTCCCATTATGTGGGCTAAGGCAGCAGTCAATATAAACATAAAAAAATTGATATGTGGAAAGGGATCACAATCAGCCAGCATCTAGATACTTTGAATCAAAATGCGTGATCAGATGAAGCACAGCCGGGACTGCCCGGACATAGGCAAGGGGACCCCAGCCAGGTTTGTAACTATATTGCTCTACAGTGTGAGTTATATTAGGTAAAGGTCCTCGAATGGTTTATGAACCAGGCTATCAAAAGCCAGCTATTGACCTGCATGTTCCTCAGGAAGAGCTGGGACATAAGATGGGTTTGGAAGGCCCCGCATCTGGGCCATGGGGACGGTGAGATGGACATGCCCAAGTCACAACTTAAAACACAGGCCTTGCACGGGCCTTGCAAACAGCACTGTGCCCAAGCAACTGTTTAAAGAAAAGGTGCTAACATTTAAGACCCAAATGAGATTACTTTGTGAGCTCCTCATGGAAACTATTTCAATTGATTCGAACTTTTAAGAGCCAGAAATGAAGAAAATGTTGGCATGGACTGCCAGGCAGCGAACGCTGTCCAGGGCTGTGACCCTGGAGGACTGTATCACTGCTTACTGCAGATATGCCCACTTTCATAAATTCATGTATTTCTTCATCCAGCAACCATTTATCTGAGCACCTACTTTGTGCCAGGCTCTGTCATAGGGGCTAGGGAGCCAAAGAAAGAAAGACATGATCTCTGCCACCAACTAGCTTACAATCTAATAAGAAAACTGACATGAAAAACAATGATAATACAACACAATTATGTAGTTTCTATAATAAGATGTATAGCAGAAATCATTAGTACTGGTTTCAAGCTCAATGGGTGACTTAGGACCAAATTATTTATAGCATTTAATAAAATTAAAAAGGACAAGTGCCTTCATCTTCCAAGAAGTTCAGGGAAGGCTTTTCAGAGGAGATAAAATTTAAGTTTTAAGCCCACAAAGGCACACAGGGCTGCGAGCATCCCAGACAGAAGAGGCAACGCCCACAAGGCGTGAAGACAGGGTAAATGCAGTTACCAGAAAATATGAGGCTTTTCAAGGAACTCAGACCAAAAACAAACAAACAAAAAAAAAGACTCTCCCCTAACTGGCCCCTCCCACAAAGGACATAAGTTTGATTCTTAAAGCCCCGATGGTTGCACTCCAGTAGGGAGGTGTGGGTACCCCAGCCCAGCCCCTGCAGATCCAGGGGCTACCTCTCCATATCCTCTTTCCTTACCTGTTCTAACTCCTACCACACCCACCGACAATCTGTCCTGATGGCAAGGACAGATTGCTCTCTGGTTTTCCATCCAGGAGCCAGGCACCAGCCAAGCAATGCTGCCACGAGACCAGTGTCTACTCAGAGCCTGGGTCACAGCCCTGTGAACACTCTCCGAGGTCCCAGGGTCCAAGCATATTCCACTGCTGCTTTGTCCAACCCTCACTCCTAGAAAACGGATAATTCTACTGGCCAGAGAAGCAGCACTTGGAGACACAGTGTGTTGCAGGGGGTCAGGAGAGAGGAGGCCCAGGGATCTCTGTGGACCTGCCACTAATTAGCCACAGTTCTTCTGCCAGCTCTCCTCACTTCTCTGGACCTTGGTTTCCACATTGTTAGAATGGATAGTGGGAAGTAGGCAACTCCCAGGGTCCTTTCCAGCTCTAAGATTCTCTGAGCAATTGCTACTCAGGGGACATAATGGATTGAGGCTGTCACCATACTCTCAGTTTAGCCAGACTGTCTCATGGAAGGTTCTTCCACATGGGCCATAACTGGCCTATAGCCTATTTTTGTACAGCCCACGAGCTAAGAATGGTTGGTACATTTTTCTTAAAGACTTCCATTTAAAACAAATATGGGTACGTAATAGACTATATGTGGCTCATAGAGTCTAACATGAGGTCTGTCCAGAAAGTGCCCAGCCATGTGCTATGAAAAATAGAGACAGTTATTGAGGAAGATATAGATACAAAAAACATTGTACACAGGACAATGACACCTCGGTCCCCTTCAAAGTAGGCATGTTGGGACCTCACACAGTTCTCCCAATCACCATCAGCTATCCTGTCGTATTTTCCTGAATCTCATCGAGGGTCTGAAATCGTTTCCCTTTCAAAGGTTAATTTAATTTGGGGAAAAGCCAGAAGTCACAGGGTGTCAAATCTGGTCTGTAGGGGGGCTGAGTCACCTGAGTGATTTGATGTTTCACCAAAAAACTCTGTGTGAGATGTGATGCATGAGCAGGTGTGTTGTTGTGATGAAGCAGCCAATCACCAGTTGCCCACAGCTGCAACCTTCTGAAACTACCGAACAGTTTCTGCAGAGGAATGTTCAATCTTAACATAAAATTTGATGCAGATTTGTTGCTCTACTTGCTCAGTCATTTTGAGTGCAACGGCCACATAGTGCACATGGTCACTCAATGGCATCTAACATCCCCCCTGACTAGTACAGTGAAGTTGCTCACGCCTGCACATGTTCACGCCTGCACATTCCACTCCAATCTCCTTGGCTGCCAGGTTACACCGATATCGCACAAACTGTTCTTGTTATGTTGACAGTGGCTTGACTTTTTCTAGACAGACCTCATATATTTATTATTTGGCCCTTTATAGAAAAAAATTTGCTGACCTCTGTTCTAGAACATCCAGAAACATCTACATTGAAGGTCTGTGCCATTTACTATTCTGGTAAAACAGTTTTCTGACTCAGCTTAGGCTATGTGGCAGATTCACTGTGGCCACAATTTTTTCTACATCCTTCCCATTAAGAGGTTGGTCTGTGCCCCAACCCCTTGGTACCGGGTGGGCTCTGTGACTGCTTCATCCAATAGAATACTGGGGGCATGCACTGAATAAATGTTGGGGCTCAGGCCTTGAGAAATTGGCAGTTTCCTCTTCTCATCTCTTGGGACACTCTGGAAGCCTTGCATTGCATCCCCAGAAAGGTGGCAGACCTCTAAATTGGAGCCACCTTGGGCCATCCAAACCAGCTCGTCTGCTAGCTGGCTACCGTGGAGGGACCTCAGTCAGCACCACCTGGAACAGAACTGTCCAGGCAAGCCCTGCCAAAATGCCTAACCCCTAGAATGTGCACATGTAATAACATGGTTGTTGTTTTGACCCTCTGAATTTTGGGGTAGTTTGTTATATAGCAATGGATACTGGAAAGGATGAGTGTGGGGTGCTTATGAAATTACTCACCAGACACCTCAGGCTAGGTGTCTATTTTAATAAGGCCCTCAGGTGATTCACATTCTGAAACAAGTTTGAGAATTAATCTTCATACTGACTCTGTTCTGGTAGCATGATTTTCTAGGCCATGCTTTGGATTGTGAAAAAAGCACCTAGATTTCTCTGTCACACTTTTTTTTAATCCTCATCCAAGGACACTGCATTGATTTTAGAAAGGAGGAGAGGGAGTGGGAGAGGGACGGGGAAGAGAGAGAGAAAGAAAAAAAGATTGATCAGTGGCTTCCCATATGCGCCCTGAGAGGGGATCAAACACACAACCTAGGTATGTGCCTTGACCAGGGATTGAACCCACAACCTTCTGGTACATAGTATGATGCTCTAAACTACTGATCCACCCAGCCAGGGCTGTCATACTTTCTCAGGATCGTCAGGTATGGCCTGGGTCTGCTCACAGCCCCACTCCCTGATGCCAGTCACCTCCAAGACACTGAGTTCCTTCTTTGGACACAATACTACCTAAGACACTGTGGGGACTAGATAGGTTGTAAATCCTTGAAGGCCAGGACTCGGCACAGTGCCTGCCTGGGCACAAACTAGCTGCTTAATCTATGTTTATGAATTGAAAACAAGTAATAACATTTGCCATGGACTTACTGATCATTTACTCTAGGCCAGCGTGATATTAAATGTTTACGGACTGCCTTATTTATTCTTCACAATCCCAAGAAGTTGATGTCATTAAGCTTTATGTTAAAAACAACACAACTGAAGTTCAGGGGTTGAGTTTGCCCAAGTTTGCAGGTAGCACAGCTACTGAAATAGGGTCCGTCTGGCTTCAGTGCCCTTAACCTCCCACGACACTCACTCTTGTAGGTGAGGCACTGATGGGCCCTGCCTTGGAGGCCTTCATGCCTGGCAGACTGGAGCACGTCTTCAGACCTGGAAATGGCTTGCAGCATGGATGGGGTAAGTGGTCCAGCTCTGTCAGCTAAGTGTCATTGGGATCCGTGAGAGCTGCATTTGCTGACTGTTGCCACAGAGCAAACAATGACAAACTTCATGGCTTGTAAGATACCCATGTATTAGGTCACTGTTCTGTAGGTCAGAGGTCCCAGCACAGCATGGCTGGCTCCTCAGCTGAGGGCCACCAAGGCCAAAATCAAGGGGTTCCCCAGGCTGCTTTCTCATCTGGGGTTCAGGGTCTTCTTCTAAGTTCACGCAATGTGGCAGAATTCAGTTCCATGTGGTTACAGGATTGACCAAGGCCCCCATGTCCTTGTTGGCTATCAGCCAGGGACTACTCTCTCAGCTCCTAGAGGTCACACAGATTCCTTGTCCACTGGCTCCTCCGTCTTTAAAGCCAGACATGGAGAAACTCCCTGGTGTTCAATCTGTCTCACACTTCAAACTCTTTCAGAAGAGCCTATGGCTTTGCAAGCGTTTCTCTGATGAGGCAGATTTATCCAAGATACTCTCCTTTTCCTAAAGTCTACCAATTTGAGATCTTAATTTCCTCTGCAAGTTCATTCACAGGAGCGCTCAGGTTAGTGTTTGCTTGAACAGGTGGGAGAAGGTGTGTGTACACCTGAGGATGGGGTCCTGGGGACCCTCTTAGAATGCTGACCGCACAACAGCAGAGTGTGAGCAGCCTAACAGAGGGAGGCTGCGTCCCTGAGCGTCCCCTTGCAGACACCCCATCTTTCTCTGTACTCAGAGGCACCAGCGGATGGGGTTCCACTCTGGAACCCCAAGGCCAGTGATTATATGGTGGTTTCTTAATTTAACAGTGGGGTTTGGAGAGGGGGGTGTGCTGGCCCGTGACTCTGTATGTTAATGTGCTGTACAAAGGTAGAGAGGCAGCCAAGGGAGAACCCCGTCTTCTTCCTCACCTGGTTCCCCCATCTTCTCCCTTCAATAAGGTCTCTGTGGAGAGCATTTGCCCCAGAGATGCAAGTGGGGCAGAGTCTGGGTTGGCCTTTCCTCACAGCCCTGTGTTTCTGCAGAATCTGCTGCTTTTGTGAGAAGAGCTGGTTACTGAACCATGAATTGTTCTTTTTCCACTTTCCAGCCCTCTTCAGAAATGCGCTGCCACTTTCCTTCAAATGGACACTCAAACACGGGAAGAAAAAAAGAAGACTCTTTTTTCATCCAGAAAGGAAAAAGACAAGTCTTACCTAATACCCCGTCTCATCCTTGGGGATGATAGTAATAATTGTTTTAATTAATCCAATTTCTGACAGAGAAGTAATTTCATTTCTTTCTTGACTGGACAATGTCTGCAGTGAAGCAAAGCATCACCAGATAATAGCACATAGGACCACTGGGGCAGATCAAGGAAGTTCTCTCCCTCTTGGGGGCCTGCTTGCTCCCGGCTGGGCCAGGAGGGGCCTGCAGAGGGACCCTGGGAAGGTGTGTGCCACTCAAGAGAACAGAGCAGTTCCTGTGACAGAGACCAGGGCATGCCCAGGTCCTCCCTCCCAGGGCCACGGGGGAGGGCTGCCTCCATCACAGGCTGGGGGAGTGCCATACAGCCCGGAGGAAGGCTGCGTTCAAGGACACCACCATGAGAGAGGAGGTCAGAGATGTAGGGCAGGTGGCCGCAGGTGAGGGAGGGCTGATGTCACCCATGGACATTTCCATGAGGGAGGCTAGAATTCAGATACAGCAGAGGAAGCAGAAAGAGCCTGAAGGTGGCTTCAAGGAAACTGAACTGTGACCCAAGATGGGTCCTTAAGTTCCTCTGTTCTAAAGTGAGCACTGAGGGAGGGAATGGTTACAAGTGGTACGTTCTGTGATAGGACTGTTTCAGAGGCTGTTCAGTGAGGTTCTGTTGCAGGGGTCTCAGTGTGTAGGTGTGAGTGTGTGCATGTATGTGTGTGCACGTGTGTGTGATAGAGAGAGGGGGGAGGAGAGAGAGAATGTTGGTGAGTGTGTGCATGATGCTGGCAGGAAAGATGACATAAGCCAGGTTCCTCGTGACCTCTATACCTTTACAACAGATTACTGCACGGGAGGAGGATGGAGGTAAAGTGGCCTGTAACGAGGAGGTTCCAGGGCTTCATGTGAGGGGGAGAGAGGGAAGAGAAAGCCTGCAGTCCCAGACATGGAAAGAAACAAACCTACCTGCATGTTCACATTCAGAAGGATGCTGCAAGATTCGAACAGTGCAGTCTGCAATGTCGGTTCTTCTGTGTAAACACCTGCTCAGTCAGTGGGACACTTCTCAGTCCCTGTCACTCAAGGGCCAAAGTATGACTGTGTTCACACTAACATGTACTATGTAGATATCTTGCTTTCTCTTCCATTGACTCATCTTAAGCGTGTTCCTCTTTTTCGTTGGACAGGGGACAGCTCACTCATTCACCAAACATTTCCTCCTGATCCTTTTGGTTGGCTTCCGTTCTCTCCTTGTGCTTATCGCTATAAAACGTATGGGCTTTACTTTTCATCTGAATTCAGTCCGGGCTACTCAGCCACAGTATAAGCTCCACGAGGGCAGACAGTTTTCCAGCACCTGACACACGGCAGATGATTTGGAAAGATCTGTTCAGTGTTGAGTACATTTAAGGAAGGCCTAATATGAGGAAGATAAATGAGACCTTCACCCTTTTGTCGGCCCGGGGTGGGGGCAGGATCTGAACTATATGTAAACGATTAGCCTGTGGGTCACTGAGAGTCAACAGGAGTCTACGCAGAGCAAGGCCATGCTCTCTGTGGACACCGATGTGAGAAGGAAGGCGGAGGGAGCCTTGTATTGAGCCAAGCAGCAAACAACTTAGGGGAGATGCCACAGAAGAGGGGATGTTGCAGTGGGTCTCTAGGGCAACCTGACTCCTCCGGGCATGCACAGAGCTTGCTGGTTCAGGAGCAAAGGAAAGGGCACCCCAGGACAAGGCATGGCAGTGAGGACAGCACAGGTGAGGACAGCATGGCGTGGTCTGGGGTGTAGGAAAGCTCGACTGCAGATCAAAGGGTAGAGGAGCCGAGGTCAGATGATTGGACCTGTGTGCCAGCTAAAAATGGAGATTTTGTTCTGTAGGAGCCTGGGTTTTTGTTGCTGTTGTTTTAAAGATTTCAGGTGGCAGGGAGGTGAGGGAGTGAAAAGAGAGTGGGCATCTGAGGACCCTGAGCTCCTGGTGTGGGCAGCTGGCAGAACAGCGGCACCATCAACATAGAGAATAGGGGGAAGGGAAGCCAGGCTGACAGGACATCAGCTCACATGAGTACACGCTGTTAAGACAACCACATGGGTCTTCGAGAAGTACTTCCTGCCCTCCGAGTCTGTGGAAGCCTCAAGTCTGCCCTCACCGGCACATGGAACTGCAGAGAACGTTACTTTCCTGCCTCTCATCTGCCTCCTCTGTGTCCACCAAACATTTTCTTCTGAGCCACTTTTCAAGCTCTGCTTCTTTTCTCTGCTGAGCTCAGGCACCCTTTCTCTGGAGCCAGTGCATCTCCAGGTTTTGTGGCCTCAAAACCAATACGAGCACACCCAGAGCACCGAGGAGATACCCTGGTTGCTTCCTGTCCCGAACTGTACACAGTGAAACAACAAAGAATCCGAAGGGAGTCAGCTTTTCTGCAGTTCCTGTGTTACTTAAAACTTCTTGAGCTTGATACTCTCAAGGAAATTCAGGAACAGCAAAAACAAGAAATCAAAATTAAAATGAAAGCCAACGCTGCTTCTGCCCGGTATGAGAGGTCGGGCCTGTCTCCACCATTAGCTCAGTCAGCTAACTACCACCAGTAGAACCCAAGTGAGCTGGCAGGCCTGGTGGTTGAAAAGAAAAATTGTTGGGTGTGGGCGGGAGATGAGGAGGCATCACTCTCCAGCTTGAGTTAGGGACCTCTGGAAAGTAACTGTGAGGCTTTGAGGCAGGGGGACAGGGGCGGGCAGTTTCCCTAAAAGGTCCAGGAAGGCTTAGCCCTGCCAACAGGGCATGTGACTTCCTTCCTAAGTCACAAGAGCCTCCGACAGGGAGAGAGTCTGTCTTTTCAGATGGTCCATTACTGGAGGATTACAATTTTAAAAATTAACTAGACCCCTTATGAGAGGAATCAGATTAGACAATATGCTGCTTTGTTTCCCTGGTTCTCTTCCATTGCAAACAAGGCTCTAAAAATGCTTTGCAGGACTAAGTCATGAATCATGCAGGAGAGAGCAGGAAAGCCCAGATGAGGGAGAGGGAGCATAACAAGCTCCCCCGAACCACAGGGAGGGTGCTCACTGGCAGGAGCTGAAGGATAAAGGCCCTTCAGCAGGAGCCATGGAAAAGTATAGAAACATGAGGGAAAGAGACCCAAGGGCTAAGACAATTGGGAGGGGGGAGGACCTGGTTACAAGGAGCAAAAAGAGGGGCCAAGAGCCTCACCCTGTGAAATGTGAAGTAGACCGCTAACAGGCTCGGGACACGCTGGATTGGTGGGTCCGGGAGGGCCGGAGGAGAGCTTGCATGCAGACGCAGGTCATGCATGACCTCGCTTTCGGGCCCCTGGATCATCCACATCATAGAGATGAGAGGTGGTCTCAGTCTCCTGACTCAGTCATCACAAAAGCAAAACTCTAGAGGACCCAGGCAGGCCGTGGAAGTGAGTGAGCTCAGCGAGGTGCAGGCAAAACCATGGATCTGGATCTCATGACTGATGGAAAGGTGGGTACGGACAAATATTTCTCTACCATCAGGAAGTCTGCAGTGGGAGAGGATGACAAAATGCCACGGGCTCTCAGTCTGTGTCAGAAGCCAACAGGCTGTGGGGCAGTTCACCGCAAGGGTGGGGCCACACTGCCTATCGCTCACGTCAGCAAAGGAGACTGAACACCCTGTGGCAGCCACATCTGATTTCCTAAATAGCTGTATGACTTTCATATGATGCCGGCCCATTTTTAAATGTTCAAATGTTTTAAAGATACAAATAAAACCCCTGGGCAGGTTGCATTCAACCTGCACGCAGTCAATTTAAGATCTGATCCGGTCCAATATTCTTTCATTTTATAGATGAGGAAGCTGAGGCCCATGCAGAAGTGTCCTGCCCTCGACTACCCTGGGAGTTGGGGGTTAGGCTGCACCTAGAGCCTGGCTCTCCCCAGGTCCAGGCCTCCCGGACATCTGTCCTGGTCCTGGGCTGTGGGTCCTCCTCCCCTCTCAGAATCTGTTTCAGCCTCTCACACTGCCCTCTGGCAGTCAGCATCGGCACTGCACCACCCCACCCAGGAAGCATTCTGTGCACCACACATTCTGTGCGCCTGACCCTGGATAACAACATGCCTTACCCATTCCTCCAGCGCCTGCAGTGAGTTGAATGGTGCCCACCCACCCCAGGGATGTTCAAGTACTCACCCCTGGAACCCGTGAATGCTCTGAACGATACCTTATTTGGAAAATAGATCTTCACAGTTGTCATTAAGATAAAGATGATGAGATGAGAACATTTTGGATTGTCCGGGTTGGCCCTAAACCCAATGGCCAGCGTTCTGATAGGAGGAGGCAGCGGAAGGCTACAAAGACAGAGGAGGAGGCGTTGTGGCCACGGAGGCAGAGAGGGAAGTGCTGGGTCCGCAAGTGAGGGGATGCCAGCAGCCTCCAGGAGCTGGGAGAGGCTCCCCTAGAGCCTCCAGCAGAAGTGTGGCCCTGCTGATACCCTGACATCAGACTTCTGGCCTCCAGAATGGGGAGAGAATAAATTAAATCGTTTAAGCCGCCTAGTTCATGGCCATTTACGACAGCAGCCACAGGCAACAAATACAGGCCTGCCCCTTCTGCTAGGGAATCAGAATGTTCTGTGAGACGCATAATGACAATGGCTACCACTGGTCGAATACTTCATCTACAACAGGTCCATGTGTTCCTTCCAGTCCTGATTTCGCTCTTTCAAATATGTGTTTTCTCCTCTTCTGCCCCCCTGCCCACCCATTACCCCTGCAGGGAAACTGAGGCCCTGAGAAGCCACACAACTGTGAGTCAGTAGAGCCAAGATTTGAAGCCCATGCCCTTTGCCCTTGCCAGCGGCATCCTTGGCATAAGCTCCCGTGAAACAACAGAGAACATCCATTGGGCCAGGGCACAGCGCTGGTGGCGGGAGCTGCCATCGTTGAAACAGATCAGTGCAAACTTTTTTTGTTGTTGTTTTGGACAATGGCCAAATTTCTGAGATTTAATATTTTAGGCTAACTGATGCCAATATTAGAGAAAAAAGGGTTGTGCTGGGTGCACAACCTGCAGGCAGATGCCCATTCCTTCCGACACAGGCACTGCTGAGCTGTGTCCTAAGACGGATGAATTGCCACGAGGAAAACCCTGACTGTTCAGGCATCGATAACTTCATTTTTTTCAGACCTCTGGGAATAACCACCACACAAATGTACAAAGCCATGAAAAAATGACTTCTCGCTAATAGAGCAGAGGGCTGTCCCAGAATGGAACAGGCTCTCCTACTGTCCAGGGAAGGCACCTGGAAGCATGTGATGTTGAACTAGAGATACTTTGAGGAGTAGGCTCTGACCCAGAGAAAGAGAACCTCGGTGTGGATTTTAAATAGTAACCCTGGGTACTTAGATAACTCAAGTAATCCCTTGGAGCCTTGATTTGAAAATCTGTGAAATGTAAGGACAGAAAGAATGTGTACATCTCATATGAAATAGGATGTGGCACACACCTGGCTCTCAATAAATAATAGCTATTCAATTATTGCTACTGTTGTTGTTAATTGTCCTTGACTCACCCCCTGCTTTATTATACAAAATTTTAACTCAACTGTTCTGCAAAAGAAATCACAAAAATTATCCAGTCACCGTTTTAATTTCTCTTTTTATAGCTTGATAGGGAATTGCAACTTCATACCAGAAATAGGCACCCTTCTAAATTATCCCTTAAAATAACTTGTTGTGAGTGTACAGAAATTCCCTACACATATAATATTCTTTCCATTGACTTGGAGATGTGAAGGCAGACTTGTTAGAGGGAAAAATCCATAAAGGCTGCACTCACTCATCCCCTGGATATTTATGGAGGAACGTCTCCAGAATCAATGCGAAGTACAGTAATGGCCCTAAGAGCTATGAGGGGAACGCTGTGGGATTATAAACATAGAAACACAGTAAAGTTTGTTAATTTAAAAAACTGTAAATTGTATAAGAGGAAGCATTCCCTTCTAATATGATGTGGGGTTGGAGGAGGGGGCGGCGGATGATGAGGAGGAAAGCCTGGCCTAGGAGGGACTGTGCAAAGGAGGCCGCCTTCTGGTTAAATCTTCCAGGAGAAGTCAGATCCCGACACTGGGAGCAAAGGTCTTCCAGATGGAGTCTGAAAACTTCTATGTGCCTGTGGGAAGCAGAAGATGAGGCTGTTTTGATGGGGCAGAGGGTGTATGAAAGTGAATATTTGATTTACTAGTGGGAAGGTAAATAGTAGAGACCTCCAATAAGACCTGAGCTTTTGGAACTTTATTTGTCAGATAGTAGATGTTTTTATCATCCTTAGGAGAGAAGAAAAATGATCATTTGACATCACTGAAGTAAAGATGTGAGGTTATGGTAATGACTAAGGAACTAGTCCCGTAAAAACATGCTCTTCCTGGATCCCGGTGAGTACCTGCAATTCATCCTTGTTTCACAGTGACTGATCCAAGGTACATCTGTCATTCACATCCTTGACCTTCAGGAACAGGGATCAGTCATCTATCTATTATCCTCGCAGTCTAGTGATCTCAGCCCAAAACTCACAAATAAGTATTTAATTATTACAAAAGTGTAAGTTGTTAACAAAGACGAAACAAGCTCTCAACATCCCACAAAGAAAGATTATGATGATTTTAGGAACAAGCTGACTTGCCAGGCAACTTCCAGCCTATAGCAAATCTGTGCACTCAATTCTGTTCTCTGTAGAAAACACATTAATGAAGTAACAGCAATATGACTGTGAAAAGATGCGCTGCGTGGATGAAGCCCAAAGGGGAATTCAAGGAGTGAGGCGATCAGATGAAGGTAAGAGGCACCTTCTCTTTAAAAAAAAATGGCAGTGGAGTTTCTTTTCATTAATTTCAATTTTAAAATTATTAAAAATGGGCCTATATGCACAAAATGTAACCTCATTTATGAAAATGACAGCCCCAGATCCTATTTTAAACCCAATTTTCAATACATTGGAGTTGCTCATGAGCATGAGTCATATTTGGATATTCTTGTTAGAATTACCACCGTCCGTGAAGAAAATTAACTTTCTGAAGTATCCCATAGGTGCAAAAATTACAGGCTTTTTTAAAATTAACATTCAATTTTCTAAAATATATTGCTGAGTATTTAAATAAAATAGGCACCATGTATATTCAATGTCTATAAATTTACACTATACATAGTGTTTAATATTAACTATGGTATGATAATTTTATAATACGTATCTGATATCATATCGATGTCTCCGCAGATGCATCTTTCCCTCTGGTTCTCTAAAATGAAAACGCTCGCTGAGGTTTTATTAACGTGTCTTGGAGAAGAAGGCAGAGGCGACCGTCTTTCCTGGCAATCTGCCTCTGCCACGTAATTTTCCGGTTTTCATCCTGAAAGTGCATTGATGAAGAGCAGCCGCCATGGGGAGGATGGGGTGAATACCATGAGAGACTGAAGAGGCAAAGATACAGTCAGAACCCAGTGGTTACTTGGAGGGGCAATTTTTTGGAATAATCAAGCATTACTGCAACTTCTTGTTGAGTTTTTCGGAATATAAAGATGTCCCTTGGAAAATCTCCCTTCTCCAAAGCCACACCATAGAATCAAGACCGTATGTCAGCCTCCTCTGACTGCTGTGGAGTTGGCAAGGGGACAGTAGCCACGCCGAGGCAGAGGGACAGGGACAGTGAGGCTGGCTGGCAGGCTGTAATTGCCCCATTTGCACTTTAATGGTTCTCTCTGCTGACTTCCATTTCGTAGAGCTTCTATTAATAATCAACAAGCTATGTACAAGGTACTTACTGTGCTTTTAAAACTTTTTAAACTACTTAGAACCACTTACACATTTGGTAAGAATTCCACTTGCAGAGACAAAGCTATTACATTAATTGGGTGAACATGCTTTTTAAGAATTACATGTTAATGAGACCAAGTAAAATATGGTCCTTTGAACAACTAACTGACTGACCAGGCATTTGAATGCTGGGACTCTATGTACAAAAGGAAGTTCCTAATTGGGTCGTTGATTTGCATAATTGAACTAATTCTCTTGGTGCTCTCCTTCACTCTGACTATAAAACTCAGCAGACCATGGAGAAGGGCCTGCATTTCGATCGGAATGATGACACAGCTTGACCCTTCCTCTGTCCTAATTGTACTTCCAGGTTATCTGATTATCTGCTCTGTAGTGGAAAGGGTGTCTGGTATTTTAGATCGCTGAGAATTTTTCTCTCGTGTTTAGTTCGTGGAGAGATAGAGTCAGAATCATGATTTTCCACAGTCAGTCTCGATTTTTTGAATGTGGTCTCTTAGTTCATGCCGCCTGGCCAGCCCTCCTAAGACCCCAGATGGAATGACCAGAGGAACTAGGGTGAGGGCCAAGGGAAAGGAGTCTGGGTCAGATTAGGTAAAACTATTTCCTAAATCTCAAATGTGGCTAAGCTCATCAGAGTAGGTTTGGGGAACCACGCTCAAGTTACTAGGGATGAATCATGTGGGAAGAGCGCATTTCCATGATGAAATAAATGGCCCTCTCGTATGGCTTGACGTTGTGGAGTGTTTGTTTTGCTGGAGTGTCCTACCTGGGTCTCCTCTACAGCAGCAGTGTCCACTTGTGTTGGGAGACTAGATAGTTCTTGGAGGTTCTGATGCTGATCCCTTTCAATACATTCTATTTCCTCATCAAAGGGTGGTTTAAATAACAGCATGACAAGTAAAAACAAGGATAACATTTGATAGCTTATGAACTGTTTCAACATGTTTAACCTGACTGAGTTCTTACAGCCCTATCAGAAGAACACCCATTACCATTCCTTGGCTTCGAACACATGGCATGATCCTATTTATTTTCCCGTGCCCAGTCCATTCTCTTGCTAACTACTTATCTAACTTTTCTGTGTTGGCTCTTTGTTTAAAGGTGAGGGTTGCTCAAGGTTCAAGACTCATTCTTCTTCTCAACTTCAGAGACATCATCCAGTTTTACACATATGACCTCTACATTTTTATCTCAGATTCTGACCTCTTCCCTAAACTCCACTTTGACCATTCAAACTGCCCACCGGACACTTGGTCCTTAATTTTCCAGCATCACTTCGAACTCAATGACTTTATAGCCGAATTCATCATTCCCTATCCCTCCTCCATTCATCCCTTGTAGCTCCTCCTTCTGACTTTTCTGCTTCAGTTAATAGCATCATCATTCTCCCAGCAACCTGAGTTCAATATGTTTCCATCACCATGGACTCCTCTTTCTCCCTTGTCTTCCACATTTCATCAGTCATCAAGGCCTTTTCATTATTCCTTCGTTATTTCTCTCTACCAATAACATCAGAGAATGAAGGCAGTAACTGAACAATTTACCCATTATCACCTGGATACACTATTTCTTCACTAGCCCAAGGAACACTCAGATAATTTCCTCCATGTTTCATGTCATTTGTGCCCTAGACCTTCCCCTTTGAGTGGTGAAAAAAATAGTAAATTCAAGAGTGTCAGGTGAAAAAAAACAGGTAAGCGAAAGCTTCCCTGGGGCTGTTTGGCCTGAGGTTGCTAGGCTGGGGAGATGAGGTACAGAGGCTCTTTGTACAGTTTATTTGGGGGAATCCAGACCTTATATTTGAGACATTAAATAAATAGGAAACCCCAAGGACTTCCAAGGAAGAGTAGAAAACTCTACCGAGGAAGATAGATTTGGCCCTGAGATCCCAATTTGCTGCAATTTCAAACATTATTTTAGCCCTCCGGACAAAGAAAGTGATACATTGCAACTGTCAAAAATAAAAATTAAAAAAATCTACTCTATTTTCTCTTGTATTTCTTCTATCTGAGAAGAGGTAGAAGTACAAATTGCTAATTTCAGACTGGGCAAAGAAGGAAAAGGAACATAAAATTTTAAATAAGGAAACTCAATTAATTAGATGAGTGGCAAATTTGCACATTAGTGCAAATGTGACTGACCATGGATACAATGGGAAAGACTGGTCACCATGGAGATGTCCAGCGTCCTCAGGTTTCAGCAACTTGTTACAAAATTGTTAAAATGATCAAATGCACCTGTCCTGCATGTAGAGATCATGAGGAAGGAGTCAATCAGTGTAGATAAGGGCCAAGTACCAATGATGTGTCAGTTAGCAGAACCTTGTACGTCCAAGCAGTGATTGTAGACTCCCTACCCTGGCCTGTGACTCTCGAGGGGGCAGTGAAGGACAGGGGTTCATAGAAGGGACATTCCTACCAGACAGACTTGAAGTCGAGATTTTTTTTTCCTTTGCCAATTACCCTGTTCTTAATTTGGGGGCTTCAATTTCTTTATAAAATGAGAATTAATGGCAATGTCTACCTCAGAGGTTGGGAGCATTTTGTAAAAGAATGGGTGGAAAATGCTTAGCTTTAATAAATGCTGGTAAGAGCTCAGTGAGTCACCGTTTTTGTCAGCGTCACTATTTCATTCTCATGGAAACAGGCCCCAGGAAATCAAGGCAAGCTGTGGACAGCGCTACCGGGTCAGCCAAGCACTTTTTAACCTGGAGTCACGGACACACAGGTGGAATATAGATGCATGTTGGCCACGTTGTGAGTGGACCATCGTTTCAGGAGATGAGTTCAGAGCTCTTTTGTGCTGACACACAGTAGTTCGGTATATGCAAACAACCTGCAACAAATTTTAGCAAATCATCTTCCATCTGCTCCAATTGCATCACTGAATGCCCTAAACATGAGGCTTGTCCATCCTAAGCCTCGGGGTGAGTGTCATCTGAGACAGGCAGCCACGGTTGGTGTCCAGGCAGAGGCAGCTTGCCCCAACGTCTGGATGCATGCCCACGGTCCTCACAGAGAACAAAGGAGTGCCGATGCCTAGGTGTGATCTACTTGAACTGCTACAAAAGATTTAAAGGGCAGCCCGATGAAACACGTAGTCCAGGAGAGAGAGGGAGAGGGCCTTCTCCTGTGCGCCCTTCTAGTGGGATGGGAGGAAAGAAGGAGTCTCTTCCCAGCGACAGCATTTTAACACCGAACTGAATCAGTGAACGCTGGGAGCAAAGTGTTGGAGGGGAGGCCGCAAAACCTTAGCATTTCATAGGGAGGAGGCTTATAAGAGGTTAAAGAACTTTCTGCAAATTATAAGTACATTTATAGTATTATTATTTATTTCAGAGATCAGAATTCATTAAAGGTAAATGAGCAGTTAATGGGCTACTTCGTGGTTTATTTTTGTATCACCATTAAATTTGCGAGTGGGTACATATGTTCCCTTAAGTATGCTGGAAGGCAAGACGGGTTTAGGATTTTTTTGTATTCATTGTTATGGTTCTTTCATTAGTGCCAATGAATTATTCCTAATGAATTATCAAAGGTACTAATGGGTATCTGGGTTCTGCTTTTCCACTAAGTGGCTCAAGAGTAGAAAACTTATTTTTTTGGAAAGCTTTTCTTTTTTTTTTTTACCTATTTTTTTTATTGCAGCGGACCTCACATAGGCCCCTCCCAGCCTCCAGTGAAGCTCAGAAGGACCGAGGAGAAGTCTGGGAAAGTGCAGTAGTAGGACCAGCACCACCCTCCGGAGCTCTAGTGAGTAAACTGAGGCACCACTAAACCTCCCGACCCTTTGTCCTCGCACACACAGCCATGTAAATGAGCTTTTACGGTCCCTGAGGGTAGGAATAAGGTCTGTGTTCAAGCTGTGTTCAGGATCTAGCACCTTGCTTAATCAATGTTAAATAGTAACAGTGCATTTAATTGGCCTACTTTCGGAGCATCGGATGAAATTATTCTGCTAATTAATTGGTTGATCTCATATTTCACTTATATTGTCAGGTTATTATTTTTCCCTTTAGGGCTTGAGACACTACTGACAGCTCAAATACTGCTTCATTAATTACGATGGCTGAGATTCCGCATAATCTTATTATAATTATTTTGATATCGTATTTATTGAGGACCAGCCTGTATTAGGAGAGATGAAGAGCAGAATTCATCTCTAACTCCTCTCGTTCACACGCCCATCAGGTCATGGGTCCCAATCTATCGGAAGGTGAGCTTCCCTGGCGTGGTGGAGGGGAGCCTTCTGTCAGGAGTAATTGGTCAGACGTGAAACGAGTCTCATGTAAGTGATCAAATAGCATTTTACAACATTGGACCAAGTTCCTTTTTCACCAGCCAAACCTTTCCAGTTAATTGGCTCATCCTATCTTTTTTGGCTAGCTATGCTGTATGATTAAACCAATCACTACACCTTCAGCAGGAACTAGGCAAACTGGTAGTTTTCAAGAGAAAAAGGAAGCAAGAAAGAAAGGTTCAAAAATCAGCACAGGTCAAATGGTTCCAAGGTACTGTATTTAGCCTGGAAAACAGACAGGGAGTGAGAGCTAACAGCTACACTACTCTAAGGGTGTGGCTCACTGGGTGGGTGTCAGCCCATGAAGTAGGGGTGCGGGGGGTGACTGGTTTAATTCCAAGTTGGGGCATGTGCCTGGGCTGTGGGCCCAGTCCCTGGTTTGGGGTGAGTGACAGGCAACCAATCAATGTTTCTCTCTCACATTAATGTTTCTCTCCCTCTTTCTCCCTCTCTTCCCCTACACTAAAAATAAATAAATAAAATCTTTAAAAAAATAAATTAGTTATAAAGCTACACGTAATGCTTAAAGAGCTTACATAGATACGAAATGGATTAATTTCATGTAACAGAACAAAGTCTGGTGGGTTACGGGGAAAAAAAATTTTGCACTGTATAGAAAAAAATAAACGAAATGTTAGAGTAATGTATACACGGAGGACCCATATACGGATAGTCCTTTGTCACTCAAAAAAGTATTAAAGAGGCTAGATTTTTAAAAATTCAACAAATAATGATGGATGGCTATTATGTGAGGCACATTTATAATTAGAAGTGAGCAGCTCAGAGCACGGGCTGCCCAGGAACTTAGTGCTTAGCTCATGTCAAGGTACGTGGAGCAGTTTGAGGACAGTGACAGGAAAAGGCAGTGAAGCCACTGTGCCTCAGGTAGGGGACAGCGCTGTGCTGGGATGCAGGGAACTGAGGTCAGGGAGGCGCGCACCTCGAATTTATGGGACAGGCTGGAGAGTTAAGATGGAAACCTAAGTGCAGAGAGAGCCTTTAAGGGCTTTAAATAGAGAAGACATGATCCCATTTGCATTTTTAAAAGATCACTCTGTCCATGGGGTGGAGAATGGATCATGGAGGAGGGAAACACTGGGAGCAGGGAGACCTGTCAGAAGACCGCTGGTGGGAGACGGGTGAGGGATGTGGGGGACAGATTTGGGAGACAATGTTGAGGAGGGGAAGCTGTGGCTGAATAAGAAGTGACAGATGAGGGGCCGGGTGGAAGGTAGGGCCCGGCTCCAAGGGGTGCTCAAACCAAGAGTTCTCGCTTGGAGAGAATGGGCTCGGAAGGCCCTTCCAACCCTACGGTTGGGCCATTTTACAGTAAGCTCCCCATCTGATGGTCTGCTGCAATGGAAGCGCTCATGTGAGTCCCAGTGGGACTGAGAGAACTTGGCGTCTATGGAGGCAGGACGTTTCCTGCACAACTAACCCCGGGGCCTGGAGAACCATCCAAGTCCAGTACTTATCTGGTAAAGAAATAAAAGAATGAAAACTCTGTAAATATACATTTTTTAGACCTACATAGTTGACCTTCAAATGAACGCCTCTCCACTAAGCCCACGTGGCTCTTATTGTAATGTAAGAGTTGCATTTGGTCACAGCACAAAGAATCAATAGTCTCGCATGCAGGTTCTGAACCTTAGCAGTTGAAACGGGTCAGAGTGCTGCTCTCTTCCAAACTGGCAAGTCTTGCAAGTTGCCTTTTTTTGGGGACAACCATGCCAAGTCTTTGAATGAAGGAGAATTAAAAATGAATAACAAGCTAATGTTAAGTCACAGCACTCAAACCGTACCTTTGTGCTCTGGGGACACAGGAGCTCTGAGGCAGGTCTTGGTGACTCTGTCCTGGGGACAGCAGAGCCTGGCTCTGAGCAGCGGGCCCTGAGTGAATGCGAGCCAGTGCCCAAAGCCCAGGCTCACTGAGGCTGTGGCTCCACTGGCTACCCTCAACAGATCTGCGGCTCTGCTTGTGGAGTTCCCCGTTCTTCATGATTCTCGTAGTAATCAGTCTGCCATGCCAAGGCCCCAACATACCTCCCTTCGAACCGTCCCAGATAACTGCTCCCTGGTTTTATGTATTTGTTAAATGCATCGTGACCTGGTAGGTTACAAAGCCCAATAGTGGCCTTCCTGGAGGTTTTTGTGCCAGCTCATCCCCTTCCTCCAGTCCTTCGTTGGACCACTTCCTTTGTTCCACATATTCGACAGAGTATATTTGCCCTTCAGATACTGTGAGGCAGAGGGAAAACAATGACTACTCAACACTAATCTCAACCCACAACAAACAGAAGTTGTTGCCAAGGCAACCAAAAGGAGAGTCCTACACCAGCCTTCACGGTGTGCAGGGAGTTTCCGATGAGATTGCTGGAGGCGCTGGGGACCCTGCAGGAAGAAAGCTGACCTGATACCGGAACAAAGGGGTTGCCATTCCAAGTGATGTCTTGTTCCCCTTCTCAATAAAGACACGAGCTTGCCGGAAGCCCTGGAACACAGGCCAGCTGTGGAAACTAGATGGTATTTCAAAGGCTCCTGTTCACTTAATTTGACTGCAGGTGGATCGGAACAGACTTTAGGACAAGGGGACATGAGGAGAGGGGACAGAGCATTAAACACACTTCTGAACCATTGTGTACATTGGACTAGGTGGGGCTGCCTTTGTTTCTACAAAGCCTTCTGTCCAGGTTCCTGCAAGCAGCACAGACTTCGACTCCGTGGGCTTCCAACCCCCCCAGGGAGCTGGGATCTAGGACAGAAGGGAGAGCTGGCCCTCAAAAGCTGCCTATGTGCCAAGGCCCCTCCATGAGGCGATGGCACAGCCAAGAGAGGATGCAGGTAAAAATAACAACAATAAATTTATTTCTGTTCTTTTGTTGTTGTTGCTGCTGCTTAACATCTTCCCTGCTGGACTGAGATCTATTTCACAAAACAACTTAAAGAGCCAGAGTCTCCCTTTCTCCCCGACACGCGGGGCTCGTGTGCCCTGAAAGCAGATGTTTAAGCCCCTGATGCTATGGAGTGACAGGGACCGAGGGTGAACTGCATACGACAGTCATTGAATTGGAACGCTCTGGACAGCGCAGTGGATGCTCGGGAGTGCACCCTCGTGGTCCACAGTCAGTCCTTCCAGAGGATTCATTTTGGTTTCTCCCACCAGGTGGATTCTCAATCTAAAAAATCTTAATCAATCAAACCAATGCTTCCCTGATTGCCTCCCGTGTTCAGACCCAGGGCTCTGACTGAATAACAAATGTTACCCCCGGTACTCAGAAGCAAAACCACCATGTACACTGCAGAGCCTTCTGCAGAAGGGGTGCTGAAAACATGCAGTGAACAGGAAATACACAAGCAGAAAACGAAAATTAAGACACCGTAAGCCAAATGGCAGTAGCAGAGCAAGCGGCAGAGTTTTGAGAAATGTGGAGTTTACAGACTTGAATCAGGGGAGCCATGACTGGCAGGCGGGAGTGGGGGTCCTTGAGCCATGTGTCAGAGATACGTTTTCTGTATGGAATGAGATGGTGCCAGCCGCACACGAAGCAGACCTACACACACATGTTCATAGCACCCTCCGAGTGTGCCTCGGTGAGAGGACCTACAATCTGGGCTGAAAATGTTTACTCGCCTTTGAGGTCTAGCATCTTCATGAGACTGGGTCCTTCTGAGCATAGACCATGCTCTGTTCTTCACTGTATCCCCCATACCTGGCTCGCCACCTGACACGTGGCCGCTGATCAGTTATCATGATGAATGGGTGGACGGGTTCATGCCAATGGGTAACAAATGTCCTGAGATGGTGATGCTGCTGATATCCAAAGCTGCTTCTATGCAGTAAGCATTCACAGCTGATGTTTACTCAGTGAGTGAGACCCCTACGTTCCCACTCAGTATAGGTCAAGATTTGGGGATTTAAGTCTTGGCTCTGTCACTTCCTACCCTTATGGCCTTAGGACAAGACTCCAAGCATCTGTTTCCTCATTGATAAAATTTGAATGAAATTATTGTATTTACCTCTGTGGTTTTTCATAAGAATGAAGTTAAATAATGTATGCAAAAATGCTTTGTAAAGTGTAAAGCGGTGTACAAATCTCAGTCACATTATGCCATCAGTAGTATAATTTAGCATATCATTAATTCACATCATCCATTACCTACTTTCCCCACTAAAGTACTATTATAAATCATAGACCATTTAAGTCTGAAATGGCCTCACCTTAAGATAAATAAGTCAAAGTTGATGTAAAATGATTTCTTCCAAGGCCCCAAAGCCAGGAGTAGAGCCAGGTTTCAAACTCTGCAGAGCAACCCACAGAAGACCCCCTTAGCAGATTCATCTTGTCAGCCTGAGAACACTATGGTGGCTTTCCCCTTCCCTGTGCTCATCACTCAGCGTCACCACATCAAAGCAGAACTGCAAATATTCCTGAGGTCATTTCTTATCTCTAGGCTCACTCAAGGCCAAATGCTGCCCCTCTTTCTTGAAGACCGTGGCAGCCCTTGGCTAGCCCCCCAAGCTCAAGTCTCGCCCTACCACACCCCGCCCCAATCCAATCTGGATTTTGATGTTAAATCATCTTCCTCAAACACCATGCAAGCAGGTGACTGCCCTTCTCAGATGCTTCAAGAAGCTCCCAACTGCTTCCTTTCCTGAAAGCCCCCTTCCTGGAGTTTGAGCCCCTTTAGCCACCCTGCTCTGCCTCCTGCTCTTAGAGAACCCCATTGTCACTGCATCCACCAACTCTTTGCATATCCCCAGGCCCCACAAGATCCCCAGTGAGAACTTACTAAGTTAGAGGAATCGCATTGATCCCTATGAAGTAACCAACCTTCAACATCCCTTCTCTGTTGTCCACACAAGTTCACAGCCGAGCCTTACAGCCACAGATCCCATGGAATTTTTTATATGACACTTGACACAGGCAGCACTTCTATGGGGGTGGTCATGACATTTCTCCTTCTCCCTTCCTGTCCACCTGCTGTGGTCCTCATTTGCCACCTCTGCCCCCCTTCTCTGGCTTGATAGCAGGAATCCCCACCTACCAATCCTGTACAATATACCTGCCATCACCCCTCCAGAACCACAGTCCCCAGTTTTCTTCAGCAAACCAGGCCCTTCTCCCATGTAGATCTGTGCCCAGAGTCCACCTTGGCAGGAGCCCTGCCAGACATGCTTGCCATATCTTCTTGTATGTGGTCTACTTCAAAATGTGGCTCCCTTCTGCAGCAGCTGACAGGTCCTGAGTGTCTGTGGTAGGCAGGTCTTAGGTGCCAAGGAGCTCCATGGTGTGTGTGGTTGTGTGGTGGCCCCTGCCTTTGAGGACCTCACAAAGCGGTTGGTAATATGAAAAATATGCAAAGAATAGCTACAGCCTACAAAGTCTTTCCATCTGCGGGCTTTCTTTCCTGCCTTCCATGTGATCTATTTATATAGCTAGAACCAACTGTCCACTGGTGGTTTTCTCGTCTGTGTCATTTTTGCAACATGCATGTTTGCGAAGGTTTCTCCAAGAGTGTCACTTGTGCTTAGAGGTGTTTCTGTACATATTCTGTAACGTGAGCCTGAGCTCTCCCCCAGGACATGAGCTGGAAGGGGCTCTGGTCCTGAGGTTCCTTCTATCACATCACTGACCGCTACATGCGGTGCATTTCAGGAAATGCCTGTGACATTCTGGCTGGGGCTGAGGGAGAGAGAGAGAGAAGGGGAGAGGGATCCGGAGTGGTGAGCTCAGAATCACAATGCCACCTCTCCCAGAGGAATATTAATCAACTGCCCATGATCAAGGGGCTCTGTAACTCAACATGACACCAGATGAGAAGGGACTGCCCATGCATGCCTGGGGTCACAAAAACTGCCAGATCACGCTACGGCACCAGCTCCACAATTTCCCTACAGTCCCTCAAGGGATCGCTCCCTCCATTCCCTCCTCAGTTTGTGTAGAAGCTGCTGTCTCTTCCATGCTTTTCACATATGCTACGTCTTAGTGTTGATTCATTCATTCATTAAATATATTTGTTGAGCCTCTCTCTACATTGTATGCTGGTACTACTATAGTGTGGGAGTCAGTCTCTGCTTTTAAAGAACATACTGTCTAATGAGGAAAACAGGCAGAACCACAGGAAATTGCCAAAGTAAAGGTCAGACGAGACCTATCCCAGGACAGGCAGATTTCCTCAAGAAAGTAACCTTGAAGTTGGACCTGAGAATGAGTAGGGAGGTTCTCAGCGAGATGCAGGGAGAAGAAGGGAGAGAAACACCTGGAAACAGAAGGGCCTCATAAGCCATGTAACCAGTTGATGCCTATTTCCTGCATCACAGACATCGTTCGGTTCCCTAAGGCAGGAGCTAACACTCACACACCGAGTTGCTGCCTTGGCCTCTAGTCCTAAGACCTGCCTGTAACGAGCACTCAGTCAGTACTCACTGACTCCGGCTGAAGGGAAGCCCATTTTGATGTGTTGCAGTTGCCAAACTGTGAAAGGCTAGTCC
This sequence comes from Anoura caudifer, assembly GCA_004027475.1. NCBI lineage: Eukaryota > Metazoa > Chordata > Mammalia > Chiroptera > Phyllostomidae > Anoura > Anoura caudifer. The sequence goes on along the minus strand of PVKU01001216.1, from coordinate 13,196 downwards.
TCAGGTGGAATATCTCATTAGTCCACTTGGCTTAGTTGACAAGAAGATTGTCATAAGCAGCAGGTAATGGGGAATTCCTCCATCCTTTCTTCCTCAGCAAGTCCTACTAGAGAATTAGGTGACTGGACTCTTAACCATTCACCTGTGCACCGTGGGTGTCCTGAGTTTGGGAGATGGTGAGGGCTGGGAACATAGAGGAGCCGTTACTGATGCCTTCTGGCGGGTTGTCTGTGGCCCAGCACAGGGCCTGTGGTTTGAAAGGAGCATCCAGCAGGGCCCCATCTGCCCCATCTAGAAACCCTGCTTATAATCACCGCTGCCACGGGCAGTGCCTCCTTCCCGTGATGAAGGAAAGAAAGTGGGACAGAGGCAGCTGCTTTCAGACAGGCTCCTTCGTGGTCCTCCCCACACAGGGCAAAGAAACAGCTCAGTAATGAGCAGAGATGCCAGTGAGGCATCCGAGTCCCATCCTCATTCCCCCTCCTCAGCCCCACCTGACTCCTGACCATGTCAGGCCCGGGGACCTGGCAGGGAGCCATGCTCTGCTCCATGGCCCACTTATCCAGGGTGGACCGCTCAGATGATTTACTCACACACCAATGACGTAAACTTCGGACAACACAGGTTGTCAAACACAGGACTTTTCTGAAAATGCCTGGATAGCGCGAGCTGTAAACGACCAATACTCTGCAAGTAAAACATATTCTCTGAACAGTGGGATTTTAGCTCTTAGGAGATTCTCTACCCATAAGCCTCTCAAGTCTCCTTAGGCCAAGTCTCCTCGCAAAGTCATTTTCAGCTAAGCTAGGAAATCTATCAAGAGGAATCGGAAAGGCACATACAGAGACGGTGGGAATAACTGGGATAAGAACCCTTCTCAATTCCCTTTCGGTAATGTGGGCTCCCCATACTGTCCAGCCCTCCTGGCTGGGATTTTATTGCTTCATTACAGAACATGGCTAACAGCCAGAAAGTTAAATGAAAATGAAAGGAAAAAAGAAAGCAAAGACAGTCTAAAACACAGGTAAAGGATAGACTGGAACATGAAGTAAAATACTAGAAACTTTAAAAGGAATTACAGACCACAGGAAGCAACAAGAAAAAGGAAAGAGTTAACATTTAGGCTAAACATTGGAAATGACTGAGTTGAAAAATAAGAAAGGGCACAATCCCTGGTGAGAAAACAAAGAGGTGCTCAGAGCTATTAAGGTAAGAGATTAAAAGGTGGAGGTTCAAAGATAGAAGATTATGATAAAGCTAAAATGCAAAGATAAACAGAGCTTTTGGGAAACTAAGAATCAATAGAGAGGAAGAACAAAAGTGGATGTGGAGTGGAGGAAGGTGGGGCAGACAAGAGAAAAAGGGGTGTTGGTGGAAAGAAGGAAGAAGGGAAGGTCTCGTGGAAGGGTCTCGAACCCTCAGCTTCTGAACAGAGTGGGCGGCTCTGTCCACAGGGTCCCAGCTACAGAGTGGAGACAAATCCACCCAGAGTCACGTGCAGCCATTTCTATGCTGACCCTTCAGAGTGGGCCTAGGGACGTCTGCCCCAATTCCAGGCTTCATTTTCACTCTGCCTAAGGGGAAGAGTCCCCTAGCGCTGGGAAGTAGAGAAGGGACCTCCTCAGATTCCAAACACATCAAGAGCTTAGAGAATGCTACCTTTTTCTAAAGGAAAGCTCTATTCTACTCCCCTGCCCCAGTTTGCCCTGCAGCAGAGCACTGGATTGAGAGTCAGGAATCTAGCATTCCTGCCCCACACTGCCAGGGAAGACTTGTGATCCCAATCCCCTAACCACACTGGTTTCGACTGTAAAGTCTGATGTAGAAACTTTTCAGTAGTGAAATTAGACCCAGCCCATCAAAACCTGAGCCACGCCAAGGAGATGCTGTCAGGTAGAACCACTGGGATCCCCCTAGGTCCTGTCTCCCAGAGTCCCAGCTGTTTCCCCCCATTTGCTCCCCATTTCTTGCTTTCGTTACCTCTGGAGAATGATTTGGTTTGTCTCATCATCTGCCACTGTCCTCCTACCATCTGACCCTGCCTTCTGGATTATTAACCAAACTCAGCATCTTCCTCTCCCTCTTGAGCAAACCCGGACATCCCCACAATGTTGATGTTAGTTCTTCGTAATTCTGGGCATGGTAGCTTCTGCTTCTTCTCATGATAACACACTCTGCTTCTCACTCCAGCTAGCTGGTTTAGAGCATTGGTCACAGCAGAGATCGGAAGAGAATATGGGCTTGGCACCCCACAAATCCACCCTGATGGCTAGAAACACAAAGCCAAACGCACCTATGGACAGTGAGTCAGTAGCCCTGTGTTCCTGGGTGAGGGACCGCTCAATTCATTTTCTAAAATGAAGACACTGCGGGGAGGAAGCCAAATCCCTGTGTTTCTCTTGTTCTTCACCCTCAATGAACTCTTTGAAGTGTAAAGACAGCACCACGGGAGGAAGGGAGGAATATATCCTGGTTTTACTAACATAGAGAAATCCTGGGGAACACTGGGGACATCTTTGTTAGCACTGAGCTGATACCCATTCAGGGCTGTCGAGTCTGACAGTCTCCTGTCTCTTCACCTTAGTATCGCATTTCCAGATAGCAAGTGACCGCTCCCTGAGTAATGCATCAGGAGAGGCGTACCTCTGTGATGCTGCTGCAAGTGGCAACACTGTCCAAGTTTCTTGTTGCTTAAAGCACATGACATGCTACTCTTGCAGCCTGGAACCGCACGAACCCCGCATGTGCAAAGGATGCTGGCAGAGCCTATCAACTCGACCAAGTCTTCCTCTTTAGTATCTTTAAACTAAACTTAAAGGTACAGCAATTGATTAAAACTGGTTTGTTTGTTTGTTTAATATGTGAGCTGAGGCTGAAGAAAAGAAAGTGCAATTTATATAGATGATGGTGAAGTCCTGTTTCAGAGCAAGGAATCCGTGGAGCGGGGGGATCCCAGTGTATGTGTTAAAGGAGCAAGTGAGCCCAATGCTCCAGAGTGGGCCAGGCCAGGCCTGTGACCTCTGACCTCTGTCTAGGCAGGACACTATGGCACTGGCTTGATAAAGGATGACCTCCTTTAAAGATCTAGGTCAAGGGAGGGTGGGGGTGGAGACAGCAGGATAAATATCTTTTGTTCTGTAATCCCAGTGCTATATTTATGAACTATTTATTTCCCTGGGGCTGGATTAGTGTCCTTCCAAAGAAAGAACCAGTAATCAGAGTGTCAGGTTACCGATTGAGGGCTCAAGGCTTTACAATTCAACAAAAGAGCAGCCATTGGAGGGAGGAGTTAAGTAGGGACTAGCCTCATCTAAAATCCCCAGATTTGTCCTTTACCCGGAAGCACCCACTCATAACTTTCTGGTCAGCACACTCAGATGCTCAGGGGCACACACTGCTGCCTGTGGAGCAGGTTTTATCTGAGGCACAACTATACCCAAGTCTAAAATGACAAGAGATGAGTGTTATTATTCATTTGGGATTGGCACACACAAAGCTGACACCTGTCAAGTTTTTGACAACACCTCCATTTCTCCTCCCAGATTTTCTCTAGGTAGAATCTAGAGCGATGTCTCAGCGTCTCAGTGATTGAGGAATCCAACTACATTCTGACTCAGTTTTATAAAACCAGTGCTTAGGAGAACTCAGAATGACTCACTTTCATCCTCTCAAAACTCACTTGGACACATCCCCACAGTCTGTCGACAGAATTTCCCTGATCCTCCTCGTTTGTGGGTATGCGAACAGTTGATGGCTCTTCAGCATCGTTTCCCCGCCCCACCCCCCGGGCTTTTGTGAACATATTCTCAATCTTTTGCATCTTCTTCTGTTCTGAATGACTTCAGACGTTATGACTGAGTCTTTCGGAAACAGCACCTGAATTCGTTTTCCTTATGACTCTCGCTCATCTCTGTCGGAAACACGAGCTGAGATTTACACCTCTCATAGGTCCGTGCACGCGTTCCTTCCATACATAGGGATTCTCCACCAGCAGAAATAAACCTGCTGGTATCATCTCAGCACAAACATTTTAATAATTCGGTTTCTTTCTTTATACCTACTGACCCAGGGCAGTGAGGTGGCAAGCGGGGATTCTTAACTCACAAAGGTAATTAGGAACTGGGGAGAGTCACTGAAGGGGATAAAAGGATAAAAATCAAACACAGACCACAAAAATCTGTAAATATGGAGGAAAATGCTCTGACAGTTTTAGTGCAAATGCTCCTTCTGAGCTCTTGGTGTTTTTAGAAAGTCACACTGACATGGAGTGAAAGGAAGAAGAGAAGGCTGCACTGAGGAGAGCAGGAAGTCCAGGTTCCCACAGCGAGGAACAAGCAGAACAAGAGCTGGTCGTTGCAGGGAGCCACCTATTGAAACACATCAACTGAGCATATTGTTTTAAGAAAATAAACAAAAGAAAATGTCAACGACTCAGTTTTCTTTTAATAGTAGGGACTCGGCTGGAATAGCTGTGTAGGATGGAGACGTTCATTTCCTTTTCGGATGCACGTACTATGGAAAGAGTCCCCACGAGAGCCATGAACGTGACCATCATTCTCCAAGGAGCCATTAGAGAGAATGGGCTAAGGAGCTGGGTAGGATGTGTACATCCTGCAGGTGGTGTCACTTAAGCATGCTGTGACAAGGACCAAGTTCTGCATGAAGATTGCCTACACAGCTGTTTGTATATCAAATGTCTCTCTGCTCCATGACGGCCTGCCTGCTCGAGCCATCATTCTCTGGGAACCTACCCACCGGGCTTATCTGCTCTTGCCCACCCTTCTAATGAGAATTCAAGCGAATGTAACACATTTAGACCCAGAATCGTAGAGCTGAAGGAAACCTGGGCAATACCCCTGAAACTCAGTTCTCATTCAGTCATATTGTTTTTTCCCTCAAACTATAAATTGACATGTGCTCATTTTAAGGAATATAAAAATAACATAAAAATGATATAACCTATAATTCAATTATCAGAGTTCTGTATTTCTTTTAAGTATTTTTTGGGGGGGAGATGGTATACATATATGTAAGTATTTGTAAATATATGCGCATATATGTATGTCTGTGCATTTGTGTGCATACATATCTATATATACATATTCACACATTCGCATATATTTTAAGGCTTATAAAATTGAGATTATATTGTAAATCTCCTTTTTAACATTACACGCATGATGTGAATTTCTTTGTGTCAGAAAATATCCTCCAAAACCACAATTTTAGAAAGTAATTTATTGAGGCAAAATTCACATAACATAAAATTAAACCACTTTAAAAGGAACGATTCAATAGTGTTTAGTGAATTCACACTATTGTGCAGCCACTACTTCTATCTAGCTCCAAAACATTTCTAGCATTCCAAGGGGCAACCCAGGCACATTAAATGGTTGCCCCAGTCTTCGCTCGCCTAGAAATCACCAATCTCCACTCTGTCTCAGTGGATTTCCCCATTCTGGATCTGTCACTTATGTGGAATCACACAACACGTGACTTTTTGTGTCTGGCTTCCTTCATTTAGCATTATTTTTGAGATTCACCCATGTTGCGGCATGTATAAGTATTTCATTCTTTTTTATGGCTGAAAAATATTCCATTGTATGTCTAGGCCTTGACTTGTTTACCCATCACCCACTATGGAACACCTAAGCCGTTTCCAGTTTTTGGCTGTTGTAAACAGCGCTACTGTGAACACACGTGGACATCTGCCTCTTTGAGTGCCTGTTTTCAGTTCTCTGGAGTATACCCCAGGGAGTGGGATTACAGGATCATGTGGTAATTCTGTTTCACCTTTAAGGAACCACCACACTGCTTTCCACAGCTTCTGAATCATCTCCCATCCCTGCCAGCAAAACACCGGAGTTCTAATTTCTCCACCGTCACAGGAGCATTTGTTATTTTCTGACTTTTTTTGTGTTCATTTGAGCCATTCATCTGTGATGGTGGGTGTACACTGCACCTCGTTCTGGTAAAACTACAACGTGTTAGTGTTGTGTGAGTCATCTGGTTTTTCCATAATATGTTCACCGGTCCCTATCCTGTTGTTCACATTTAGGTTGTTTTGAAATTGCCCTACTGTAAATAGCCATGTGATGAAATCCTTATACCATACATAAATCTTTAATTAAATCTCATTATTTCCTTAGCAAAGTTTGTGGGGGTAATCATCTGCTTTTGTAGGGGGAGGAACTGAGTTAACAAGAGCTGAGCCCAGAACACAGGATGCCTATACCTCAGCCAGGGCTTTCCTTTGACTTTTTGATGAGGCCAGGTCCATGTTTTATAGGTCAGATGTATAGCAGATTAGGTGAAGCTCAGCTAAAACCAGTGAATTCTTCCGTGTTAGGTCTGATGACCTTGGAACAGATGACTCCAATGCCACTTCTAGTCCAATTTTCATTCATTCTGTTTTGCCCTAAAAAGGAAAAGGGCTATAAACACAGCAAAGCTCTGCATGCACGCACACATCATTGTGCATTGTGTACCATCGACAACTTCATATGCTCTGCCTTCAAGAAAGCCCGTAACAACTGCATCAATTCTACGTCTGTGTCCTACAGACTGCTAGCGGAGTGGGGTCAACTCAATCACACTGGGTCAGCTGCCCTTCCGTGACCTTGTTTTCCCACCTTGATGGTGTTCCGTGGGAAGGTAAAAGAATGACAGAGAGATTTGTGCTGTCATTGGTAGACCTCTATTTAAATGGCATTTTCAATGAGGTTCGAGTTGGTGAGAGACTGAGGTCTAATGATACATTTTGAAGTTTTTAGTGAGATCCCAAAAAGAAATATATCCAGCCACATACAGTGCATAAAACTACAGTCTGTTTCCCCTCTAATTGGTAATAAATGTAAATGTTTAGTTACGCCCGGCTGGGGAGCTATGAACAACACATCTGTTGGGCTGCTTTCTCAGTCTTCACGAGGACCGCAGCGTGTGTACCATCTGTGGCTGCAGAGGAAGAGAGAGACAGGGAGAAAGTGAAACTGGAATTTGGAGAATGGATATCACTACAAGTGCACGGGGGGGACTGACTCAGTCAACAAATATTTATTGAGCATCGATGATGGCCTGGGCCCCAGGCAAGAAAAAGAGGATGTTGTTGATTTGAGGGAGATAATAAATACCTTCCCTTCCTAAATTCTAAGTCAACTGATGGGGTGCAGGAGGTGTTCAGGCGGATGGAGAAATAAATAACAAATTCATTGTTGAAAACACATACTAGAGAATGGGGCTTAGGTTGAGGTAAGCGTGGGTTTCCTAATAGTGAACTCGAGAATTAGACAGGCCTGCCTTCCCAGACCCAGGCAGTTCTAGAGTCTGCCCATGAGAGCAGAACACTGACTATTCATCTCAAGGCCTGGCCAGGAGCACAGAAGGCGGGCTGTCGGCAGGTCAGCAAGGCCCAGTGAGGAAAAGGAGGGAAGGTCTGGCTATAGCCTTTCTCTGAAACTCAGAGGGGTGAGGGAGGACAGAGAGAGGCCTGGACATATACTGGTGGCTCTCAGTCCGTCAGTACAATAGGATCCCCTGTGCACTGTAGCAGTACCGAGACTGAGTCCCCACACCCAGGGATTCTGATTCCACTGAACTTGGGTTGGATACGGGCACAGATTCTTTTTAAAACTCTCCTGGTAACTCTAAATGTGCAGCCAGGGTTGAGAATCACTGCCCTGGTAGGAAGTGAGGTCAAAGAGGCCCCCCACCCCACACAGCCCACTGGACCCAATGACACATGAGGGATAATGCCCTTCCAGGATCTCTCATTCCTCTGAGAGAAAAGCCATAAAAGTGACCGCACACTGTTTGCTGAGTGCCACAGCCACTCAGAGGGTGGAAAGACCAAAGGCCTGGGGTTCCAGAGACCTCTCAAGGACCATGGTGGCCTGGAGGCCGTCCTGGCGGTCATCCTGGCAGCTGTGGAACAGGCAGTAAGAGGGAGGCAGATGACCGAGAGGCCCCTGTGTAGCTATGATAAATCAAGAGAGAAAACAAACTAAAACGGAAGCGAGGTAGCTAAGGACGAGACTGCTTATTAATTAGCATCCTTTGGGGTTCAGACTTGGGACAACCACCCTTTCTTCCTAGAGAGCAGGCTGCCTGGGATCTGCCCGAGTCCTGCGTGCAGCCTGCCCTGGGAGTGCGGGGCTGCGCTGAGACAGGAAAGGGGTGTGCACGCTGCACGCAGGGTCCACAGGTGCTGCTGCTGCTTTCAGAGCTGTGGCCATGGCTGTAGCCCAGGCCTTGCCTTGCCTTGTTCCCCTGAGCGCTGATTCACTGTGGGAAAGGAGAGATTTACACAGCTCATCCTGGACTGACGGTTTTGCAGAAATTCCACACACTCTTTCCTCCATGTTTTGATTCCAACACTGGTAACTGACAAACCACAGAAACAGTGCTGCAGATACCTGAATGTTGCACTTGAATGAGGTTTATAGTTGAGTAGGTCAAACTGGGATTCAACACCAAACAAGTATTTTTTCATTTCATTGACTCTCCATAGCTGTCCTGTGAGGTACATTTTATAATCCCATCTTACAGGCAAGAAACTGAGGTTAGATGTTAAACAATATTCCTAATGTCACGGTGAATTTTTTCCCCTAAATCCTCACCCAAGGACATGTTTATTAATTTTAGAGAGGTGGGAAGGGAGGGAGAGAGAGGGAGAGAAACATCAATGTGAGAGAGAAGAATGGATCGGTTGCCTCCTGTATGGGCCCTGACCTGGGACTGAACCTGCAACCCAGCATGTGCCCTGACCAGGAATTGAACCAGCGACCTTTGTGTTTATAGGATGACACTTCAACCCACTGAGCCACGCTGGCTGGGGCCTAATGTCAGGTGTTAAGTAACCAAGGATGAAAATCAAGTCTTCTGGCTCCGTATCTGGCTGCATTTCAGCTGCAGGACAGCAAGGCAGCGGTGCTTTTTGCCTTCAGAGACAGGTAGGAAAAGAAAGCCCTATTTCTTTTTCTTTTTCAGTTTTTTCTCAACTACAGTTTACACTCAATATTATTTTGTATGAGTTTCAGGTGTACAGCACAGTGGTTAGACAATCACAGACTTTATAAAGTGTCCCCACAGTACCCAGCAGGCACCATATATAGTTACTACAATTTATTGACCATGTCTCCCATGCTGTGCTTTACATCCCTGGGACTGTGCTGTAACTACCAATTTGTACTTCTCGTTCCTTTCATCATTTTTACCCAGACCCCCAACCCTCCTCCCCTCTGGCGACCATCAGTCTGTTCTCCATGTCTGTGAGTCTGTTTCTGCTTTGTTTGTTCATTTATATTGCTTCTTAGATTCCACATGTAGAAAGGCATGGTTCTCACACCCCCACCCCCGAAGCACTGCCTACAAGTTACCTTCGTGGTGTATGGAGAGAGGATGTTACAGGTTTGCAAGTTCTTGCTATGCTCTTGTATCCGGAAGAGTCACGTTTCCCTTCCCCCCATGCAGAAACATTTCATACTTGAAGGTCAGAGTAAATTAATATTCCCATTCTATACAAATTTATTTTTGAGGGGTCTATAAGGTACTCTGTACACTATAGAAAAATGAGAACTCTCTGAACAGAGACCCACTTCTTCCCCCAATTTAATTGCATGCTGTGCCCCTTGAACCAGTGTCCTTACTCACGTTTTAGGTGCCTGTACAGCAGGGGTGTCACTCATTTTCGCCGGGGTCACATCAGCCTCGCGGTTGCCTTTAAAGGGCCAAATGTAATTTCAACTCCTTAACAGTTAAAGAGTAGTTACACTTACACAGTCCTAAAGTTATTCCGGCCCTTTGAAGGCAACTGAGAGGCTGATGTGGTCCCCAGTGAAAATGAGTTTGACGCCCCTGCTGTAGAGAGACAGCCCACGGGAAACATCTGGCCATAAATCCCTTACTTTACACTTGTGGCTTGCCTGGGATGGATGACTTTTGACCAAATGAATGAATGAATGAATGTTGGAGAAAGTTGGCAGTGTTGAATTCACAGACAGTGGAGATGCTCAGTTTCAGCTAGGGACCACTTTTAGAGGGTGACAGCCTTAGAGGCTGAGCATTTGAGGTCCAACCAGCTGGAGTGTAACAGGGCCAAAGAGGCTGAGAATGGAAGAAAGGTGTCATCTCTCCCAGGGACCAGTGACAAAGCCCTTCACTGTGACTGTAAGTGCTTGATGTTCTTACTCATCTGAATTTCCAGGGCATCCTTTACTCTGACTCAGTTAGACATGTCATGTTAGCTGGACCACACAATACTGCTTGTCTTCCGGGCTTTCCCGGAGCTCACACCTTGGCAGTACTTTCAACTGATTTGCAATTAATTTCACCTGCCTTTGAAAGAGGCCTTTGACAGAGGCCTTTGACAAGGAAATTCACTATAAGGAGAAAGAAATGGTCACTCCATATTTTCCTGTGACTACGGCAAACAAAAGTGGTGCTTCCAAGTAGCTTTGTTGCATTTCAGCTGCCTCGGTTCAATTCAATACATGTCATTCTGCATGTGGGACACTGTGACAGAGACTCTCCGAGTTTCAAGGAAAACGAGTCCTGAGTCTTGTCTTCCAGTGGAAATGTTGCTGTAGGGACTGAGATAAGCACATAAATAACAACACACTGGAGTTTCTACTGTTTAATAACTATCTACTGTTAGGTAACAAGAAGTTTCACTGCCTTGGCCTTGGGCACCTATCTCCCCATCCATGTTCTTTATCTGGACTCAGCCGCAGATCGAGGCGGAAGGGAGCGTGCAGTCACAGCACTAGGCACCGTCAGCTCCCTGGATTCTGCCGCCGCGGCAGCGTGAGCGATCCTACCGGAAGTGTTTTTGAAAATAGGGGATAGAAACACCGGGAACTGGGAAGGCTGGAGAACCACAAACACTTCCATTTTGTAACACAGGGGGACCCTGACGTTATTTCAGGTCTAAGAGTCCATGTGTAGAAGTCCTAATGTTTCAGCCTTTTAAAGGGTCTTTGGGATCAGCAAACACTTGTGGAACAGGTACCTGTTCGTAATAGGTACTACGAATAGCTTCCCACTTGGCTGGGTCCTGGGGAGTAGGCACCAAGACAATTAAGAAATATTGCCGGACTTTAAGGAGCTTTCAGCCTTGTGAAGAGTTCAAAAACAGATCATTCCAACGACTAATGATGGGTGCCTAGGCAGAGGACCACCCAGGGTGCAATCCTAGAGGAAAAGGGCAGACCAGCAAAGGGTTCAGAAAGGCTCCCTGGACAAGGTCAGTAGCATCAGGAGAAGGAAGCTGTGAACGTGAGTCCAGGTAGAGGGCTAAGCAAAGCATAGAGGGTAGAAGTTCACAGTACCTTTGGGGGATTCTTAGTTTAGTCTTTTTAGAATTAAGTACAAGTCAGGGAATGGTGGATGCTGCTGGAAAGGTGCACAGGTCAGGTCTAAGGAGGCTCCAGGCGCAATGTTGGGCAGTTTTGGCCCCATCAGGAAGAGCTGCACTGAAAGTCCTGACTGGAGTGTAGGGAATTCGGGTTAAGTGGAGCATGGCGGGGGCTGGGACAACAGGGAGCCCAGGTCAGGAGGCCACAACTCAGAGATTGTAAAGGCCTGAGCTAGGGCTGTGAACACAAAGGTAAGGCGAATGGTACATTTTCAGAGCTGGAAACTGTTTAGGTGTGAATACTGAGGAAGAAGGAGTCTAAAGTGACTCTCGAGTTTGGGGTCTGGATGACAAGTTGGACAGAGGCATCACTTCTAGTTGCTGCAAATGAAAGAGAGAAGGTAAGGGGAAGGGGGGGGTGGATAGAAAAGGCCAGACAGGGATACGTGTTGTATTTGAGATGCCTGTGGAAGAACTGGGGGAAGTGCCAAACAGGATATTGGATAACCAAGTCTGAAGTTCAGGGGTGAGGCCAGGGCTGGAAACACAAGCAGAGAACCTGTCTTCCAGTTCTCCTTTCTCAGATTCAAACTTTGGAAACAGTAAGCAAGGAAGTAAAAAAATACATGTTTAAGGCTGATTGCTTGGGGGCCACGGGGGAGAGCTATTTGCTATAGAAAAGTAAAGAAAATCTTTTATGAGTTTCTTTACCTCAAATTCTGCATTACAGAAAAGAAAAATGCTTTAGACCGAGACAAGAGTTGGCTGCTAATTTCAGCCTGAAAGCATTTTTTCCTACTACCTATTTTTGGTGCCCTTCAGTTTATTTTTAGACACCATTGGAATGAACTCTGGAGAATCTTCTCTTGGAGTTGTTCCAGGGCAGGGCGCCTTGGACAGTGAAGTTGATTTAAATGCCTGCAGATACATATCCAGGAAAAACACATACAAACACACACACATAGATATTTACACATAACAAAGACTGCCTCCAAACATTTACAGGGCATCACATAGAAGAAATCATAGGCTTCTTGAACATCTCTCCAGCAGATCAGGGAGTGGAAACTATATGCAGATAGAGTTGGCATTTACTCAGTAGATGGTTATGGAGGACCCATGTTTAATAGGCACAGGGACCTAATGCAGAATGAAATGTAGTTCTCATGTTCTCCTGACGTTCATATTCTAGGGCCGGGGAGACAGATATTCACCACGGTAAGTCACTTCAGATACTGATGAGGACAGTGAGGAAGCGAGTGACAGAGTGTGACCGGGGGGTGGGGGGGTGGTACTTATTAGATTGGGTCCTGGGAGAGATTTTCCAAGGAGGGGACATTTTGAGATCAGAATGCAGAGAAGCCAGTCTTGGAATTTTCTGAGCAGAGTAAAAAGTAAAGAGGCCATAACTCAGGATTGAACCTGGGCTGCCAAGGACAAGAAAGTAGGCCAGCGTGGCTGAAGGAAGGTGAATCAGGGAGAAATTTTATTCCACGTGTGATGGAAAACTATTGTGTATATCTTGGATAGGATTTTCTGAGGCAGTGAAATGATCTAGCTGACATTTTAAAAGATGTCTCTGGCCATTGGGCATGGTATAGAGTATGGAGGGGTGAATGCTAGCACAGAATTCCAAAGAGCAGGAGCTTGGTGCGGGGTGGGGAGCTGTAGACAGAGAGAAATAGATGCTTCCAGAAACATTCCATGAATAGAAATGGCAAGAGTTGCTAATGAACTGAATGTTGCGGGGGGGGGGGCAGTGTCAGAGAGGATAAGGGAGAATTAGGATGACTCTTGGGTTTTTGGCTTAGCTGTTCAGTTGGGTGATGCTGCCAGTTATTAACAC
>PVKU01001215.1:311834-329300 GCA_004027475.1 Anoura caudifer | reverse complement strand
GCAGAGGGAGATAGGAAGCACTGTGGGCGTCTGTGGGTATCCTGAAGGACTTTGATATTTTAATGAAGTTAAGTTGCTACTTTAACTCTGTATAGCATTAAATAAACATTTCCTTTCCTTTTCACAAATCTCTGGCTTTGAGAGGCATCTTTCCATAAGGCGGCGGACAATAATGGACCTTCTGTTTGCTCTGTAACAGGAGGAGCAGAGTCAGGTAGCCTGGCAGAGACAGGGTCACAGCAAAGCAGTGGCTGGTGAACCCATCAGGGTGGCGGATAGTGGAGGGGTGCAGTGCACAAGGCAGCTGGTAGACCAGGTGGTCCCATATTCACACACAGATAAACCAGGCAAAACTGGGGAGCAAGACAGATCAGGAAACCCAGGGCTCCAGCGTGGGAAAATGAAGACTCAAAACACCAATTGAAAACACCTGTGGGGGTTGGGGTGCCAGGAGAGACTCCCAGCCTCACAGGAGAGTTTGTTGGAGAGACCCACAGGGTCCTAGAATGTACACAAACTCACCCACCCAGGAATCAGCACCAGGAGGGCCCAGTTTGCTTGGGGGAAGCTGGGGAAGTGACTGAAATCCAGCAGAGAGGAGAGCAGGCACCATTATTCCCTCTCAGACACTTGCCCACATACAGCATCACAACCTAGCTACTGGGTTTCCCTGCCCTGGTGAACACCTATGGCTCTGCCCCTCCCTATGTAGCAGGCGCATCAAGACAAAAAAAATGGCCCAAACAAAAGAACAGATCAAAGCTCCAGAATAAATACAACTAAGTGATGAAGAGATAGCCAACCTATCAGATGCACAGTTCAAAACACTGGTAATCAGGATGCTCACAGAATTGGCTGAATTTGGTCACAAATTAGATGAAAAAAATGAAGGCTATGCTTAGAGAAATAAAGGAACCAATAGTGACAGGGAGGAAACTGGGACTCAAATCAATGGAGTGGACCAGAAGGAAGAAAGAAACATCCAATCAGAAAAGAATGAAGAAACAAGAGTACAAAAAATGAGGAGAGGCTTAGGAACCTCCAGGACATCTTTAAACGTCCCAACATCTGAATAATAAGGGTATGAGAAGGAGAAGAGGAAGAGCAACAAGTGGAAAACTTATTTGAACAAATAATAAAGGAGAACTTCCCAATCTGGCAAAGGAAATAGACTTCCAGGAAGTCCGGGAAGCTCAGAGAGTCTCAAAGAAGTTGGACCCAAGGAGGAACACACCAAGGCACATCATCATTACATTAACCAAGATTCAAATGAAGGAGAGAATTCTAGAAGCAGCAAGAGATAAGGACACAGTCACCTACAAAGGAGTTCCCATCAGACTGTCAGTTGATTTCTCAAAAGAGACCTTCCAGGCAAGAAGGGGCTGGAAAGAAGTATTCCAAATCATGAAAGGCAAGGACCTACATCCAAGATTGCTGTATCCAGCAAAGCTATCATTTAGAATGGAAGGGAAGATAAAGCCCTTTTCAGATAAGGTCAAGTTAAAGGAGTTCATCATCACCAAGCCCTTATTACATGAAATGTTAAAGGGACTTATCTAAGAAAAAGAAGGTAAAAAAGATGAACAGTAAAAAGACAGCAAACTCACAGTTATTAACAACTACACCTAAAACAAGAACAAAAGCAAACTAAGCACACAGCTAGAATAGGAACAGAACCACAGAAATGGAGATCACATGGATGCTTATCAACAGGGGAGTGGGAGGGGGCGAGAGGGGGAAAAGGTACAGAGAATAAGTAGCATAGATGGTACATAGAAAATAGACAGGGGGGGCTAAGAACAGTATAGGAAATATAGAAGCCAAAGAACTTACATGTATGACGCATGGACATGAACTAAAGAGCAGGGAATGTGGGTGAGCGGGGGTGTGCAGGGCAGAGGAGAATGGGGGGGGGGAATGGGACAACTGTAATAGCATAATCAATAAAATATATTTTTTAAAAAGTACCAGGGGATTCTCTAATCAGAAACTTTAGAAAACTCTATTTGGTTAATATCCCAGCTAAGAGAAATGTATTGCAGAATAGTTTTCTTTGGAAATTCAGGCTTATATTAATTGCAGTTAAAAATGTAATGTTCTTAGAGATAGTTTAAACAATTGAATCAAAAGATGAATGACTTTAGCTTATGGTCCCAGGGCAAATAATAAAATATGACACATCCACCAAAATGTTGTTTAGAAATAGTTTTTTTAAAAAAATATGATCTATTGTGATCGCAATTGCAATAAATGGAGAAACAAATCTAGAGAAAAGTATCATTTTGGGTGAATGAATTAATAATTTTCTTATTTACAATGATTATACATATAATTAAAAATATGCCTGAACAGACACTTCTCCAAGAAGGACATACAGAGGGCCTAGAGACATATGAAAAAATGCTCAGCATCACTAGCCATCAGAGAGATGCAAATGAAAACCACAATGAGATACCACTTCACACCAGTCAGAGTGGCCATCATAAACATATCAACAAATAATAAATGCTGGTGCGATTGTAGAGAAAAGTGAATCCTGCTGCAGTGTTGATGGGAATGCAGACTGGTGCAGCCACTATGGAAAACAGTATGGAATTTCATCAACTAAAAATAGATGTGCCTTTTGACCCAGCAATTCCACTGCTGGGATTATTATACCCTAAAAATCCTGAAACAACAATTCAAAAGACCCTATGCACCCCAATGTTCATAGCAGCACAATTTACAATAGCCAAGTGCTGGAAGCAACCAGGTGCCTATCAGTAAATGAGTGGATCAAAAAATGGTGGTACACTTACACAATGGAATATTATACAGCAGAAAGAAAGAAGGCACTCCTACTCTTTGTGACAGCATGGATGAACTGGAGAGCATCATGCTAAGTGAGGTAAGCCAGGAGGTGAAAGACAAATATCATACAATCTCACCTATAAGTGGAACCTAACCAACAAAACAAACAAGCAAGCAAAATATAACCAGAGACATGGAAATAAAGAACTGACAGTAACTAGAGGGGAGGGGGAGGGGGATAATGGGGGGAAGGGAGGGTTGTCAAGGAACATGTATAAAGGACCCACGGACAAAGCCAAAGGGGATAAGGATTGAGAGTGGGTGGGGAAAGTGGATTGGGGAAAATGGAGGCAACTGAACATAAAGAACAATAAAAAAAGTATTGTTCAAAAAATGTGATATCTAAAATAGAAACATCATAACCATAAAGAACTGCAAGGATAAAAATCATGTTACCACAAATATATAACAGCAATCAGGAATTAATAAAAATTTCTTGGGCTTGTCAAAGCTAGAAAATTAATAAAATAAATAAATAAAAGTACACCATTACTTTTAATTTAAAAACCACTATGCAAGAGGGAAAAAGTAGGAATGATAGCTACAGAAGTCTGTACTTTCCTAGAACTATCTTTCAGAAACTCAGTTTCCACAATCACCACCTCTTGACTTGATTCCATTGTTGACTGCCTGGATTTGGTAGTGATTAAAAAAAGGGGCCATGAGTTGTGGATAATGGCCTTCCACAATTCATTCATTCAGCAAGAGTTTGCTCGACTGTAACTACATAGTAGGCACTGGGCTAGAAGCTTGTTTTACAAGGTGATGCAAACCCAAGAACTTCTTTCCCAGGGCTTATAACCTAATAGGGGTCATGGAAAAGTAAAGTGGTAACTGGAAGTAAAGGAGCTATGAGGACATGGGAAGGGAATTTTCTCAAATCTGGGGGCTGGATTTCAAGCGCTGTCTAAGCTGATAAGCAAAGATGAATAGGAGTTGGCCAGGCAAAGAATGAGGGGAGGGTGTTCGAAGCAGAGGAGATCTTTGTGCAACATCCCCTCAGTGAAACAGCCTGAATCACGCATGGCACTGAGAGGACTTCAGTTTAGTTGTCAGGGGGAGAGTGGAGTGAAATGAGACTTAAAAAAAAAAAAAAAAAAAAAAAAAAAGCAATGCCAGATTATAAGAATTCTGAACATTCAAGGGTTGTAAGCAGTAGAGAGAGAGATGTGATCAGGTCTGTGTATGAGACATGCCACACTGCTAGTATATGAACAAGGACTGAAAGAGAAATATGTCTAGATTTTCATTAGCTAGCTTTTTCTCATAGTGTAGGTAAGATGTGGACTCAGCCACAGTGGGGGTGGAGAGAAGCAGACATATCCAATAGAAACAACAGGGCTTGGTGAGTGATTATACACGGAAGTACAAGGGTGGGAGCTCCAAAAAAATGTTGAAGTTTCTCGCTTGAGTAATTGAGTCAGTCGATGATCCTTTCATTTCCATCTCCTTAGTAGGGAGCAGAGAACAAAAGTGTGTTTCAGGGGCATGATTCTGAGGGGCTTGTGGCTCCTGGTCTCTGCCTGTGGTTTTTCCTAGTCATGGGAAGGGTGGGCTAGGTTATTGCCACTGTGCAAACCTTGTCTGACTTTCCCAAACCTCATGGAAGAATGATCAGATGTGTTTCATATATTCTGTTAGAGGGTTCCCAACTGGACTGAACTTCAGTAATACATGGTAGTAACCCCAACATCAATACAATGCTAGTCAATGTATAACAACTAACTCTGAAAAATGAAAAAAAAAAAAGCCCCAACTCACAGTATTTGCTAATTCCCCCATGGCTAATTTCCAGCTACCAAAGACATCACTAAACATGCGTGAGGAAGAAATGTGCAGGAGCATGGCCTTGTATTTCCATCATCTGGACACAATAGAAGTAAAAGACCTCGAAAACATGATACACAGTAATTACAAGTGGATTCTTTTAAAGGCATAGTTGATTTAATGGAAATTTTATAATGTTTAGTTTTTAACAATGGCTTTACTTAACAGTTGGTTTGCAATGGTGCGGAAAATTCAATAACCGGCTCTCAGGAGTCCACACGACAGAGCTTCCACACGTGGCTACGACATGCACACAGCCTTCACTGGCTTTCCTCCCTTCCCAACGTTCTCACCGTGCTTCCTGGCATCACCTTCCAAATACACCACTTGCACCTAAGTCTTGGCTTCAGGGTCTACTTTGGGATGAGCCCAAACTCGACAGAAACCAGTGTATCCTTAGCACATACCAGGCCTTAAGATTTTTCCCTGTGAAAACTATCTGTGAGGCAGCTGTTCCACAGCGTCCATAAAAAATGACAATCACTAGTGTTTAGAGAGCGAGTGCTTTATGTTAAGCACTGAGCCAAGCTCCTTACATGGATTTGGTCCCCAGACAAACCATGTAAGAGAAGAGCTACCACTAACCCTATTTACAGGTGAGAACACTGAGATTTATCATGAAGCCATGTGTCAGAAGTCATGAAGTTCACACGCAGCAGAACAGATCTGTAACCAGGCAAGCTGACTGCAGACCCATGTCTTAGGCACAGAGGTAAGACTAGCATCTGCTTCAGAAATTCAGAGTCTGATTGGGACCTGGGACTGGACAGAAGGCCAACCCACTGGTCTGACAGGCGGGTGACTGAGTCACCACATCTGCAGAGAGGGAAGGTGCAGCAGCGTGGGCTTGGCTGCCCTGGCCTGCTGTGGCTTCGAAAGCAACACTCTTCCTGGGGAGTCTGTGTTTAATGTATAAATAAATAATCCAAATGAAAATTACAACCCCTCAATGCCCTCCTCCTTTTTCCGGTTTGGGATATAAAAATAAATCTACAAACATGCTCCTGCCGGAACTTTCTTTCTAGTGGCCTCTCTAAAAAAGACACTTAGGAAAAAACCAATAGCCCATGGTCTCTTCTGGAGCCTGCATCTCTGGTTTGTGATTTTCAAAGGACAGAAATATTTCAGGTGTGGTTAAAGGAGAGACAGACAGCCAGAGACAAAGAAAGAGAGAGACAGAGAGAGAGGAGGATTTATTGTTTGGCTGCTCAGGTTTTGTATTAATGAGAGACAGGGGTTCAAAAAGGAGCTCAGAAGTCTGCACGTCAGAGGGGTCCACTTCTGCTCATTGTTGAAACAGGCTGAACTATGGCCACAGGGAAGGATCCTGTGGGGCGGCTTTGAACAAACATGTCCTGAAGAGGGACCACTATGCTTCCTCCCACACAACCTCCTGGCTCTCAGGTTATTGCCATTATAATTAATTTTAGTTATCATGCTAAGGCACTTAAAATGCCAATTTCAGTTTGTGAGTTAAATAAAAGCAAAATGATAAAACTACCCACAATAAAGCCATCAGAAGAATTTTTAATTTGGTAACGGAGCAAGCTTTCTATTTACTGTGGTTCCAGATCTCTGCTGAAATTGCCTTTACAGCAGGAAACAAGGAAAGAATGAATAAAAACCTAGGATGCTCTCTTTGCTCCTTGGGAATCTTTACACTAGGAAATAAAGAGCAACATTTTACATACAGTTGAGGGACTAGGTCACACAATGAATCCTTGCGGGGGCCATTTTTGTGAATTCAGTATCAAAACCTAAGCACACAGCAATATCACGACCCGAATACAAAAGAATTCATGCCAGCTGGAGGTTCAGCGTAGGCTTTCTGAATGTATGAATGACAGGCCTGCGGTTGCTGCCTCTCAGAAGTCTTCTGAATACTCACTCTTGAAGTCCAGAGTTTCCCAGAGAACTAAATGGTCTTTGCATATGTGAGAAGGAAGTGCTAATATCTGAACTAAACTGAATGGAATCAAATATTAAGTCTAAATGGTTACAAGTCAAGTAAACGATTATATTGCAATGTTGTTCAAAAATTAATGTACAATTTCACAACTTTTTCTGTAGTGGACTTTTAAAAAGATGGTAATCACAGTCCTTTTCCTGAAGACACCTGCATTCCTCAGAAGAAAATGCCTTGTTTTCCTGTTCCTATCAATCAGTAAAGCACTCTATGAAAGAGAGGGGAAAGTTAGATGCCCAGATTTATGGGGGATACAATTTTAAATTTACTCAGATATACTTTGTTGTTTCTTTATCATCTTCTGTTCAAACATTTTTAGCTAAGGAATAGACTCTATCCTGTCCAGCCAGGGCTGGGACTCAGTGGTGTGAGTGAGGAGCCCATGGTGGCAAATTTAAGGAGGTGTTCACTCTCAGCATCATTCAGGAGCTGGACCCAACCCTGTGGACCCACCTCACTACCACACGGGTCAGTCAAACCAGAAGGTGGGGGCTTTTGCTCCAGCCTGTGACCACTAGGGCACCCTACTGCACTTCACTCACCGTCAGTCTCTCCACCAATATTTATTGAGCACTTGATAGGGACCAGGTACTACTCTAGGTGTTCCATGAAGAAAAGCGACAGAATTCCCTCCCCTTGCATTCCAGTAAGAAAACGCAAAAAACAAAAAGCAAACGTGACGAAGAAGATATGGTATGGTATGTCAGAAAAGGATGAGTGTCTGGTTGAATAGAGAGAGAAGGGATAAAGGAAACTGGGAGTGCCAGAAAGAGCTGCAGTTTTAAATGGAGGTGTCCAGATACCCCCACTTATGAGGTATCTAGACAGTGGGCATTGGCAAGAAAAGGACATTTGAGCAATTACTTGAGGGAGCTGTGGAGTGGCCCTGGCAGATACTTGGTGGGAAAGTGTCCCAGGCATCAGGAGCTCTGAGTGAAAGGCCCTCAGACAGAAGTGTGCCTGATAAGTTTAAAAAGCAATGAAAAGATAAGGGATGCAGTCAGAGAGATAGGAGAACACGGGTGGAACTTGCTATATGTACATTGTAAGGACTGTAAATTCTGAAAAAATGAGGAGCCACTTTGAAATTATGAGCAGAAATTTCAGATAATCTATTTTAAGTGTAGCAGGACAACTCTGGCTGCTGTGTTGATAAGGACTATAGGAAGAGCAGATGTGAAAGCAGGGAGACCAGTTAGGCAGCTGGAGTGATATTCTAGGCCAAAGATGATGGGAGATTGGGCTACTCCAAGAAATAGAAGCAATTGAATTTTCAGTATATATTTAAAGGTAAAGCCATCAGAATTTGGGTAAGATAGAAGGAATGCAAAAGTAACTTTCAGATATTTGGTCTCAGCAACTAGAAGGCGAAGTGTCATTTCCATTTTCTGAGATAGAAAAAAATATGGGTATAGCAATTTTATGGGTGAAAACCTGAATTCTGATTTTGGGCAAATGTGAGATGTGTATAAAGACCTGAAACTCTTGAGAAGGTTGTTAAGTATACATGTGTAGAGCTGGCGGGAGCTGGGGATCCATGGTAAAGATAAGTATTTTGGAGTCATCAGCATGATGAGGTTACCTGAAATTATGAAACTGGATGAGATTACTAAAAGGGTAGAGAAGGCATCCAAGGGCTGAGTCCCGGAGCATTCCAATGGCAAGAGATGGGGAAGAAAGAGGAACCACACAAAAACCAAGGGAATGTGTTATCAAAAGTCAAACAAAAGAGAGTTCCCAGATGGAGTGATCAGACATCAAGTGCTGTTCATGGTCAGATGCGATGAGGGGCCAGAGTTCATGAGCAGATTATACAGAGTGGGGGCCAGCAGTGTGAGTGGGGTCAGGTAAGAGGCAGTGTGAGTGGGGTCAGGTGAAAGAATGGGAAACAGTAAAAATAGACAAAAATTTAAAGGAGTTTTGCTGTTAAGGAAAGCTGGAGAAATGGTGCAATGGCTTTTAGCAGAAACAGTGTTGAAAAAAGCATTTTAAAATAAGATCTGAGAAATGAAAGACGGCAAAAATACTAGCCTATTCCTATGCTGATAGAAACTGGTTCTTGTCGGTATGATTACTCTGATGTGGTACTCTGCTACTAACATCCTATTTTATCAGAAATATCTTTATCTACACACCAAATAGTTTAATGCTATTCATGGAATAAATGTATTTGGGATTATTTTAATATTAAAAACCTGGTGGATGATAAAATGTAAGTTCAAAAGTTAAAAAGCAATCCTCTAGGCTGGGAAACTTGGGTGAATATAGATCAACAACTCAAAGGATTCTAGAGGAAGTGGAGGAGATAAAGATATCAGCCAATAAACAATAATTGTATGTTAATCAAAAGTAATAAATTGCCATGTTAGAAGTTTATCACCACAGGGACTATGTCATAGTGGTCCCTAATTCAGTTATAGCTTCAATATCCAGGAAATATATTTTCTAATGTCTTGAAAAGTAATCATGTTTTTCAAAAGAATCTCCTAAAACTGAAGTGAAGCCTCTGTAACGACGCAAATCTCACCGGCACGACGAACTCGTAACTAACACAACTGCGTGCATGATACATCACCTCAGTTCACTGTTCTAAATCAAACTTCCAACTTCGTTGGAGCAGCCAGAAACCCAATCCCAGTCATTGCTGAGGCTCCCGAATCCCCCCAACCCCCGGGGTTCGGCTGAAGCCCTGTGGGCTCTTACTCAGGACAGATCTTTCAGGGAGACCCCATTAGCCTTAGACCCATGGCCATGGATCAAGACCCTTGAAAACGGGTGCTTGAAAGCACCTTCGAGAAGTCTAGAAGCTAACATTTCTTCCTACTTAAACGGGTTAAGCTGTTTGCTTTACTTAGGTCTCCCCTCTATTCCAGGCAGAGAAATGGCAGGATAGGAGGAGTAGCTGGCAGGTCCCTGAAAAAAACAAACAGTTTTTCAGTCTTAAACAATTTCTCCCTCCCCCAGACTGAAAATTTCTGTCTTTACCCAAACTAACACTCTTCCTCATCTCCCTTGGATTGGTCAGCTCATGTAAGTCACACTGCAGTCACACACACTCTCAGGGGCTCACAGCACAAAGGTTTGTTTCTTGCCCAGGCTTCGTGCCGGTTGCAGATCAGAGATGGCTCTAATTCATATCTTTGTCATTAGTGGGCCCAGGTTGCTGCGGATGCCCCTAACTGGCTTCAAGACAGATGGAAAAGAGTACCACACCATGACATAACCCACACAGCTTTTTAGAAGTTTCATATTCCTCTTCTGCTCACAATGTATCATCCAAAACACATCACAGGGCCAAAATGGATTGGAAGGGAAGTAAAATACTCACTGGGAGAAACGTCAAAGAACTGGGAACAATAACACAATCTATATACTCCCCCTCTGGACATTTTAAAGAAACAAAGTGTCAAGTGTCCTGGAGGCCAAGTAACAATGGGAAAATAAACTAATTAGCATTTTGTTTCCTACTAACTCAGTCTGCTATGCTAGCTTTTGAGGGTAGGGTACACAGATGCCAGAGGAAATTTTGGAGAGAGGGGTCTAATGATTCTGTAACATTACCAATTAGGCTCTGATCAAGCATTTAACATATGTTAATTCATCTGAACCTTAAAAGAACTCCATGGGGCAGATACTGTTTTTACTCTCCCTCCCATTTTTACAAAGGAACTGAGGCACAGTGAGAAAGTCACTTGTTAAGAAAAAAAATCAAGTCATAAATTTGGGGTGCAGGATTAGGACTCTAGGTGTTTAGCTCTAGGATCTGAGCTCTTAACTACTGTCCTGCAGGACTACTGAAAATTAGACTCAGTCACAATTCTTAGGGGGTTCTAGAGAATCAATGGCCTATTTTATTCCATATAGTATCCTTGTATACATGTCTGAAGAGGTGATTTCCCCTCATTTCCTCTGAAAAAAGTCTTGCTGTGCCATTTTAGATTAAAGTCCAATTAAGGGAATAAAATATCCGTGCTATCGATCTTGCAGTAGGCAGGTCACAGCTGTAATCGTTTACTCCTCCTGGAAGGCAGCTGTCTTTCTAGATGCTCAGCTGTGACCTTTTATTCATCTACAGGGACTCCCGAGTCCACAGTCCAGGCCCTGACAAGTCTCCCTGGGTGCCAAGAATTACATACGAACTATTGAGACTGTACATGCAGACCTCACAGCAGAAATGTCTGCCGGTTGCCCACTTCCTTCCATTTCCCCTTCTTTTTTTCCCTACACCTGATACAAGTAACGGGGTGACTTGCTGAATAAAGTTCGTAAAAGCAATAACCCAGCACCCATGGTTACTAGGACTCTCCCTCTCTGTCACCTGTGATTGTGATGTTCTGGGGGAGGGTACATCTTTCAGGATGAAATGTCACACTTCGTATCTGTATTTTCCTCCTTATCATACACATGTGAACATACAAAGCCCAACACAAACACAGAAAGACATGCATGTACACATGCAGTCATGCACACACATTCCTCCTGATCTTTTGTTTTCTAGGAGCTTCCCTTCTGAGTGTTAAATGCCAAGTTGCTGAACACGGTGCTAGGCAGGACTGCTTCTGGAAGTGGCATCTAAAACAGGGATGGTGCCAAATCTATAAAACCCATTTCTTCCTTTCTCAGGAGTTTAAAATTTGAGTACTTAATTAAAACTGGTCAGTTGTAATTCCTTTAGAAACTAATTACTGTAAATATAAAACAGAAATGTGCTTTCTTCATTCATCTACACCAGGGGTATCAAACTCACTTTCACCGAGGGCCATATCAGCCTTGTGGTTGCCTTCAAAGGGCCAAAATAATTTTAGGACTGTATAAATGTAACTACTCCTTAACTGTTAAGGAGTTGAAATCACATTTGGCCCTTTGAAGGCAACCTCGAGGCTGATGTGGCCCCCGGTGACAATGAGTTTGACACCCCTGCCCCACACCACAACTCACAGCATGCTCTTCACAGCATCGGGGTCTTCCCTGGCTGTTACACACCTCACTTTCTGTCTTTCAGAAACACAAAATTCTGTAATTAAAATATCCAAAAACAGAAGGATTTTTAAGAAATAGTTCAGATCCATATGGAAAAAAAGAAACAATCCCTACTTCACAACTTTCACCAAAACCAATTTCAGATGCATCAAGGGCTTCAATGTAAATTCCAAAAACTTTAAAACTTTTAGAAAGAAATCCAAAAGTATACCGCCATGACCTTGGAGAGAGGGAATGATTTCTTAAGCAACAGAAGTACAAACTATTAAGGAAAAGATTGACCAATCTGACTTACTAAAATTAAGAATTTTGCTCACTGAATGGTTCTATTAAAGAAGGTGAAAAAAATAAGTCAGGATTAGGAGATGGTATTTCCAATACCAGTAAATTATATACAGAAAAGCGAGAACTTGCCTTGATGAGTTAATAAATGCGGAAGCCCTCTGTGCGCTGGTCACATGGAAACGGAGGTCACAGGACAAGAAGGGAGTGAAAGGAGGGGGAGGGAGAACATTTTAGGGAGAGGAAAGACTAAGTTCAAAGGCTGTGCGGTGGGGAAAGGACAGTGCGGCTGGGAAATAGGGAAGAAAGGGGAGGGGGACGGGCCTGAAGAGGTAGGAAAAGGCCAGAACAAGCAGGATGGTTTAAGAAGAAGCCGACAAGCAGTTTCATTGAGCACACCTGGCCGCTGTGGACCAGGGATTCAGGGTGCCTGTGGGGGAGACCATGGTGCCTCCTCCTAGCAGAGAAACTGTGGTAGAGTCTCAGAGAGGCAGCCACAGGGTTAAGGGCATGGACTCAGGAGATGCTGCCTGGCTTTCTATCCTAGCTCTGCTCTTTCTATGCTCTTTGACCCAGGGCAAATTGTCTAGGCTGTCTGTGCCTCATTCTGCAAAAGTGTGAAATGGGTAGTAACAGCGGCCTGTAGGCATTCTTAACCTTTTCTACTCCATGTACCTTGGGCAATCTGGTGAAACCTATGGATGCCTTCTTAGAAAAAATATTTTTCAATGCATAAAAATAAAGCAGGATTCCAAAGGATGCCAAATATATAAAAACAGTTATCAAAATATTTAAACAGATCATATATATTAAACATATACATATCTTTACTAGCTATTTTGGTGTATAGTAACTACTATAATTCTGAAGTCATCATAAGTGAAAATAATTTTCAAGACGTGCAAGAATCATAATGTGATACAAAAAATCACAATTTTTACAGGTTATGAAGTCACAGATACTGCCAATTATACTCTGTGGTTTGTTGCTTACATTCACAATTGAAGGAAATATTAATTTTTCCATCAGAGGTTACTGAAACTTAAGATATACAGGGGTGGGCAAAGTACGATCACAGTTGCTCATAAGGAGAAAACATGCAGGCTATGATTATTACAATACTGTTAACTCAAAGAATGTCGCAGTGGCACTGTAAACCCACTTCTGCCCACTCTGTATGTGCATCTTTAGATAGAGACTGACATTTAAGTCTGTCTGTCTATTTCTTCCTACGATTTCTCTGTATTTCCAAGTTGATGGACACTGAATTCTAACCACTAACCCCTCGTCTTGGTCTGTCCAGGCTTCTATAACAGGGCACCACAGACTGAGTGGCTTATAAACAACAGAAATTTATTTAAAAAAAATAGAAATGTTTCTGGTGTTCCGAAAGTAGAATGAGGGAGCATAAATACACTCTCTGCTGGGATAAAATATGTTCTTCGACTTGCCTACGGTTCTTTATTTCATGACTGCAAAGAAATTCCTCTGATCTCCGGTAAAAGTCGATCATGAAACTGCAACGGCAGCACAGCGCTTCAGGGCCCCCTCCTCGAACCCTGTTCCTTTCGGAACACTGCAATCTTTGAAACTGTTAATTAACGTTTTGGGTTGAAACCTTAGGAGCATAGTAAAGGGCCAGGAAATGAGACAGGAAGGGGAAGAAAGTCAAGAAAATGTGGGGAGTAAAACAGGTCTCCAATGTGGGAAATTGGGCCACCCTGAGAGATACTTTAAAGAACATGCTTTCCAATCAAATGTTGTTTCACCCAAGGAGCAAGGAGGCTAGGGTATTACCTCTCCCGTTGAGTAACTCTGAATTCTAACCACTAACCCCTTGGGCATGTAGGGATCCCTGGATAAAAACTCTGATTCACTGATGAAGGGCTGCGCACAGGGGCCTTCAATCCCTCGCACTTTCACCTGCGGATCCAGAGGATGCTCTCAGATGCTGGTGGTGCCGGGCACCCACTGAAGGTTTGGAGTTTTGAGCAGGTACGAACAAGGGACCAGTGGTGTCACTGCAACTGGAACAACGTTATAGACAGACTTCTGGTTAGATAATTTTGGAATGTGTAAAAACAATAGCTGGGCTGCACCGCTGTTCCCATCCTTTCATGTGTTCGTTAATGAATCACTGAGAAGAGGTTACTTAACTCCAAAACTAGTTTGTCATATAATGTCTACTACCCATCTTATTTTATCAGCTTTATAGATGTGTTATGATCTGAAATTATATTATCTATTTTTGATAACTTATGTATTGATTAGCTCACCCCTACTGGAACAGAAATTCCACGAAGTTGGGACTTATGCCTCTTTTTTCACTATATGTGATTTATACCTCACATAAAATGTAATTAAAAATGAAAAAAGAACCGCACCCAAATATTAAGGAACAAAAATTTTCACTTCTGAAAAGAAATCATAATGAAGATTAGAATATTAAGAAGTAAATGGCAATAGAAACACTAATGTAAATATTCATGGATGTAGATGTACTTAGAAGAAAATTTAGTACAAAAATAAATATATATATATTTTTGAAAGCAGAAAGTTTAAAAATTAATGGGCTAAACATTTACTCAAGAAAATACACTAGAAAAAGAATAAAATGATCCCATGCTCTTCCTTGTACACAAATTGTGAAGTATGCACATTCAGAAGAGTTGGTGAGACAGCGCTGATGTTTAGTCTCTCTGAGCTGCTGCCCACGTGGCCTTGCCCTGAGGCCGTGGTCCATCGAACACCAGCAGCATCACTTCTTATAACAATGTTTGCTTCATATTTGCCTGACAGCACCAGTTCTTTTTTTTTTTTTTTTAGATTTTTTGTTTATTTTTTAGAGAGAAGGGGAGGGAGAGAGAAAGAGGAAGAGAAACATCAATTGGTTGCCTCTTGCATGCCCCCAACTTGGAACCTGGTCCGCAGCCCTGGCATGTGCCCTGACTGGGAATTGAACCTGCAACCCTGTAGTTCACAGGCCAGGACTCAGTCCACTGAGCCACACCAGACACCAGCCAGGGTGAGCATCACTTCTTATAAGAACGTTTGCTTACTATTTGCTTGGTGTATATTTTCCATCCTTTAGCTTTTTTTCTTTTTGTCATCTTATGTCTTCAAAACATTTTCTCTAAATAGAATATAGAGCTATTTTAAATTAATTATTTATTTAATATAAATATTTTATTATTATTATTATTGCATTACCATTTAGTCCCCTTATACCCACCTCCTGCCCACAATCATCACACTGTTCCCAGGTCCATGAGTTCTTTTTCCTTTTAGCTACTTTTTTAAAAATGCAAACTGAGACTCTGTCTTTGATCTGGCAAGTTTAGCACATGGACATTTATCATGATTAATAGTATATTTAGATTTATTTAATCCAATTATACCTTGTATTTTTATTAAATGCTGTTTTTTATTTGATTTCTTTCCTATTTTCTATTGGTTTGAGTTTTCTTCTCTTCCATTTCCAACTGATTTGTTTACAACTTATACAACTTGTGACTATTTTTGAACCTGTGAGGTTTTCTAGGGTGCGTGTGGTCTTGCTGGGGGAAGCCCTAGCTAAATTGTGTCCAGAGAGCTTTACCACAGATGAACTTCTTTAGGTTTGTCACTTCTGAGATGGAACTTGTAGAGGTGGCATCCTTCGGTTCTGCACAGATGGATGTAGAGAACAACCAGAACAAATCTCAACAACAAAAGGCTATGAAAGAATGGAAATGATATCTAAGAACAATGAAAGTAAATATCTGATGATTAGTTTCTTGCCATTTTAGTAGAGAATAAATGGACTTGTTGAAAACCATTTTGACTAATGACTTTTGCTTGGATTTCTAAACCTTTCATTTATTATCTTATAAAATAATCTTTTAATTACGTTGAATGATGGCACAGAAGAGAGAAACTGTCTAGACTTTAACCAAAAATTCTCTCAAACACTGTGAATTTATATTTACTTAAACTCCTTGGGACTTGTATGCATTCTGCCAGAAACATACATGTCTTTCATCTTTTCTAGAAATTTTTTCAGTCATTGAATATTATATTGAATATTGCCAATACCCATTCTCTCTGTTCTCTCTTTCTTAACTCCTGTTAGACAATGTTGAACCTTCTTACCATATTTTCCATGATGTTTAGAATTTCTCACATTTGTTCCAAGTCGTCAGATGTCAGGAAAATTGCTCAGACCTCTCTTCAGCTGTACCAGGTCTGTCTTCAGGCAGGTCTGATCTGCTAATGAGCTGGCCTATTGAGGTTTTATTTAAACCACTCTATTTTTCATGTATAGAAATTCTAGTTGGAGTTTTCTTCCTACATGCTTGTTGTTTTTTCCAGTGTCTTATTCCCCAGTGGGTCCTGTCTCTGTCACAATTTCAGACGTGTACACACACGTGTGTGTGCACAACACTGTCCGAGTCCCAAGTTTCGAGGGGCGTTAATACTATCAGTGGTTGTGCCCAAGGACTCCTGTTCAGGGTGGATCTTTTCAATGAGTATTTTGTAACTTTAGCTGAGAATCAATTTTCAACGTCTTGTTTTCCATATGGGGATCCTTCGTCTTTCTTTTAGTTATCTTTCTCTCTCTCTCTCTCTCTCTCTCTCTCGTGTGTGTGCACATGAGCATATGTGCATGTATATATGTGATTCCCTGTTAAGTACATAAGGGATTTCACATTAAAAATAAATCCATCCAGCTCTACAGCTAGTTGTTATGTGAGAGTCTCTAAATTAGTTTAGTTTGCCAAGTTGCTAGAATTGGAAGTCAAATTAGACTACTGCCTGCATTTTCCATACAACTCTCTTACTATCTATTAACAAATCTATATTTCATGACACTCATTACTTGGAACTATTCTGTGGGCACTTCGGTTATTTAACTTGGCTAATAAAAACACTTGGTTATAGCATAGTGGTTAAAAAATTTTTCAGTTAGATTGTGACAAATTAGAATCCCAGTTTTATTCACTAGCTGGTAACTTTGGCCAGATTACTTAATCTTACTGATCTTTGGCTTCTTTACGTGCAAAAAGAAAAAAGATAAAAGATATATCTTATTGAACTGTAGAAAAGCTGTACACGAAGCACTTAGCAGGATGCTTGGCATATAGTATAATTTCAAGAAATGTTAGTTCTTCTCTTGAACAGAGATGACTTTCTGGGCCATCTTAAGCATCTGTAAAGTGGTAAGTTATCTTTGTTGCATTCCAAGTTAGGATCTAAGGGAATACATTCCAACTCAATTACATTCAGCTAAAACTGATTAAGCACCTATTTGTATACCATGGGTTATGCAAAGTTCCAATTCAGACTATTCTACTGACTGACTGACAAGTTATGTCACCTCCTATGGCCACAGTGTCCTTAGAGTAAAGGAAAGATGATCCTCCAGGTCCCTTCTAACTCTTAAACATTTTAACATTCCATGTATTATCAGGAGAGTATAATATTCACAATGTATTTATAATGGTTAAACCTATTTCATAAATAGATTCAGAAAGCTATAAAACTCATGTCTTTCCTTTTTTTTTTTTTTTTTTTTTTTTTAA